>QTSX02002852.1:0-124717 GCA_014839935.2 Entomophthora muscae | reverse complement strand
ATATCAAAGGGTATCTTGATTTCTTTGCCATCAAAGATCATTTGATAGGGGTTCTTGGAAGTGTCTGGGAAAGTGTATCACTGCAAGTCTTTCAAGGTCCAGGGTTTGTAGTCAGGGTTATGGGGATACTTAGTGAAGTGCACAGGACCAAATGGAGCATCAAAGAGTGGTAGTAATCAAACACTTCTAGGTCTCTAGCTGGGGCTTGATATTTAACTCCTGAGGTTGAGTTCTGGTATATGGGCAATTGAAGATGGAAGAGTATCAAAAAAGGTATGAAATCAAATTGGTGAATTAAAGGTTCATAACAACTTTATTTAGTAAGAATGACAATACAGAATCTTTTTAGTGCTTTTGGCTTATATATTTATTCACATACAGGGGCTCCTGGGCTTTCTTCTTGTGCTATCTGGGCAGCAAAGTTTGGCATCTTAAATTCTGTTAGCTGGTTGGCTGTTTTGTCATCACTTTTTGGGTCTTCAGAAACAGCTGCTTGGCTTGCTGGTGGCCTATCTTTACTTGGTTGGTCATTGTTTCTGGCAGGGCTGGCTGCAGGTGTCATGAGGTCAGTTCCAATTTGGCTACCATTTTTAGAATGGCTTGACATGAATTTCTGATGCTGAGGAACTTGATTAAAAAAAGGTTTCCAATTGGGAACCCCAAATTACTAAATATAGGGTGGACTTGAACTGGGAGCCCTGGACAGCTAAAATTAGCCTGCCCAGGCCCAGCCAAACCCACCAAGGCTTGGGCATAGCTTTTGGGGCCCAGAACAGGCCCCACAGCTGTTGCCAGGGCAGGAATGATTCTCACATCTGGATTTTTGCTTTTCAAAGCAAATCCAGGTACAGGCTAATTCCCGCCACCTGCTTGTCCCGCCTGGTGGCTAGGTGCGGGTTCAATTCCTGCCCGGGGCTTTGAATCTATTACAATTGTAACACAATAAATTTTTAATGACAAGATTGTTAGACTTGCATTTTTTCACTCCAAAATCTTGGAAAACTGTCACTGTCCTCTGAAATAATTCCTGAAATTTGCAAAGTTGAGTGTGAATTTATTTATGCTGCTGACTCCTTGGCATTGAATCAAATCAAAGTCTTTCTCATTTATTTGTGCATTGTAATATGCTGTACTTTGCCACATTTTCTCTTTAAAGGCTATCATTTGTGAGTAAATATTACTATCTCCTCCTCATTGGTAATGTCATGCTTATTTGGGTGTATACCCCCTATTTGATTGATTACAAGAAGCTCTCTCCACTTCATCATGTCAGGTTGTATGGGTTAAATCATGATTTAAAAATCAAGTAATTGAATATAAGTTTATTAAAGTTTGAGTGGTCTAAATTCTCATTTCTAGATAATTTAGGCCATACTCCACTGAATTCAACATGTATGCTTTCAAAGGTACATGTAAGGGATTGTATCTAAGGATGAGCCAAATTGGGCTTTTGGCTTGGCCATTGACTTTAAATTTAAATAATATATAAAATTACATTTAATCTCTTACGGCTTGAGAGCACTCGAGGTGACATCAGACTGACAGACTCGCTTTTATCTATATTAATTATTAGTGCAAAAAAAGCAGTGGAACAAAAAGTATATACTGTTAGGAAAATACCAACCCTTTTGATTTACCTTGCAAAAGCGGAGCATTTATTAAATACGTAATGATATGAGTGTTAAAAAACTAGCGAAGCAAAATGTATATACTGCTAGGAAAATGCTAACCTTTTGTGATTTACCTTGTAAAAGCGGAGCATTCAGCAAAGACGAAGACATAGTATATTTAGCCCTGCTTGGACTTGGTGTTTCAGTGCCGGATATGCTAGCAGCATCAGGAACTCGGGATGAAATCCAGGTCCGGCACAAAATCCGTCTGTTTAAGACTTCCAAGAAGTTTATTAACCAAGGAAAGTTAATAATTTATAAACAAGGGTTTTGGTCTATTGAGGAGACTGAATCGCTAAGGATTGAGCTGTGCAAACATCCTAGTACGGAAATCAAGCATCTCATTTCTCTTCCATTTGGCCGTGAGTTATCTCAACTCATCAAAACACGAAGCCCACTCCAATGCGTAGCAAAGGTTAAGCACTTATATGGATTGACCAAACTTCCTACAACATTTAGTTTTAACTCTCTTGGCCTCCAAGATAATCCCACCCAAGTAGTTGAAGCTCAATCAGCGGCTCATATAACCACATCAACCATTAAGTGGAAATCGACTGATATTTGCTTGCTAGAAACAGCTGTTGCAAGATATGGAATTACTGATTTCCGCCAGATTTCCTCTTGTTTTCCAGGTATTTCTGCAATTTCATGTAGAAAGAAATGGGTCCCCAACCGCTACCAAGGCAGTTCACACTCCACCCCCAAAACAGGAACTTTTGATGAAATCGAAACTATTATTTTGCGCGGGTTACTCAAGGTGATCCCTATCGGCATTCACTCTTCCTTTAATGTGTTTTTCCCTGGAAGATCTTTCAAGCAGGTATACTATAACCTCAATAAACTTCTTTCTATGGAGGTTCCTGCTGTCTTCGAAAAATTCCAAGCAAGCGAAATACTTGATTTGACAGACTTTTATTTGCACGACGGTTATGACTGGTCTAAGTTCCTTCCAACCCTCAATTCAAGTGTATCAATATTTGACTGCCAACTTGTAATTGCTCACCTTGCGGCACGTCATTTGGTCAAATATATTGATTCGGCAACTCACCGTGCCATCAAAGCAAAATACAAGCGTGAGAAAGCAACTTCTTGCATACCCCATGTCCCACATAGAAGATAGATTAAGCTAAAATCCTTCCCTTGATAGAGTCTTATTTTCCAGACAAGCCTTCTAAAATCAAGCAAATTTATTCTTTTTATAGCTTTGGTAATATTCCTATAGATAATGTAATAACTTGCTTCAATACACCTTTATTTAGCAATTAGACTTTCAGAAGCAAAGCCAAAACTATAGCTGTCTAGTCAAAATATATACCAGAGCCTAGCTTGATAACATTTCTTTGGGTTTACCCAAAACTTTAGCAGCATAAGGTTTAGAATCTTCTCAATGGCGTTTTTTAAATTTTATAAACCCCATTTCACTGCCTTAATTTGCATGCCGGAGTATCAGAGTCAGAGAGGATGTAAATATATATATTGATTGTCCTTATGTAACACTCTTAAAGTATAAACGTCTAATCGTTATCTCAAGAGAACGACAGCAAATATCTTTTAAACTGAACTTATGCGCAGGCATCCTATATTTAAAGTATGTCAATAAATTTCCTTTATAATCACCTGAAGTCTCATTTAAACACATTCATAATTTTTTACAAAAAATGGCAATTAGGTAGTATTATTGTTGCAATTGAACAATTTATAATTCAGTACCGAGAGAAGTTAGGGGAAGCAAATGTCAATGATATACTTATGGGAATTATATAATAAAAATAAGGGAAAAAAGAAAACAACATCTTTATTGAATATAGAAGAAGAGTGCTATAAAATCAGACAATAAGCCACATAGTGTCCATGTAGATCATGTTAGTCACGGTGCTTTTGAAGATCCAGATTCCCTTGGAAGTTGGATGTTTGATCTTGGTATAATATCTGGCTATTGTGTTAGGGCCGCCTTTACTCAGTAATTGAGTCATTTCTTGTAGAAATGATTTCCTGAGAGAGAGTAATCAAAGTTGTTGTGAAATCTCCCCCTGGGGTCTTGGAAGGCAGAGCCTTGGGTATCTTCCTGAGAGGATCTGAGAGGCATGCTTGGTATTTATTCAGTTTGTCCTTGAATACTGGTGGATGGCAATCTCTTTGTGCATGTCTTGCTTTACATTTTCTGATTCATTTGTGATGTATTAGCTTGATGGTAGTCTGTGCACCAATTTCTTTGATGAGGTAGAGATTGTTGGGTTTGACTTTCATGACAATCCCTGGTCCTCTCAAGACATGGTCTAATTTGTGCTGTTCATTGTTAACTACCCAAATTTTGTCCCCTACTCAGAATCTCTCAACTTGGAGTGGGACGGTTTTTCTTTTGAATCTATCATTTTCTTGAGGGCAATAAGGACTGCTGATTGTGTGGTATATGTCATTCTTGGTGAGGTAGAAGTCTGTGTCATCTGAAGTGAGTTATTTTTCACTATCTGTTATAAGAATTCCAAGCTTTCAAATTTAGCGGCTATTTTCTTGCCAATGAATTGTCTCACATCATAGATTTTTTGTTTTTAGTGACTTGTGCCATGTGACATCTTGTTGTGCAATCAATTGTGGTAATTATGTACTTATTTTTTTGTTGTCACCAGGCATATGTACCACAAGATTCAGTTCTCACACTTTTAATGATTGGGTCATGTATATTGAGACTGCAGACTTTGGTGGTGCTTTGGATTAGGTGTACTTTTCACATATCTCACATTGTTTAAGGACTTCTTTAATGTTGCTCAATATTTTTGATCACCAGTAGAGAGTCTTGAAATATTTATACAAGTTTCTACTAAGGGTGTGATTTAAGTCTCTATTCTAGTAAAAGATAGTTGTGATAGACATAGTGTAGCTGATATTGCATGTGTGAGCTAATGTTGGCCAAATAAATATTAGTTGCCTAATTAGTGTTAATTAGTGTGTTGTTATGCTTTTTTCTCAGCTACAATCATTTTTGTTTTTACCCACTATGATGGTAGGTGTTTTGATCTTCAGGCCTTTTGGTTGCTAAAATAAAATAAACCTATTAGTAATTTTCAAGATAAAGATATGCCCTATGATAGATATGCCACAGTGTATTAAAATCATAAGAACAAATGGGATAATAATACAATTTGGGTGCACAGTCACAATGGTTGAAGTTGCTCTATCCATGTCTTATTAGTAGCTTTAAGAGTGATACTCACTGCTATTTTAAAATCATGTGGAGCCTAAGATCACCATCAGGAATAGCTATATAGAGTAGTAGTTGCTGAGCCTAATAGCTCTTAGTGCTTAGTAAAAAGAGTTGTTTACTCTGTGTTTAAGCCCAGGATAATCACTTGGATGATAGAAAAAAATACCATTGTGAGAGAGGGGGGCTAAACTAACTAAGTTTGGCTCCCATCCCGGTGAGACAAACCACCATTATGCCACCCAGTGGAGAACTGGGACGGCCACTCAAAGAGGGGACCACAGAGAGGACACAGGGGATAGCTGAGGGAAATATGCATTCAATCCCATCAGCACCAGACCAGTGAGCAACCAGGGCGTACAAGTGGAGGTGGGAGGAGACGGCACAGGAGTGTGCAAGGGCACCAAATCCCTCTTCCCCAGATCAGAAAAGGAGGGCATTGGTGCCTCCTCACCTGCCAGAGCAAAGGAGGCATGGTTAATATCATCAAAATCCAGGTTGTCACAAGTCAAGCTCTTCACCACAGCCTCCCCAGAGAACAGAAGACCATTTGGGAGATTTAAGATACTGGATGGGTCCTTGCCCACGAGCCGAGCGGAAGAGGTGATTTTAAACCACAAGTCTGGCAAAGTTGACCATAGAAGCAACACAAATGGGGCCAAAGAAAACACAACAAATTTTAGGACTGGGAGTATTGTAATAATGATCTCTGCAAAATTTGAGGGAGATTGGTGGGATTTTTAAAATTTTAAGCAATAAAACAGTGACCAACAAGGGCAGCCACAAGAAGAAAGCCAAGGGGGAGCAACAGATGTGGTTTGGGAAGCTTGGTTGTGAACTCAGGTGTCTTGAGACAGGCAAAACAAAAGCGGGTTCGAAAATAAGTAAATTAAAGAAAATTCAAGATAACAATAGAAATTATATTGAAAATTAGTTAAAATTTTAAGTTTGAGAGCGGGTTTTAAGAGCGAGAGAAAAGAGAAGCAATGCCTATACGCCAACACCTTTTCCAAATATGTCTGAAGAGGTGCCAGGTTCAAAGCAGGTTGAGGTAAGATAAGTTTAAAGGAAATGGCTAACACTTTAATCTTTAGATGATAAGGACTTGGAACTTAGTTTCAGTCCAAAAAAAGTGATCAAAAATAAGTGCAACAACCAAAACTTTAATAAATTTGAGAATTGACAAGCAGGGGACCCAAAATCCCCTGTCATTGTTAAAAGGAAATGGGTTGCTGGGGGGTGGTCACATGACTAATTTGAATAGCATCTGGTTGGCTGGGTGATAAAATTTGCTGGCCAGAGCCAGGGGTGCTGGAGAGTTTCAGGGTAAATTTTGCGGATCCACCTGATTGGCTGGAAGACACCTCAACTAGTTCAGGTTCATTTAACTTTCTGGTCATAGATGTGGCCCCATTTGATTGGGCGTTCCTGATTGTTTTTAAGAGAGGATGATACCATGCTAACAAATAGTCCAAATTAACCAGTGTTTCTTCCCAGGCCGGGACAACCAAAGCCAGGGGTTCTGAGGGGTATGCCAACACAAATTTTTCATCCACAGTGTGGGCTAAATCTTTGAGTGAATTAAGTGGTTTTTCTGGACTTTGAGCGGTCTTTTTTGTGCAATGAGGAAAGACAGTCCTATCCAAGGCCAAAGGGGGCAGTAAATTTACAACCACATTGATTAGCCCATGTAAGTAATAATTAGTAGAGACATCATCATTGATTTATGTAGTAGATGAAGATTGTTTGCTAGGCCATCACTGAGAGTTCTAACATATTGGGAAAACATTAAGAGACATCTTAAAGCATTTCTCTGTGGTAGTTTGCTATGATGGTAAAGAGGAACAGTTCTTAGGAAAATGGTTCAGACACTTTGCTAAAATATCTAAATGCTAATGAAGCTTGGAGAAATTTTCCCCACAACACTTTGCTACAAGAAAGAAGTGTTTATAAACTGTGAGAAAGAGTTGAAAGACCAGGAAAATATTAATGCTTCTACTTATGAAGCATTGACTTCCTTTTAGAGATTAGAAAAACTTTAGTGATGAAAGAAAAACACTCAAAGATGACCAGAAAACATATCATTGGTTAAGTTCAAGGCTTTTTATACTAGTTTTGATCTTCAGTAAAAAAGCTTGAAACTCAATCAAATGATACAGGAGTTTTAAAAGCTATGGCAACAACCAAAAATACTTCATATTTAAACAAAATGATTTCAGATTTAAGCAAAATCCAACTTTCAGGTAAAAATATACACTCTGCTAACAGGGTTTATTGGTGTTAACGGGCAAAATGAGTCAACACAGCAACAAAGGGTTTACGCGTAAAGCAAAACCATTCAAAATACAATCAAAAATACATTGATTCACAAACAAAATGGTGTGAGTTGACTTTTGGTGTACATATGTTTACTATGTGAATTGATGACAAAATACACCCAAGCAGGATGAGTCAAAACTCAAGCCAAAACCAAAACACAATAGCAACTCACTATGTAAACAAAATCACTCACTCAGTGTGTGCAATGGGTTGTAATCAAGAATGATACCAATGTATCTAAAATAAGACACGAGATCTGAAACATAAATTTTAAAAATATTGTGTTAGGCGCTTAATTTGGCGTAAAATCTGGGGAAATGGGTGGAATTTTTTTGTTATTCTAAAATGGACGTAGTAAAACCAAAAACAACTAATTAAGAGATAAAAATCTATAATTGGGATATTGGGTGGGAAACACTCTAATTAATTATCCATATTCAGATAAAAGCAAAAAATAAAATCAGGGAGTAACTTAATTGAAATTTATTTAATATTTTATTAAATTTTAAAATGGAAGGAACACAACAACAGAGTACCAATACACCCATTGTGCGCCATGGTTGCAGTTGCCCCTGCAGGTCAAAGAATAGAGTTAGTGCAACCCAAGTGCCTACTCAAGGAGGAGACAGGAGAGGAGAATTTCATAGTGACACTGCACTGACACAGCTGGTTCAAGGAGCACAAGCTTCTAGGGTGCAGAGCATCAACCCTTGGGTCCCAAAGCTGACCCGGAAGCCCACCAAGGTTACCTTCACCAAGAAAGTTAGAAACAAGGGGGTAGAACTTACTTCATATGTGTTTGACGTTGTGTACCGGCAAGAGTCAGTCCTGTTAGCCATTCTGGAGAAGGTGAAGCCTGTACTTGATACTAGCTACAAGCCCTAAATCAGTGATGGCAATCAGGAAGAGGACAAGGAGCCTGAGTTCTTCAGAACTGGTGAGGGTCAGTTAGTGTTGAAGAATGTTGCTGTGTTTTACACCAAGGTGCCCATGCCCTGTGTTGTTCCCAATGCCAACAAGTCAATCCCCACTGAAAAAAAGCCCACTCAGAAGCGGATCCCCAACATTAAATGCATCATCCTGCTTAAGCTAATGCAGGAATCAGGTGATTACAAGGCGGCCACGGCCCTTGTTGGAGTGGATCCCAAGTATGCCTCCAAGACCTTCAACAAGTTCATTAACACGGGTCAAGTCCTTGCCGCGGAGAAATCCATGCGTGTTTCCACCATGCTCACCAAGGAGCACAAATGGGCAATCTGCCAGTGAATCACCAGGGACTGCCACCTTGAACTGGCAAATATACAGGTGATGATCAAGTCCACTTTTGGGGTTGAGGCTTCCATTTCCTTTTACTACCATCTGCTGAAGAAGATGCGCTTTTCCTGGAAAAAGCTTGGGTATCTTCATACAATTGGAATAGCACAACCAACATTGAGACCCATAAAAACTATACAGAGGCGTACACTGCCCTCAAAGCCAAGGAGACAGTCAAATTTTATTATATTGACAAATTGGCATTTGCCTCGTCAATGCGCAATGGGTATGGCTATGTCCATAAAGGCTCAAATGATGGGATGGCTTGGCGTGCTGCAGTCTGCGCTACAGCCTATTTAATGGTGGCTCTCCTTGGTCCAAAGGGGGTTGAGCTATACAAAATAATTTTGGGATCTCACAATAGCAAGACCTTCCTATCATTTCTCCAATTAGTCCAGGAGCACCTGAGGCACACAAGCTCTGGCTTCACCAATGTTATTGTGTTGGACAATGTTGGTCTACACAAAGTGGCTGACATTCTTGAGGAATTCCCAATGATTGACACCAGCATTGCTGTGGGCCCCCAGCAATTGGCCATGGCAAATTTGCGCCTTCTCTTCCTCCCAGCCTATTTGCCCTTCCGAAATTCCATTGAGGAAGTCTTTGGGTGGCTCAAGCAAGTTGTCAAGCAAGGAACCCCAACTGGGACTAAAGACCTGTTTAATTTGCTGCAGGCCAGGATCCACACCCTTCCAGCTAAGACTGTGGCCAAATTATATGGCCACGCTGATTTGTTCATCCCCACTTGCCTTGCCAAACAGCCAATCAATTAAAGGCTTAGCATGTCCAATTTTTTTATTTTCTCTAATTTACTATTAAAGATTTATTAATTATCATTTTATATTTAGATGTTTCCTCGCTGCAATCACATTCAGAAGGACCATCAATAGATGTGAGTGATTTATTTATTTTATTATGTATTATTTTATTATGCCATCTGAGGTAATCCCAAACGCTTGATACTGGATTAGCAAATAGACTTATACCACTTTTGTCAAATAAATATAAAATAGCCTTATAAAAATTAAGCATAAAATGTACAAGTTGGAATTTATTTTATTAACGTATAATTTTATGCTTTTATGAAAACTGTTTCTGCAATATATTTTGCAAAACTGGTTTGCTGAAATAAAAAATATAAAAATTTATTATAATTAGAATACTATAAATTGTAATAAAATTTATTGGAATCATATTTTTATTGTGTGCTCCTGTAGTGGGTTCTTTGGTATGTACCCACCCCGCAATGGAGGTGGCGCACAACCTCCACTGCCACACTGTGGACGGTGGATACACCCTTGTTAAAATACTCTTACCTGCTGGTGAAAGGGAGTAGGGTCAGGTACAAATGGAGGAGCAGCTTCTCTGGCGGGGCTGCAAACCTGTAGATACCGGCCAGGACCAGGGCGTCCTGGATGATGTGATCCACTGAGTCATAGCTGGGGGGACCTTCTTCCCATCCAGGGAGAGCCTGGCCTCATCAATTCCTAGGAGGACCCCATCAAGATCCTCCACGCTGGCGCCCATTCCAAAGTAGAAGAGATACCTGAGGTAAACCACCAGATGAAGCCTTTGCCCAGAAAAGGCTTCCGTAAACTTGCATAATTTATTAAAAACCACACTGATCTTCTTTTCATGCTTGGTCTTATCAAAGTTCAGCTCCATGGCTGCAGGGACCCCCATCTCATTGGCAATCCAGGCCAACCCAAAGTCAGCAAGGATAATTTTTGTCTTCTTGACAGCTGTTGCGTCTGCAACAGCCAATTTCCCCACTACGCACCCAAAGTAGTCCAGCAAGTAAGAAATTGTGTGCTTCAAGGGGTAGCAGAAGCAAGCAGCCTCAAGGGCCTGAACCATCTCCAGTACATTATTGAATGAGAGCATTGCCAGGACGTCCCAAACAAGCTCAATGGAGTTTATACAGTAAACTCCACTGAGAGACGCCAGGTTAATGCTGACCAATTGGGCATCCTTGTAGGCAGTAACTGTGTCAGAAATTGCAGGATAGTATGAAGCTGTTTCCAAGCAATGGGGAATTACCACCCAAATACACATAGAATTAATGATTAACCACCAATGTGGCTTCAAATATCTTTTTGTAAAATTTCCAATTGTAATACCAGGATTAAGAAGAACAATTAATCCTAACCAAAGTAGCCCAAGATAAATGGCCTGAGACAACATCAACAAATCTTCAGAGTAAAATTCTGGACATTGGGAGGCTAAACAATTTTCAGTTTCAAGAATGGGAGAAGGAGCTGCAAAATTGGCTGGCGCAAAATTAACATTGGGCGGCACCAACAACAAAGTTCTAACTGCAGGACCTCATCTCCCAGAAATGATTATGTTGAGAATCAGATTGTACAGAATATATTGTAATAACCCAACCACAGGATGTATTTTTTTAAAAAGTAAATTAGAACTTGGGATAAATGATTTTTATTGAGTAAAATTTTAGGAGGACTCAACTCTTAGAGTTGAAACAGTGAAAATTATTCAATATATATCAGAAAATTGACTAAGCAATACCACCTGAGTCTTGACCTCCTATTCCTTCCACATTGTCCAGTAAGTATCTGGTCCAGGTTGCAAAGAACCCTTGTGTGACTAGTTTCTGACAACCATGCTGATTGACAAGCTCATATTGGATGACCCTCAAATTACGCTGATTTATCAATGTCAATTTAAAAGGGGGAACCAGTTTCAGCTGACATACTGGAGCAGCTGTAACCCATTTTTGATTGACTGTTTGATTTAAATCTGTTAACTTGGTTAATTTTGACAAAGGTTTTCTGGCTTTTTGAGCCTTCTTGCTTGGGCAGATAATACCCAGCATGATGGAACCTACCATGAAATTACCCTCTGCTTTAGCCCTGGGCACAATACCACCATCTGGGAGATGGGATAAGGAGAAATTCTTATGGACAGGTGGGGGTTTCATTGCAGCTAAGGCAAGTTCATGGTTACCAATAGCAGTGGGATTGCGCTTGTAGAACTCACGGATCAGATCTGAGGAATTTGAACAATTGTAGTGGGGAACCCAGGAATTTTCAGAATCAGGATAACCTTTCCACAACATCAAATATTCCAAGCGTCGTCAAATCTTGCAGGAAGCCAAAATATAATTTAACTCATACTCAGGTTCTCCCTCCACAAGAATGGGTTGGGAAGAAGGAGACTCTGTACCTTTAAAGGGAGTAATAATACATTCATTAAAGGTGTGGAAAATCTTGAAAGCAGGAGGTAAATCCAGCCAATAGGCGGAGGGACCAATTTGATGTTTGACCTTGAAGGGGCCAACTTGTTTAGGCCCAATCTTACAACAGGGAACCTTCAGTTTCATATTGCAAGCATCAGCCATGACTAGATCACCTGACCTGTAAGTTGGACCTTCCTGACGCTTGCAATCTGCATATTCCTTGTAAGTTGTCACGGCAGCAGCGAGAGTAACCTGGAGCTCCTGATGAACCTGCGTCAATGCAGTAGCCTGATCAGTTGCAGCTTCCATGTTGCTAACCAAACAAGAACCCATATTAGAAGAAGGGTTGTAACCCACATTGGCATAGAAGGGCAATACTTGAGTCAACGTGTGAGGGACGTTATTATATGTGAACTCTGCCATAGGTAAATTATCACATCAGTCATCTTGTTGTGCATTAGTGTAGCAACGTAGGTAGACCTCTAAACTTTGGTTTACCCTCTCTGTTTGTCCATGAGATTGGGGGTGGAAAGCTGTGAAACGGCACAATTTGATACCTAGAATCCCAGTGAAAGCTTCCCAGAACTGAGCAATGAATTGAGGCCTGCAGTCACTCACAATCTCCATTGGGATGCCATGTAGGAAAAAGATTCTATTCACAAACAACCTAGATGTTTCCACCAAAGTAATTGTGGTTGAGCAAGGTACAAAGTGCGCCATTTTTGTGAAGCAATCTACCACCATCATGATTGCGTTAAACCCATTGGAATTGGGAAGTTCACCAATGAAATCCACCAACAAAGACGTTCAGGGTCCTGCAGCAGGCTGCAGTGGAACCAATAAACCTGTAGTCCTGTTCTGGCTTGCCTTAGATCAAACACATACCAGGAAATTGCGAACAAAAGTTGCCACCTGCACTGTCAAACCTTTCCAGGAAAACTGGCGGCAGATTAGTTTCACTGTTTTGTTTTTCCCTGGGTGGCCTGCTGTTGGACAAGTGTGATGTTTCTCCATGATTTCATCCTGAATAGTTCCTTCTGGGACCCACACAACCTTAATGATATAGTACGGGACCTATTTTATGATAACCCTGAGGCTGACCTACTGGGTTTGCACATGCTAGCTCCAATAGCCTATCATAACCTTTGGACAAAGGTTGCAAAAACTTAACTTTGGAATATAAGTCCAGGTCTGCACCCTCAATTTGGGACATGGTAGCCAGCGTAGCAGGTGGAGACAATAAAAAAGGCACCACATCCTCATCTGGAATCATAGTATGTGTGTTGAACTCAGCATCCACACTAGCATCTGGGAGATGGGAAGGATTCCTGATTAGTGCATCAGCCAAGTGATTGTCTGATCCCTTAATAAACTTATAGCAGAACTTGTATCTTATCAGGTCACCATGCCATCTGGATTGACAACCTGACAAAACCCTGGGTTGTAAATAATATAGAAGAGCTTTGTGGTCAGTTCTTACTACAAATGTATGACATTATGACATGAGATGGTGATGCCAATGCTTTAGCAATTCCACAACTGCCAACAATTGCTTGTCGTAAATTGTGTAATTGCGTTCACAAGCTTCCATCTTTTGGGAGAAATACCCTACTGGTCTCTCAATACCGTTGCCAGCAGTCTGCAACAACACACCAGCTACAGCATATTTGGATGCATCTGTGGAAACCACAAAAGGAAGCTCAGGATCCACATGTCTCAACACAGGTGACAACAACAAAAGAGTCTTGACTGCCGTGAACGTATTTGCACACTCAGGCGTCCAGACTAAAGTCATCTTACCACTAGCCAAATATAGCAGGTCGGCCACTTCAGACAGGTGTGGAGTGAACATCTTCAAAGACGTGTAAGTACCCAAGAAACTACAGAGTTGAAATACTGTCTTAGGTGTAGCATACTATCAAACTGCAGCTCCCTTGTCAGGGGCAATGGTGTGGCCATCCTCAAAGATAATATTACCCAGAAAAGTAACCTTGTGTCTGAAGAGTTCACATTTGCTTCTTTTAATGATCAAGTTGGCCTGGAGGATGCGCTCTACCACTGCTGAAGATGGGCTTTATGCAGCTCCTCATCCAGAGAGAATACCAAGATATCATCCATATACACAATGGCACATACACCCAGGAGATCCCCCAAGACAGAATCAATTAGTTGCTGAAAGCAAGCTGGAGCAGTCTTCAATCCAAAAGGCATTACCTGGAACTGAAAGATACCCTTCTTGGTTCTGAATGCTGTCAACCATTCCATTCCTTCCGCAATCCTGATTTGATTGAAAGCATTCAACAGATCAAGTTTTGAAAATACCTTTGCCTTCTCAACACACCAAGAGATCTGTGCTTTGAGAGGTAAAGGATAAGGATCAGGGATTGTGATGTTATTTAAATTCCCATAGTCAACACAAGGACAAAGATACCCATCAGCCTTTTGAACAAATAACAACAGAGAGCAAATTGACAAAGCTTTTTTAAATATATAGCCCTTTGCAAACATGTCATAAGTCCATTCCTCCAAACATGCATCTTCCTTCAAAGTTAAAGGGTAAATAGGAGACACAATTTGAATCAGGTCAACAGTAACTTTAAAGTCAAAGTCAAACTGAGTGTGCTTGGGAAGGACCTCATCTATGATAGCGTCAAACGCTGCAGACCAGGGTTGTAAACATGCAGGTAAATCCAAACTTCTGGGGACAGAGACAGGAACCAATTAAATAGTCTGAGAGGATTTCTCCATTTCAGACATACCTAACAGCTGAATACAAATAGATATACCCAAAGAGCGTTCCACCTGTAGCACATTTTCTTTCAGTAAGGTGTATACATTATGATCTCTCCACTAACCCACACCCAAAATGATAGGAAACATCAGGGAGGAGCAAACAGAGAACCTTGTGGTAAAAGACTGGCCAAAAACCACAAAGGTTACTGACTTCTTCAGCTGGAAAGAGGGAAACGTCTGACAGTTCCCACCCCTAACAAGCATTCCCCGGTGGTACTTGTGTTGTAGAAAGTTGGTAGTCTCCACACTCATGAAGTTTTTGGAAGCACCTGTATCCAACAAAATGGCTGGCTGATAGATAGTATGACTGTTATCAATGCTACCATAAAACAAGAAGTAACCAGAAGTAGATTTATTGGTAGCAAAGGTTGCTATCTTAGCAGGGTCTTGTTTTTCATTGGCAGTACGGACGGCAGCTAAGGAGACAGGATGCTCCTGGAAGTAATGCTCACTCATCTCTTGGACAGCAGCTGGAAGAACAGGGTTATCACAATCAATGGGAACAAGGGGCACCTCTTCAGACGTAACCACGGAAGATTTGGCAGGTACGACATGCTGAAGCATTGCCAAAGAGCTATCAGGACTGGACACTACTGGGGCCTCTTTTACATTGGCAGGTTTGTTCATCACCGCCAATTGCAACTGAGATGGACTAGGGGGAGAACAATCTTGGCTTTGGTTGGAAGGAACTACCGTGGAGCAAGGTCCAGAAAACCAGGAGCATGCAGCGGGTTTGTCCTCAATTACCAACGCACTTTGCTTGGAAGTAGACAGATTTGAGACCAGAGAAAGAATTTGGCTTACCAGGGCCTCAGTTGTGGTTAACAGGGAATCCCAAACCACCAAATCTTGGGCAGTCTGGTCAACTGCTAACCACAACTCTGAGAGTTCATTCACCTCAGGAACATCAATTGTGCAGCAGTAGGCAAGAAACTAGGGGAAGGAATATCAAGAGCAGAGTAGTACCCTGATGGAAGGTGTACAGCTTATAATATACTTTGAGCTCCTCAATAGATACATACAAATTTTTTAACAAAGGGTATAGAGATGCACTTTCAGTTAAAACATGTGGATTGTGCTCCACCACAGACAACAATCATTCACAAGCATCCTCAGAAACCTTTGTCATCACATGGTAAACTTGGGATTTATGACTAAGGCTTGAACCAGAATAGAATGATAATGCTGAAAAAACTTCACGCAAAATCTTATCAGTGGGTGGAGCAGGAAAATAATCTGGACGCCAAAATGACATGACACAACAGAAATAGGAAACAGAATATCCAGTCTCAACAACTGCAACTGGAGATGGAAACCACAAATTAAAAGAAAATCCCAAACTGAAAGCTCAGAAAGGAGCTGATACAAATAAACATGGTAAGCGCAGATATCTCAACGGAGCAGGAGAAAAGAAACACAAATTCATGACAAACTGCTTCCAAAAACTCAGATGTAGAAGAGTTGAGTAATGTGACAGAAATTGCGGGATAGTATGAAGCTGTTTCCAAGTGATGGGGAATTACCACCCAAATCCATATAGAACTAATGATTAACCATCAACATGGCTTCAAATATCTTTTTGTAAAATTTCCTATTGTAATACTGGGATTAAGCAGAACAATTAATCCTAACCAAAGTAGCCCAAGATAAATGGCCTGAGACAACATCAACAAATCTTCAGAGTAAAATTCTGGACATTGGGAGGCTAAACAATTTTCAGTTTCAAGAATGGGAGAAGGAGCTGCAAAATTGGCTGGCGCAAAATTAACATTGGGCAGCACCAACAACAAAGTTCTAACTGCAGGACCTCATCTCCCAGAAATGATTCTGTTGAGAATCAGATTGTACAGAATATATTGTAATAACCCAACCACAGGATGTATTTTTTTAAAAAGTAAATTAGAACTTGGGATAAATGATTTTTATTGAGTAAAATTTTAGGAGGACTCAACTCTTAGAGTTGAAACAGTGAAAATTATTCAATATATATCAGAAAATTGACTAAGCAATACCACCTGAGTCTTGACCTCCTATTCCTTCCACATTGTCCAGTAGGTATCTGGTCCAGGTTGTAAAGAACCCTTGTGTGACTAGTTTCTGACAACCATGCTGATTGACAAGCTCATATTGGGTGACCCTCAAATTACGCTGATTTATCAATGTCAATTTAAAAGGGGGAACCAGTTTCAGCTGACATACTGGAGCAGCTGTAACCCATTTTTGATTGACTGTTTGATTTAAATCTGTTAACTTGGTTAATTTTGACAAAGGTTTTCTGGCTTTTTGAGCCTTCTTGCTTGGGTGGATAATACCTGGCATGATGGAACCTACTGTGACAGTAACTGCCCACTTGGATGCCCCCTTGGCATGTGTAAGTTCTGACAATGCCTTCTGTGAGATTGGAAAGGACCTATGGACCCTGTCTTTGAGCTCCTGCAAGACAGGGGAGACAGATAGAGTTGTTTTGCCACGTGAGTGGCAAATTTGAATAGAAGGTGGGCAGGACAAAAGAAACCAGGACCCAGTGGAGTTCACCAGCAATGTTCTCTAAAAAAAGATAAGTATTTTGAAGTTTTTATTAATTTTATTTTAATAGATTACCTTTGCAGGTTTCCTTCCTTCTGGCGGCTTCAGCAGGCTTCATCATTCTCAGCGCAAAAAATTGTGCTGGTAATTTAGTGTCCATGGTTTATGCGCGCTTTGCAGGTTTGAGATGTTCATACATCTCAGGGTTGTTGACCCAGATGGCCAGCGCAGAGAGGGCAAAGGACTTGAATCAAAGGCCTTCCACAACGTGCTTCTGGACATTTAAAAGCCGTTCAATTATTGTTTTGGGGGTGTCTGGCATCTTGGCCATGAGTGCCTTGTTGGAAACCTTTTCAATTTTGTCCCCTTTAAGGATGGCAGACTTAACTCTTGCTTTGACCTTGCGGTGAATCTCTTTAATTTCAGCAATTGCTGAGTCAAGATCCTTCAAAAGCTTCTCTAATTCTCTCATTTATTTTTTACTAACCATTTAATATGTTTTTATAGCTTTTCCCCCAATAAATTCTGTACTATTTTGATACTATTGCCTCTTTGTTTATTTCTTTTTGTTTTCCCATCTACTACATTATCCCATCTTTTTACCCATTGTGTAAATGTTTTACGCTCAACTCAATATGTGTTGTTTGCTTTGTGTTGGCATTGTTTCCTTAATTACCATATTATTTTTGGCGCTTTTCACATCCCCTTGTAAAAATATTAACAACAATTTTTTGATCAGCTAAATTTGAATTTGAAAATTATAGGTTAACTGTTTTTAGATAAAGTTGTTACTGATCCAAATTCAAAACCTTAATGATAAACTTTAAGCCAATCAGGAGCTGAGTGATAAAGTGATTGTTGTGATATAAAGGGTCATTCAATAATTCTTAGATGCATGTTTGCTAATTAATATGATTGGCTGGATCTTTTGCTATTGCACGCCATTGCTGCTGTGGCAAGTTGTTGGTGGACTAGTGCCCAATCAGCTTCTGGGTTGGCACTAGTCCATCAATAGCTTTCCACAGAGGCAATGATGTACAGTATCAAAAGATCCAGCCAGTCATATTAATTAGCACACATGAATCAAAGAATTATTGAATGTCCCTTTATGTCACAACAATCACTTTATCACTTGGCTCCTGATTGGCTTAAAGTTTATCATTAAGGCTTTGAATTCAGATTAGTAACAACTTTATCTAAAAACAGTTAACACTATAGTTTTCTAATTCAAATTTAGCTGATCACCAAATTATTGTTAATTTTTTCACAAGGGGCTGTGTTTGGGTACTAAAAATAACTGTGTTCTTGATCTAGATACATGACATAGTAAATATATGATTTTATAGAAATAAGCTGAACATAAAGAATAAAACCAACTATATACAAAGAGAACATGAACAATTGAAATTTAAAATAAAGATAATATAAATAGAAAATGTTTGGCAACAGGGGGTTTATTGGAGAAGGGAAGAGTGATGCCTAGGAGGCAGAATAGTGCAGGAAGGAAGACGTAGAGGCAGTGCTGGCCTGGGGGGTCTGGTATTGGGTGGGTTGGGCTTGTGGTGAGGGGTGTTGGTGGCGGGGGTAGAGGCAGGAGGATTTTGCATGATGGCTGCCACATAATGCTTGTTATATTCCTCATCAGTCATTGGCTGGATGGGCTGGTAGGTGGCAGTGGCCCAAGGTGGAAGGCGCTTGTCTTTCTGTGATTAGTTGTCCATGTTCACATGAAATACAATTTGAGCAAACAAGTCATCCACTATTTGGCAGCCAAAGAGAAAATTGTGGTCAAGGACCCCAAGATAGAGGTTGTTAAAAGTCTGAGGGCGGCGCTCCTGTAGTGTATCTCCAATTTTAAAGAGGACAACATCAGCCAGATGGATGTCTGCGTGGCCAGCTTGTTACACAGAGGCCTGGTGCCTGCGTTGCTGGATGGCCTCAAGAGTGGTAGAGCTATCCTCTATCTGGTGGCTCAAGAAAACCTGATGCTTTGAATTTGAGCCATCCCAGGAGTCAAGTAATCCACTGAGGATGTGGCTGTACAAGTAGCCATTGATGAAATCTGGGTTTGTCCAATAGTAGACAAATCCCTTGGCTGAAACAGCCAGAAATGCAGCAATAAACGTTCCCTTCTTGACCTTCTTCCTTCTATTCTTGGCAGCAGCTTTTCCTTGCTCACCAAAATTGTCAAACACAATCAATAGCTTTTAGTACAAGACAAACATGATGTCATCTAATAGACTTGTCAAGCATTAGACCAGGGTTGATTTGATGTCAAGATCATTTAGGGATCCTCAGTGCCATCCCATTGAATGCCAGCAACATTGGTAAGAACTCATATGGAAGCCACCTTCCCATATATCCAGAGCTGCACCATGCACTTGGA
This sequence comes from Entomophthora muscae, assembly GCA_014839935.2. Taxonomy (NCBI): domain Eukaryota; kingdom Fungi; phylum Entomophthoromycota; class Entomophthoromycetes; order Entomophthorales; family Entomophthoraceae; genus Entomophthora; species Entomophthora muscae. Next base: position 105,311 of record QTSX02002852.1, on the reverse strand, counting down.
GACCCATATGTTATTGTGCACAAGCTGTTTGCAGACCTGGGTTAGGGGAAGCTTGGGGTCCCGCTGGAGGAGGTCAAGCATGATTGGGTATGCCTCAGATATTTGTGACTTGGGGGCCTTATTGGGCTTCTTGGCTGTCCCAATCAGATTCCCCCTGTTCATCAGGTTGTTGAATTCCCGCATGACAGTAGCTTGGGTAAATTACAAATGGGAGGCAATCTGTTCCCAGGACAGACCCTGTAGATTCAGTGCCACAATTTCCTGAAGAATTTGGCCAGTGATGATTTGTTGCTTGGGGTGCTGGCCCAGTGGAGCTGAAGCCTGATTGGCTGTAGGGGGGTAGGTTGGCTGGTGGCAGGAAGTTGTTCCAAATCAAGGTTACCATCCTGATTGGTTGGTTGACAGGAAGCTTGTGTGGGGGTGGGTACGGGAGCAGGGGCAGAGCTAGACACTAAGTGACTACTGAACAAGTCAAAGCCATATGGGTTGGGGGTCAGTAACTGGTCAGCTTCCTTGTTACCTGCCTCAAGGTCTTGGGTGTAAGCAGGTGCCTCCACGTTCTGAGCCTTGACTCCATTGAAGCTGGCTTGGCTGCTGTTGGCTTGGCTGCTGGCGCTATCAAAGATATTGATAGTAAAACCCGTTGTAAAGAAACCTAGGATAAAATCACTAAAAGTAGAAATTTTAAAACTTAATGATTTATTTTTATTGTAATCTTGAGTCCATATTTGGAAGGTTTTCAAAACCATTCTATACAAATATGGAGCCATAAAAATGAATAAAATACCTCTGTTCCTAAATTGGATAGCTGTTGATTGGCTGTTAAACTGTTATATTTCTATTTTAGGCTGCTCACACTACACATCTTGTGTGAGTTATTTTTTTTGTGCTTGTGGAATCTCACTTCTAGATTGCTCTAATTTTGTTTCATTTTATTCCTTCTGTTGGTGCCTTGTATGAATCCTGATTGGATTATAATATGCTTACAAATAGCATCCATTCATCTCACTTGTTGCGTCAGTTCATTTTGTTTGTGGTTTGAACTACAACTCTTGATGTTTGATATAATTTCATATGATGGGTTAGTGAAATTTTGTTTTTTGCTGACAGTTCATTTATATACTGAAATTTTATAAATTAATTAAATCCTGAATCTTGTGCAACTTGGATTTTGTTCAAATCTGAAATCATTTTGTTTAAATCTGAAGTATTTTTGGTTGTTGCCATATCTTTTAAAACTACTGTATAGAAATCATTAAGAGAATGGTTTAGGCTTTTAGTAAATTAATACTTTAAGCTAATTAGATAGTAGAAATAACACTGCAAGTAATTTCTTAAGCTTTTCAAGAAAATATCCCACATGTAAAAAACTTGAAACAAAGGGCTATATATGAGCAATTAAAGAGCAAAAATAGAGAGAATCTAACTTTTGGTTCATTATTTTAGGGATTAGGCTATTTTATAATACCCATGCTGCCCAAGTCACAGCATAAACAGTTTAATTTTGAAAAACCCAAATTAAAAACGTTTATATCTAAAACAGCAATAACTCAAAAAAGTTTACAGTAGTTTTCAAACCTTTTGAGATAAACAAAAATTCTCAGTCTAAAAACAAATACAACTCAGTCTAAAAACTGAATCAAAAATTAAAGAATTTATATTATATTGCAATAGATTTGGATCTACCTTGATTTTGCTTTTGGACTGAGTTGTATTTGTTTTTAGAAAGGGATTTTTTGTTCATCTCAACAGGTTTGAAAACTACTGTACCAAGGTATCTAAAATAAGGCATACAATCTGAAACACAAGTTTTAAAAATATTGTGTTGGGTGCTTAATTTGGCGTAAAATCTGGGAAAAAGAATGGAAATTATTTTAGGTATTCTAAAATGGGCGTTGTAAAACCAAAAACAACTAATTAAGAAGTAAAAATCTATAATCAGGATATTGGGTGGGGAAGACTATAATTAAATATCCATATTCAGATAAAAGCAAAAATTAAAATTAGAGAGTAACTTAATTGAAATTCATTGTCGTATTTGGCTCCTGGGGACAACATCCAGGAGGACACAGCGGGAAATCTTTATAAAAAAAGATTTAAGGTTCAAAGCTAGCCTTGGGTTAGCCTTCAGGGAAAAATTAAGAGCACATATCTTAATTTCCTGGAATACAAGATGAGGATTTCCTTTTGGCAAAAGGGAACAGAAAAGGCTTGAAGAATATCAAAGCCAACACAAATGTGGATAAACTTGTCTTTATTAGGAGAATTGATTCTACTTAAATTGTAGACAAGGGTCAATGATCACTCATCAGGTAGAAAGAGTGGCAGAGGGGGTCACATTGGGGTGAAATCATACCAGGATCAGTCACAGCCTGGTATGACAATCTGGAATGGGTGGACATTGGAATAGACTTATTTACAGAAGGCAAGGAATTCCCAAACTTGAAGGCAAAACTAACCAAATCTTTGCATATATCACTATTTGAAGGCTATATCAAAATAGCATTAATGACACAATTTCTAACTTCTTCCATCTCAAGATCAGACACAGGGAGTTGATATTTGCAGAGGAATTTGACATGAACTCAAGCAAAAGAACGGCCAGAGGACAGCAGCTTCATGGTATACTTGACGCCCTTCTTGAAGATGACTTCACAAGGTCCAACCCAGAGAGAGTCTAGCTTATGGGCTCTGCCTCCAGTAAAACTCTGATAGTATAGGATTAGGTCACCTACTTGGTATTCAGGAAGGGGGGCTCTCAAAGCATTGGAAGGTGAGAGCTCTAAAGCCTTGAATTTATAGGCAGTTGAATATACTGTTACTTGAATGTCAATGATACAATTAGTCAAGTCTGACATGAGCTGCAGGATTGGCAAACACATCAAATTTGATCAAAGGGGGTACCAAGATTGAGGGAGTTCTGGCTTCACGCCCATACAGCATAGCAAAGGAAGACTGGCCAGTCACTTGGTGTCTACTGAGTTGATACACAAAGAGAGCAGCAGGGAGAAACATATCCCAATTGGTGGCAACAGAGAGTGTGAGTTTTCTCATTATGGACACCAGGGAGAAATTTGCTTGCTCAACAGTTCCATTGGTTGATGAATTATACGTCTAGAGAAAGATTGATAGGTACCCATAGCTTCTACAATAGATGTTATGAGGCAAGCATTAAAGTTGATGCCATTGTCAGAAAGCAGGACTTGAGGGCAGCCATGACAGTGTAAGATATCTTGCAACAAGAAATTAGCAGTGGTCTTTGCAGTTATATCTTTTGTATCCCTGGCTTTGAACCATTTGCTAAAACAGTCTACAGCTACCAAGATTAATTGACACCCAGACCTAGAACAGGGGAGAGGCCCAACAGCATCAATACTCACAGTATGGAATGTATGCTTTGGAGGGATGAGCTTGAATTGATGTTGGGAAGGTTGAGGTTGTTGGGGCTGACAAGAATGACAGGAGGCAAGGACGTCAGGGATTAAAAGGCGCATGTTTTCTCAATAGAAGTTCTTTCACAACCAGTCATGAGTTTTTGCTATACCCCCATATCCAGTATCAATGTGAGCTTGGAGGATAATGGCTATTCTCACACTAGGGCAAACGTAGGACAGATAGGTGTTGTTGAATTTCTTGAAGAGTTATTTATCTCAAATTACAGTATCTTTTGATAGGGTCTGTAGAGCCAATCAGATGTCTTCTGGTTCAGTGGTCCAGGAGTCAGGATACCCTATTAATTTGTATAGGCAATCAGCGTCTGCAGGGTAGATAGCTAGTATAGGCATCCTTGACAAACCATTGGCGTTCTGATGTTATGCCCCAGGAAAATGTACCACAGTAAAATTCTATCCTTGCAGGCGCAGGGCTCAAATTGCTAATTGACCTTTGGGTTCTTTTAGTTTCTGCAGCCATTTAAGGGAAGAGTTATCTGTTACTACAGTAAAGTGAGTCCTGTAAATGTAGTGCTGTAACTGTTTCACTGCATGTAAAACTGCTAGGCATTCCTTCTTGGTGACACTATAGTTCTTCTTGTGCTTGTTGAGAACTTGCAAAGAATAGGCCATGGGTCAATCCACGCCCTAATTGTCAAGCTGGGCTAAGATGGCACCCACAGCTACTCCACTGCTGTCAGTGTACAAGATGAACTCCTTATCATAATCAGGGTAGACTAGGATGGGAGCCTCTTTGAGCTTGGTCTTTAGCACTTCAAAGGATTGCTGTTGACTGTCAGTCCATTCAAAGGGTACATTGCAAAGGAGCTGGATAAGAGGTTTGCTTAATTCAGCAAAGTCAGGGATGAACTGTCAATAGTACCCCATCATAAAAAGTAATACTTGGACCTCCTGTAGGTTTGTGGGAGGCATCATCTTGTCAATGGCTTCCACCTTATTATTCATGGGGTGTATTCCAGTCTGGGTGACCTCATGACCTAAGAATTCAAGTTGCTCTTTAAAGAAGGAGCACTTGGAGGGTTTGAGTTTAAAGCCAGCTTCTTAAATCTTGATGAAGACAGCCTTGATGTGTTCTAAGTGATTGGTAAAGGTAGGTCTGAATATTGTGATATCATTAAGGTATAAGAGGACACAAGAGAGCTTTAGGCTTCATAGGATGGAATCCATAGCTCTTTAAAATGTAGCTGGGGCATTGCAGAGTCCTTGGGGCATTTGAGTGGGTTCATAGAGACCTTCTGAGGTGATAAGAGCAGCCTTTTCCCGTTCTTATGGAGAAAAGTCAGCCTGCTAGTATCTAGAAGCTAAATCCATAGTGAAGAAGAACCTTGAGCCTCCCAATTGTCTGAGAGCATCATCAATCCTAGGCAAAGGGTACAAGTCCTTCTTTGTGAGCAAGTTTAGGCGGTGGTAATCCATCACAATGCAGTGACTTCTGTCCTTCTTCTTGAGGATCAATAAGAGAGAGGCCCAAGGGCTCTGAGAGGGAGCCAAGAGTCCAGAATTCAAGAGTTATTTAAGCTCCTTAGAAACCTGGGCATCCTCTACCCTACTGCAGCGGTATGGCTTGGCACAGAAAGGCGGCACATCACCAGTATCAATCTGATGGATGACCCCTTTGGCTAGGCCATAGTCTGTAGGTCCAGAGGCAAAGATATTGTTAAACTGGTTTAGAAGATCCAATAAATCTTTTTGTTGGATAGGTGAAAGTTGTGAGAAGTTGGCAGCGGTGAACATGGAGAGAACCTGAGGGTCTTCTTCAGGCAAATTAAAGCTGCTGAAGGCTCCAAAAGGGTAGAGGGACGCCACTTGTTCTGCTCATAATATGAAAACATTCCCTACAACATGGCTCCTAGACATCTGTATAGGCAAAGCGGCCAGGTTAGCTAGTAACAGCTGTACAGGCTCCTTATGAGTCCAATCTAAGATCTCTGGGCATAATTGAGGCTCTTTGCGACTTAGAGATTCAGGAGAGTATAGCTCCAGGAATGACTTTTCAGGTAGTTTGTAAGATATCTGGGAGTCTATAATAACTTGAGAGCCTGGAGAGATGGTGACAGCTTCACAGGCAAGAAGAGGCACACCTTCCTCTGCAGGAAAAGAAGGTGGAGGGGAAAACATATTGGAGGAATGAGTCCTGTACTTGAGCAAGAAGATACCTGTGGGATACTCAAGCACACAAGTCTTAAGGCGTTTTCCCGGGAAACACAGAGGTTCTTCAAAAATTAAAGGGACCTTGTATCCTAAGAGCAATAGGTATCCATCTCAAAGATTTAAAATCCCGTTATATTCTTGGAGGAATTGCGTACCAACCAGGAGATCATAGCTTTTGTTCTCTAGGACAACTGCAAGGGATGTGATGAGGAGTTTTCAAAACCTCATGGGCAGGGAGGAGTAGGCACCAATGGCTCAAGTTTGGGCCATGCCAGCAGTATCATATGATTGAGTGTAATTGAGGTCAGTAACCAGCTTAAGCTTCTTCATTAGCTTGGATGATACCACGCTGACTGGAGAACCTGTGTTCAGAATTGCTTTGATCTTAATCTTTTGGATTGACACTTCCACGCAGGTAGTATCTTTTTCAAAGGGGGGCAATACAGCCAACACATCCTGTGCTGCTTCTAGATAATTCTCCCATTTGGCTAACATAAATTTTAAGGCAGGAATTTCCTTATACACAGTCTTCAATGGGAGAGATACAGTCACTTTCTGAAAGAGGGCTTCAGCTAACTTGGCGGCTTCTTAAGAAGAGTCTACCAAGACATGTGGTTGATGAGCCTGGGCCAGATAGGGACAAACCACCACAGTGTTGGCTTCAGCTGAAGGTGAGCAAGTTGTAGTCATGGCTTTCCCAGGGCAAAGCTTGTAAGGGACTGACACAGTTTCTGGGACAGCCAAAACAGAGTAGCCATAACTATCTGATCAATTGCAGTCAGAATCTTCAGGTTCAGAATCGCTAGAAATATTGTGAAACAGGTGAAGAATAGTTGGGTCAGAGGAAGGGGGAGATTTCTTGTCAGAAGGAGGATCAGGAGGAGACAGGGGAGATTGATCAGCAGAGAGCATCTTTGCCTCTAAGCTGACCTCTCTTTTCCTGCATGCTCCTTTTGGGTTGCAACCTTCTACCCGAGGGTTGGTGCAGGTATACAAGTGATATCCTATTTGCCTGAAGTTATGACATTCTTGCCTCTTAGGTTGCCCACCTGAGCCTAGAGTCATAATGTGTGGAGTACAGGAGGTGGTCCCAGCGTTGTTGGGTTTATTTTCCCAAACCACAGTACCCCCATGGGTCAAATTCATGTCTTACAAGAGGGACTTAATACTCTTCATGGAAGTAAGTGAAGATTTTTGTACCTTAAAGTGTAGGCGTAGGAGCTGGTTCACCTTCAACACATTTGAACAGGCTGTGTAAGCTTCTCAGGGAGTTAACTGACAACTGGTGATTAAGTGTTGCCCTTCAATATAGAACCAGTCAGCAAACTCAGCCAGGGTTTACTTGGGCTTGAAGGCAATGTGCATAAATGCATCTTTCTTGACCTCTAAGCTGATATCTCCTCCAAATTCCTCAATAAGGAGGAGCTTCATGTCCTCCCAAGTGACAATGGATGGGAATTTGGGGACCACAACTTCTTGGCACGTAGGATGCAGGCAGGTAATAATATGTTCCTTTTTAAGCTTCTCAGTAGCCCTACACATTTCAGTTTTGTAGATAGTCAGAAAGGCAGCAATGGTAGAGGGTTAGAATCAAATATCTGCTGGAAGAAAGGCTTATAGTTGGGGTCAATGGACAATGAGGTAGACTGGCTGTTGTCTCCTAGGTTAAGGACATTGATATGAGGATTGCCCTCAAACTCAGATTCTGCAGAAGGTTGGCTAGCCCAGAGAAGTTGAAGGCTCTCTTCCAGGGTGTCTAGCATAGAGCTGTTTTGTCAACTGATATCCCGGGCAGTAGTGGCAGCAGCTCCACCTTCATCAATCTTGATCTGTTGTACTGCCAGTGTACCAGCAATTCCATTGATATAAGTGTCCAGGGAAGTTGTTTGAGCAGTCAAAGGGGTAACCTGTCCATTTATTGTTTCTGTCAATCAAGAGATGTTCTGCACCTTGCGTTCTAGATCATCCTGCCTATCTGTAACATCATTTGTTACTGCCACTAAATGATCCAAGGCAAGAGCACAGTTGACAAGGGGTTGGTCTTCCAGGCCAGGGCAACACCCATGATCAATATGGGTAGAAGTACCAGTGACCTCAGTCTCCCTTTTGCCATCAGAGTCAGAGGACAAATCATCAGGGTCAGAGAGGCGTTGTCTCAAATACTCAATCTCACCTTGCAAAGTAGCTGCTTGGTCTGTTAGCGAGGCAATGTAAGGGTTGGGCATAGGTTCTACAGGAAGAGGGTTCAGAAAAGAGGCTTAGTGTTGAGTAGTGGCTTTGAGTTCAGATATGGCTTCTCACATCTTAGCTTCAAAGGCAGACAGGACCTCAACCAAGGGAGTGGGAGGAGTCACTTCAATGGAAGCTACTCTGTTGCCAACATAATTTTGAACCTGACACAGAGTGTTTCCTAGTGCAGCCTTCTCCAAGCTATACTGTAAGTGCAGATGTTGGCCCCAATTATTGACGTGGGTCCCAATCAACTCAAGCTGTGAATTGACATGCTCTCAAAATTGATTGAGCTTGGTAACTAAGGTATCAAAATCTTGACAATACTTTAGAAGAGTTGCTTCTATCTGCCCACGCCACGTAGCTTGGTGATCATCCAGTTTGCACAGTCAATCCTTGATATACCCAGGGAGAAAGAAGAAAAGAGAGTTTAGGGACAAGGTTAAGTACTTCTGTGAAGCCAGCAAGTCATGCTGGTTGTCTGAGATACAAGCAAAGAGGCTATGGGACCGTTATTGATAGGCCATATTTTGCGGATGATTGTTGGAGACAGCAGTAGCTACAGCAGTCAAAAGCTGGCTCTGTGATCCTAGCACCAATTGGTGATGAACCAGGGCGGGTTGGATGGATTGGTTGAATAACACACTAATAGTCTCCATAGACTCCATCAACGTGGGGGGAAGACCAAAGTCCAAGAGGAAGGAATACAGATCTTTGGAATAATACCCAGGATGGAGACCAGGGATAGTGTGCATTGCCACAGTGCCTTTATGGAGGAGGTAGTGTGCGGTGGCACGAGATTGCTCATAGTCAAGTGAGAAAGCTGGACAGGGGCCCAAGAAGGCCCAGGAGACAACACCATTACCATGGGAGTTGAGGGGGTATTGATGATATCTTCTTCTAGAGGAGGACTAGAAAATTTAGGTTGTTTGGGTACTTCAGAAACAAAAGGGGAAGGACCAGAGAATGTGTGGGGGAACAGAGTAACCAAGGGGCTTGAATCCCCTGTAGTGAGAACCATTTTGTTATGTTTTGCTCCTGGGGACAACATCCAGGAGGACACAGTGGGAAATCTTTACAACAAAAGATTTGAGGTTTGAAGCTAGAATTGGGTTATCCTTCAGGGCAAAATTAAGGGCACATACCTTAATTTCCTGGAATACAATATTAGGAATTCCTTTTGGCAAAAAGAAAAGGAAAAAGCTTGAAGAATATTAAATCCAACACAAAAGTGCTAAACTTGTCTTTATTAGGAGAATTGATTCTACTTAAATAGTAGACAAGGATCAATGATCACTCATCAGGTAGAAAGAGTGGAAGAGGGGGTCATATTGAGGTGAAATTATACCAGGATTAGTTGCAGGCTTGTATGGCAATTTGGAATGGGTGGACATTGGAATAGACCCATTTACAGAAGGCAAGGAATTCCCAAACTCAAGGGCAAACCCAACCAAATCTTTGCACATATCACTATTTGAAGGCCATATAAAATTAGCATTAATGTCACAATTTCTGATATTTATTTAGCATTTTATTAAATTTTTAAAATGAAAAGAGCACAACAACAAAGTAATAATGCACCTGTTGTGCGCTGCAGTTGTGATTACTCCTGCAGGTCTAAGAACAGAGTTAGTGCAACTCAAGTGCCTACTCAGGAAGGAGATGGGAGAGGAGAGTTTAATAGTGAGGTTGTACTGACACAACCAGTTCAAGGAGCACAATGTGCAAGGGTGCAGAGAATTAACCCTTTGGTTCCCAAGCTGACCTGGAAGCTCACCAAGGTTACCACAACCAAAAAAGTTAGAAGCAAGGAGATTGAGTTTACCTATTTTTCTATTTGACCCTGTGTACAGCCACAATTTGGTCCTGCAGGCATGATGGAGAAGTTTAATGTTGTAACTGTGCTGTTTTAGCAGAGTTAAAAGGGGAAAATATTTAGAAACTAGATAATATTCTTTATTGAGAGGTAAGTATTATATAGTCATTGTGATTTGTGGATAGTAGGAACATGATAGTGTTGATCATACTATGGAATGGTGAAGGGGGTGGGTTGATCCCTGTAATGAGTCAAGCGCCAAAAAAAGTTACCCACCATAAAGGATCATCATCTGTTCATGTTGTTGGATTTGATAATTTGAGTTGACTTCCTAACATGGCTTCAAGCAACCAGGTAATTGGATTGCAGGTCACAAACTTGCTTACTCAGAACCTTGCTGGCGGGTTGAGCCTGCTGTTTCAACCCCCCCCCCCCTGGCTGAAGGTTGGCCTCAGCTGGGGAAGGTTGTCAGGGAGGTTTTCAGGAGCCCAGGCGCCATACTGGACTAATTGCTGTTTGGTGGCAAATAGGACGGTCTTGCGTTGTTTCTGTCTTGCTTTGCAGGGTCTCAGGCAATTATGGTGAAAAAATTTGTCTTGTTTGCATTTCCCAAGTCCTTGCACAAGATAAGTGTTGTTTTTGTTTATCTTTAGGATGATGGTAGGGCCCATCTTTTCTGGCTGTAGTTTACTATTGTTGGTATTCATGACCCAAACTTTTTCACTGATCTCATGTCTGTCTTGGATGGAGACAAAGGTCTTTTGTAGATGCTTTTCTTCTTTTTCTGATTGCTTGCTATTGGCCTGTATGACCTGGGGGTCTGAGAGGGGTGGAACCTTGTTTGGCATTTCCAGCTTAGGTCCTGATAGCGCTTAGATGATATTGGGTTATGTTCCATAAACTAACCCAAAGGGGCTTTTACCAGTGGGTCTGTTCATACAGGTCTGACATACAAGCAATGAAGTTGGTAGCTGCTTGTACTAATCCTCAGGTCTCCTGGCAGTGAGCTTGGCCAAGGCTTGCACAAGGCTGCCATTCAGCTGCTCCATGAATCCATTGGCCTGAGGATGATAAGGTGTTGTCACTGTGTGTTGGACCCCATTCTTGGTGAGGTATACATTGGTATCTTCAGAGGTCAATTATTTGCCTCCACCAGTTATCAGGAGTTCTGGTTTTCTGAACTTGCTGATGACTTCTTTTCCTATGAACCACCACATGACATTGCATGTATGTGTCTTTACTGCTTGTGTCACTGGCTAGCGTGTGGCAAAGTATATTGTGATAATGATGTATTTTTTTGTTATGCTTCCCTGGCATAGGACCCACAATGTCTAGGGTCCACACCTTTAAGGGCAGTTGCGTGCAGATAGGTAGTACTGATTTAGGAGGGGTATTGCTTTTTGCAAATTTCTCACATACTTTGCACTGGTCCAAGACTTCCTGGACATCCTGGTATAGGGTTGACCACCATGCTTTGTGCTTAAGGAATTTTTAGAGGTTATAGCTTTTTTTGTGTCCAAGGTCTCTGTGGTAACGTAGGATTGTGTCAACTTGCTGATGTGTGGGAACATAAGGGATGGTGGTTCTGTTGGACATTTTTTGATGTAGGGTCCCATATACGTCAGCAAATAAGTGCTCATTCTTAATGACTGTTTCCTTTGTTATGTTGGTGGTACCAGGGGAGAAACCTGTGTCCTTTGTCTGGAGCACCAGGAGAGGCCAGTCTGGGTCAAGCCCATTCTTGCCTCTTGTGGCTCTGAAATATAGGCCCAATAGTTTGTCTGCCATGGCAAGCTCTGGGCCAGGCTTATATTGTATGAGGGATTGAACCTCTCCAGAAGTTCCATCCAGCAAGCTTGACAACAGGATAAGTTTTCTTGGGTTTTAAAGTAGATAAGCAACTTGTGGTCTGTCAAGACTGTGAACTCATCCTGCTGTTCTAAGTAACAACACCATTTGAATAAGCAGTGCACAATTGCTAACAACTCTTTGTTGTTTATAGGGTATCAGCACTCACCATCTGTCAGTTTACATAATTTGTAGGCCACAGGAAGGAAGTCATCATCATTGTTCTTGATTTGTAGTACTCCCCCAATGGATGCATCTGAGGCGTCTGTCTCCATTTGGTATTCACCATCATGTTTAGGGTATTGTAGGATGGGTGATGCGGTGAGTGTCTCTTTGAGACGCCTGAAGCAAAGGTCACATTGGGGGGGTTCATACAAACTTGGATTTGACACCAGTTATGGCAGACAGAGGTGCGGTCAGGACTCCACAGTTGGGTATGAATTTTTATACATAGGTGACTATTCCCAAGAATGTGCAGAGTTCTGATTTGTCTTTTAGTGGTGGCATTTTGAAGATGGCCTGGATTTTCTGGATATCAGGTTTAATGCCATCTTTCAAAACTATTTGTCCCAAGAAGGGCAGCTGCTTGCAGAAGAACTGGCACTTAGAAGGTTTGGCTAGCAGCTTATGTTGCGCTAGGGTAGCAAAGACTTCCTCTAAGTCCGTATGGTGTTGTTCTACCAAGGGGCTGTAGAAAATGATATTTTCCAGGTATACCAAGGTATGCTTGCCAATGTGGGTGCAAACACCTTGTTCATGAAGGTCACAAAGGTTGATGGGGTGTTTGTCATTTCAAAGTTGAGTATCAAGCACTTGTATGAACTGTATTTAGTGTAGAAGGCTGTTTTGGGGATATATTCCTCCTTAATACGGATCTGGTTTTATCTTGCAATTAGATCAATCTTGGAGAAGACCGTGGCACCGCCCAAGGCATTTTAGAGGTTGTCAATGAGTGGTAGTGGGTAACAATTCTTAATGGTAACTTCATTTAGGGCTTGGTAATCTGTGACTAGGCGCAGGGTGCCATCTTTCTTAGCTACAAAAACTTGGCAGCCCCAAAGGGATACTGTGAGAGGCGGATAAGCCTCTTCTCCAACTCTTCTTTGAGGTAAGCCCATAGGGCGTTGTCTTTGTTTGGGGTAAGGCTTTAGATGGGTTGCACCTTAGGTACTGCTCCCTTGAGTTGGATGGAGTATTGGATGTGTTTTTCTGGCAGCAACCCTGACAGAGCCTCTTTGAAGACTTCTGGATGGCAGGCTACAATTTCATGGTCCTGAGGAGTAGTGGTGTCCTGGTGGTCTTTGAAATTTATGATCTTGTACTGGCAGGAGTCCTAGTCAATTGCCTTAAGGTTCTCCTTTTTGTCCAGGGTCTCTGTGATGTGCACAAAGACATAGTTGCATAGGAGTTGGTCCACTGAGTCAGGGTAGATCTGGTGATTGACACCTTCACGTTTGATTGTCAGTACAAAGGTCATCCAGTCTACATGGGGATTGTTCTTTTGTAACCAGTCTGGTCCCAGTACAATGTCAAATTTAGGAAAGTTGATGACAGTACCCTGGATGGTGAAAAGTAAGTTCTCTAGCATGACAGAGAAGGGGGCAGTTTCCCATGTCACAGTGATGTGGTATTCATCAGCTAGAACCACGTTCATAATCTGCAAAGGATTGGTGGCTAACTTGAACTTATTCACAAAGTTGTATTGACAAGGGTACAATCTGCGCCTGAGTCCAGGAGCACTGAGCCAGTGTAAGTGCAAAAGCAGTAAGGATAAGACATCAGTTTATTGGGATGTCAGGCAATGGTGTAAAGTACTGGGTCTTCTGAGGGTACTTGGATCATTGGGCATTGATCCAGTCCTCTGGGCAATATTTATCATTTGGCAAGGCAGAAGGTTGGCAGGGAGAGCTTGGTTTGTTTAATGCTCTCCCTGGGCTTTTACCTTATCCTGGTTATCCTGAGTGCTAGTAACTCTGAAGTGAGAGCCGTTGGACTGGCCATTGTTCCTATTGCTATGGCTATTGGATCCCAAAGGTTTATTGTTTGTGTTGTTACTGTTTCTAGGCAGAGGGTGATTGGAGCGTCCTGAGAAATGAGAGTCTTTAGCTCTCTCTTTTCCCAGTCTGTGCCTTGTATAGGGCACTGGATGTCTGCTATGCTTTCTCTTCTTCCCAGCACAAGCTTTGCAAATTGGTTACTTGGTCTAAGTCTATGTGTCTCATTACATGCAGCTTGAGGGTGGCATAATACATGAGGTGTGTGGCTGGGTGTCAGGGATCCAGCCTGTGGAGGGTTCTTGAGAACTTGCAGACGGACAGCCCGCAGGTCCTGAGGGAAGGGCTCACCACAAGATTGGAGCTAAATTTACAATGTAAGATAATGATTTGCCCAGGAGGGCCCAGGGTCTGCTGACAGGTACCATAGAATCAATAAGGCTAGTTAGGGTGATGTATATCACCCCAAATATTTAAGTAGAGGTAGATTCATTGGCTTCAATGGATTCCTGTGGGCAGTTGGGCTGCAGGGTGAGAGATGATGTCATTGGAACTAGGTAGGCAGGCAGGTAGTTGTACTTGTTGCGGAACAGCAGGGGAGATACAGTGATCCAGGTTCATTCTCTGCTGATGATTTTGGTCTCTCTGGTCCTGGCTTCAGGGTCTTATAGTAGGATTTCCTCTAAGGTGAATTCTGAATACACTAGGTTGGGTGGGTATTCAGTGAAATGTACCAGGTCAAATGGAGCTCCTGGTGATCTATATAGTTCAGGCAGTTGGTCCGCAGTTTCTTGGGGTTGATGGGTGTGAGAGACAGAGCCATGGGAGGTAGACTGCAAATGAAATAGAACTAATATCAAATGTGGAATAACTGGTTGAACCAAAGGTTCATGTCACTTTATTGCAAGAATGACAATGGGCAACTTCCTGGCAGCCCAGGATAAAAGTATGCCCAACTGCCATGGGAAACCTTTTATAAATCCCCTTGGGCCAGGTGACATCATTTACCAGGGTTTGGAAACCCTTGGTGGCGTCTCTCATGAGGGATCTCTCATTGGCTGAATTGAAATGGGAAGACTAAAATTTTCACTTTGAGCTGCAGGATTTGTCATCCTCAGGTGGCCTGCGTTCTAAGGGAAGCTTCTTCAATTCCCCAACAGTGGTGGCCCCAGTTATCTTGGGATTGTCAACCAGGGCCTTGCTTTCATTGGCAGGGCTAACAGGATCATTTTGCAGGTGAGGCGCCAGCATAGGTAGCACTAAGTTGGCAGGTCTCAGGAGTTTCACCAAAATCAATAATGACTCTGGTTTGAGCCTAAAAGAACAAGGGCATCTGGGCAGCTGGGCCTGTGGGCTGGCAGCCTGCAGGATTTCAGGGTTTGAATCCTTTACTTGGGATTATACCACTTGCATTTTTAATAGAAACTTGTCACTTGTGACACTGGGCTATCAAAGGCCATATCTGAAGGGGATTGTAGGCAAAGCTCCTCATAATCTTAGGTAATTTCTTTTACTGTAACTGTCTGCTTCAAGTTCTTTACTTGGTGTATGATTATGAGGGCAGTGTCCTTCATTAAAAATCTTATAAATACGTCTTTTTTGAAGGTGTACCAGTCCTTCTTGGTATGATCCTTATGCCACTTGTTGCACCAGATGCCTGTGTTATGGGTAAGGCAAATGGATATCTTGGCAATCCATAAACAGGGTGGGAATTCCATCTTTGTCAACTTGTTCTGGGAGGATTTGGTCCATGCCATGGTGTTGTTATCATTGGCTCCTGTGAATGGTTTTAAGGTGGCACTGCAAAGACGCTGGGCTATATGGGCGGGCATAATGCTTTTTTCAACAACTTGGGCTATGGTGGTGGAAGTCTGGAAGAAACCCTGCGCAGATAGCAGACTGAAGGCAGGGACCAGCATCACAATGCTCTGGTACAATACATATTCTTCTGGTAATTCAGTCCCTGGTGTGTAGGGCGTCCAGTCCACAGGGAACCTGTAATAAATTCTTTTGTATATTTGTTGACCACAGCAGATACGGGCAACAGGAATAATTTTGAAAAATAAGGTAGGATGGAGAACCTCCTGTGCTACCAATGTTGTAACTGTGCTGTTTTAGCAAAGTTACACAGGGAAAATGATTAGAAGCTAGATAGATATGTGAGAATTGGGTAGCAGGTTAGTAGGAAATATAATCAAGCTCTCAATCACAATAAAATTGTGGTTTCAGTAACAACCAAAAGGTTGTTACCAGCAATTCCTGGGAGGCCAAAGGGGGGAAAGGAATCAACTGAACATCAAAAGCAACAGAAAAACCAAATGGCCAAATTAGACTAACAAATTATAAGCTTTATTAGGCTATATAATGATAAAGCAAGCTCTTTTTACAACTCTTGCATTCATTTAAGGGGGGAGAATTAGGGTAGGAGATAAAATGTCATCAATCTAATTGACCAAAGATATGAGCAAATATGAGTGAATCTCTCAAGGCAGGAAAATCTTGACAAATTTTGGATGGACAGAATCAAAAAGAAAAACCAACTCAACTAAAAATTGAGGAACCTGTTTTAGATGCAATTATCACTGCTCCCAGCTGCTCTTGCAAATGATATTTAACCAGGGCTGTCTCTTGGGTGAGTTAGGAGGGGTATCTTTGGAATAACTTCACAAGTATTAATTCAAGGGCTTTTATTGGGCTTTTTCAGTGACTTTTGGATAATTTTTCAAACACAATTTAGTGGAGGTCCCCAAGTGTTTAGCAGGAATTAAAGTGGAGGCCTAAGGGGGAGGCATAAATTTACATGATATTTTTATTTGGAGATATGACTTATATAGTTTGAGGGAATCATGAATAACAGGAACATGATTATGGTGATCACTTGGTTGGATGGTTAAGGGGGTGGCTTGATCCTGATAATGAGTCAAGTGCTAAATTGAGGAATCCACTGTATGAGATCATCATCTTTTCATGTTGCTGTTTCTGAAAATTTGAGTTGACTTCCTCATTTGGCTACAGGTCAATGGGAAGTTGGATTGCAGATCATGAACCTGCTTATTTGAAATCTTTCTGGGGGGTCAACACTGTTGTTTTGACACCCATATCAATTATCTGGGTGTAGACATGGGCCTTCACGTTCTGAGCCTCACTTTCATTGAAGCTGTCTTGACTGCTGCTGGCTTGTTTGCTGGTGCTGTCAAAAATGTTGTTGTTGTTAAAAACCATTATAAAAATTAAGTAAAAATCACTAAAAGTAGAAGTTTAGATTTTATGGTTTGGTTTTAGTGCTATCTGAAGATCAGTTTTAAAAGTTCTTGAAACCTATACACACAAATAAGGAGCCATGAAAATTAATAAAAGGCCTCTGTTCCTAAATTAGATAGCTGTTGATTGGCTGTCAAACTGTTATTTTTATATTTTAGGCTGCTCATACTACACATCTTGTGTGACTTCATTTTATTTTTTATTTGTTAAATATTTCTTCTAGGTTGCTCTATTTTTGTTTTCTTTTAGCCCTTATGATGGTGCCCCATCTGAGTCCTAATAGATTTATAATATATTCTGGAACAGCATCAATCTATTTCACTTTTTGTGCCAAGTCATTTTTTGTAATTTTAACTATGTTGTTTGCTGTTTGATATAATTTTGGTTTTAGTGTTGGTGATATTTTGTTTATTGTTTTACATTTTGGCAGCTCATCAAAAATACTTAAAGTATTTTCTTAGTGAATCTTGCCCAACTTGGAGTTTTCTTAAATCTGAATATTTTTGTGAAAATCTGAAGTATTTTTTGCTTGGCGCCATAGCCTTGAAAACTACTGTAAATGGCCTCAGCAGCCCCAGGAAAGAGAAAAAACATGAGTGGAACATCCCAGATGTCTATCTGAGGATGGATCATCCAGAGCTGGTGAAACATCTGGGGCAAGTGACAAACTACCATCAATTAGCTAAGTTTACAACTCTTTTAGCTCCAGTAGGTTATGCTGGGTGGCATAGAAGATGATGAACTCGTTAAAAGTTGGCCTATCATCATGAAAAAAACATTCTCCATTTGAGAGATTCTTGAGCTTGTATGTAGTGTAAGCTCAGAAATATCATCAGAGGCCTTGGGAGGAGGGGATTGGTGATGGTGTGCCTGTAGCTTATATAATTGACTTTTTGTTCTTGAGTTGACAACAACTTGAGATTTTTGGGCTTGAGATGCTGCAAGGCCTTGATGATCAGATCTGATGTGCAAAGGTGGACAGAGGCAGGGAATACTTGTACAAGGTACCACTTAAGAATCATTGTGATTAAATGGCAGGGAGGCTTGCATGTGTGTTCCCCTTCTTGAAAGTCATCCTTTTCCAGCCTTCAATGTTCAGGTGGGCACCACAAGATTTTTCCTCACATACAAAGTGCTTTCTCTTGGTTTGGAGCTTCTAATTATTACAATTGAATATGTAATTATTGGTAACATAACCAGGGCTGCCCTTTACCAACATAATGAGGAAATAACAGAGGAAGTGCTTGTGGCCTTGGAACTTCCCATAAATATTGCAAATGTTGTGGATGACCAGTGTATTCCAAGCCATGTGGCTGGTGGCCTTGAACTTCTTTGCATAGTCCTCAGATTCATCCTGATAATCAGAAGAAGGGAGGGGAGAAGAGCCACTGTGGGAGGAGGGGAGGGATTCCTTGAGGCTTGCTTGAAGATCTTCTTTTTCTTTCTAGGAGAAGAAGAAGAAGAAGTAGGCTCCTTTACAGCCTTTCTCTTCTTATCACACCATTTTTGGTGGGCTCTGAGTCAGCCTCAGACTGGTAATAAGCGTGATTGGTGAGATCATCATCACTTTTATTGGGGGAGGACTTGGGGGATGGTGTGTGTGGAGGGGGATGAAGATGGGGGAGTCTTGGCCTTTCTGGACTTCTTTGTACACTTAGCGGTGATGCAGGGGCCTTAAATTCAGCTGAGGAGAAGCAACTGATTGCTTGTTGGTTTTGGTTGGTCTTGGCTAAAAAAAGCTAGTATTGTAAATAAAACAATAGGACAGATATAAAACATAATTGTGTAAAGCAAAGCAAAATATAAGTGATAAGTATGCATAGAGAATCCTATTTAGCATCAAAAGAAAATAATAAAGTAAAGAAAAGAAAAATAGAAACAAAAATTATAGATTTAAAGGTTAAAAACATAGGAAAAATGTGATATTTGATGAAGTTTCAAAGATGTTAGGTCCAGCATAACATTTTAGGAATAAATCAAGGGTAAAAGATATTTAAAAACAAAACAACATAAATAAAAAGGATATTGTGAGTAGTAGGAGGGTTAATAAAACATATCTACAGGAAAATAATAAGTTATTATTTGGTAATTTTTTATTAGGGGTTAAAGATCCAAAAATTAATAAAGTATTGATTTGGTACTGTTGACCAGCTGAAAACCCCCTAATTCTCACTGTCAAGTAAAAAATACAGCTGAATTCTCACTTTCAACTTTCCTGGAGTCAACCAAAAAATCTAAAATAACTATGTCTTTTAGATATAAGCCTTGCTTAATTTAAGAACAAGTTTTAAAGTTAACCCAAAAGCAAGGCAGTTTTATATGTGCAAAAAATTAAAAATAATAACATAAGTTAAAAAAGTAAATGAGAAAAAATGTGTTTATTGGGGTTGTAATTATGCTGAGAAGGGCTGGGAGTGGATTGTTTACCATATTGTGTGTTAAAACATTAAGAAGTTCTCTGTAATAGTCACCCTGATAAGGTGTCAAGTTGGTGGGAGTTGAGTGGCGCCTATAGTGGGGCACTTATTATTTTAAGCTTAAATCTGAGCCTTTGACTTGTTAAATGTCAAGCTGCACATGTGGCAAGTGGATACTGTTGAACAGGGGGAGTTGAGTTTCTGTTTTTTAATAAATTACATACACAATGCATTGATAAATAAGCTTGATTTAGGTGACATCAATTGATCTATTAAACCAGAATAGACATAGTGTAAAACAAGAGTGGTACTTGATTACTGTATATACTACTAAATCCAGTATAGTAGTGCTTGAGAGCTAAATTAAAAACTGTGGATACTAATAATAAATATATAATTATTGTGTATAAACTTCTTGGAATTATATTAGCCAAAATAAAGGGAAAAATTAAGAAGAGAATGATACTTTATTGGATATGAATATATGATAATATATAGTATCATGGAAAGCCACATACTGTCCATGTACGTCATGGTAGTCATGGGGCTTATCCAAGTGATTGTTCCTATTGAGTCACGAGGCTTGTCCAAGTTGTGTTCTGCTTAGGATTCAGAATGTTTGATCCTTGTAATGGATGGCCAAATGATAGTAGTGCCACTGACTTAACAATTAGTTGGTGGGCTGTCTGGTGACTCATTTGGTGACTACTTGTGGTGTTAATTCCACAAGAGGGAGTAATCAAAAATGTTGTGATATCTCCCCCTGGGGTACTGGAAGGTGTAGTCTTAGGAATTTTCTTGAGAGTATCTGGTATGCGGGCTTGGTATTGATCCAGTTTGGTGTTGGGCACAGGGAGCCGGGAGTTGCATTGGGCTGTTCTTGCTTTGTACAGGTGGAGGCGGTTGTGGTGCATGCGCTTCAGTTTTGTTCAAGCGCCAATAACTTTGATGAGGTAAGTATTGTTGGGCTTGACTTATATGGCAATGCCTGGGCCTTGTAATCCTGGATCCAACTTGTGCATGTCATGATTGACAACCACAATTTTTTCCCCAACTTGGAAGTGTTATTGTTGTAGTGGGATTGCTTCTCTCTCAATTCTTTTCTGATCCATATCTTCCTGGTCTTTTCTGGCATGTTGTACATTGGGATCACTGTTGCTTGCACATTTTTAGGTATAGATAACTGTGGTCCTGCAGTAGTGCTAACAAGGGCGGGCTTCTTCCCATAGACAATTTCATACAGGCTTTTTCCCGTGTTGAAGTTGACTTGTGTTCTGCACACCATGAGTGATATTGGTAGCATGTCAACCCAGGCTTTTGGATTTTTAGCAGATAACTTACTGAGGGCTTCTACCAGCAAGTTGTTTAGCCGTTATACCCTTCCATTTGCTTGCAGGTGATAGGGACTGGTTATGGTGTGTTTCATTCTGTTTTTGGCAAGGTAGATATTGGTGTTAATGGCCTTAAGTTTGGTGCCCACATCCGTGATCAGGAGGTCAGATTTCCCAAGCTTAGCTATGATCTCTTTGCCAATAAATTGTCTCACATCATTGCCTTTGTGTTCTTTTGTAGCTTGTGCTACAAGCCACCTGGTCACATAGTTGATAGCTGTTATGATGTACTTTTTGCCCTTGTTATTGCCAGACATTGATCTCACAATATCCAGTGACCACACCTTGAAGGTTTTTGTGATTGACACTGGTAGTACTGATTTGGGTGTTGCCTTGAATTGAGTGTATTTCTCACAGACTTTGCATTGATCCAGTAATTCCTTGATATTTTCCAGCATGTTGGGCCACCAGTAGCGTATTTTGAGATACTCATGCAAGTTCCTGCTATGGGTGTGTCCTAGATCTCTGTGGTATCTGAGGATTGTATCAATCTTCTATGTTGACAGGACGTAGGGTAAAGTGTCACCACTTGGAAGTATTTGGTGCAGGGTGCCATATACATTTTTGAAAAGATGTTTATTCTTAAGGACTTTCTCTTGGATGTCCATTGGGGTGCCAGGTGGGAGCCCTTATAGGAGATTCCCCATGATTAACATGGGCCAATTGGGGTCCCCATCAGCACATAGAACATGTTTACTATATAGCCTTGATAAGGCGTCTGCAGTAAGCATTTCTTTTCCTGGCTTGTATTCAATTGTCATGGGGTACCTCTGTATAAGGCTAATTCATTCAGCTTGTCTTCTCAATAGGTGTCTTTGGGCTTTGAATAATATCAATGACTTGTGGTCAGTTAGCACTTTGAATATCTGTGCACCTTCTAGGTAACATTGTCACTTCATGAGACAGTGTACAATAGCTACCAGTTCTTTGTCATGTATCAGATATCTTTTTTCATCATCATACAGTTTTCTTGATTCATATGCTACAAGGAGAAAGTCCTTTTCTGCAGTTTGAATTCAGAGTACTTCTCCTATTGCATAATCAGAAGCATCAGTTTCTAGTTTGTATATTTCTTCACAGTTTAGATAGTGAAGGATAGGGGTGGTAACTATGCACTATTTTAGTTGTCAGAAATGTTGATCTCTTATCAGTATCCATAAAAAATTGTTGTCTTAACTGTGATTTCAGACAGGGGGTAGTCAAGGCACCCCAGTCTGGGATGAACCTTCTGACATAGGCTACCATGCCTAAGAATGTGCAAAGTTCACTCTTATTCTACGGCGCTGGAATGTTGGTTATGGCACATATATTTTCTGGGTCTGGTTTGATTATGTCCTTGCTGATAATGTGTCCAAGGAATGGAAGTTCAGACCAAAAGAAGTTGCACTTTGAGGGTTTGGCTATAAGTTGGTTCTCTTTGAGGGTTTGAAGGACCAGGCGGGTGCCTTTCCAGTGTTATTCTATAGTCAGACTGTATATTATTATATTATCTAGGTAGGTAATTGCTCTTTTTCTGATGTGTTCCTTGAAGACTTCATTAATAAAGGTTACAAAGGTTCTTGAAGAGTTTTTCATGCCAAAGTTGAGGACCACACACTCAAAGGAACCATAATTTGTTCTGAAGGCTGTTTTTGGTATATCTTCTGGTTTCACACAAATTTGATGATAACCTGCTGTCAGGTCAACTTTTGTGAAGACTTGGGACCCCCAGGGCATCAAAAAGGTAACCAATCAAGGGCAGAGGATACCTGTTCTTAATTGTGACCTTTTTGAGCGCCCTGTAGTTTGTGACTAGGCAGAGTCCTCCATTCTTTTTGCTACAAAGAAGACAGCTGTGCCAAAAGATGATTTTGAAGGTTGAATGAGGCCTTTATCAAGGGCTTCATCAAGGTAGGATTTTAACACATCATTTTCCTGAGGTGTGAGACTGTATATGGATCATGCTTTTGACATGCTTCCCTTGAAGTCACTTCCTTGCTGTATGCCTTGGTTGGGCAGTAGCCCTGGTAAAGTTTCTTGGAAAACAGAAGGGAATTCAATGGTTAGTGTTACAACTGCACCAATTAGTGTTCAGTTTTTATTGGGGAAGATAACAGTCTAATAGAAAGGACAAAATGAATAGAATAAGATGTGATTTATTGAGGAATACTACAATTAATATACCATATAGAGAAGCCACAGGGCCACAAGATGTGGAATAGTGACAGGTTTGACATAAGGTTTGGACTATGGAATAACTTGCACAGGGATCAGCAAGTTGAATTGGCATTGCTCCCAATTAGGAGATAGTGCCCAAAATTTGATGCTGCCATCAATTGATCCATGTTGTTAGATACACCCTGGGGCAACTCATTGAGTACCCCCTATGTATTGTAAGATACATTAGCAGACAAGGAGGGAAACTTGGTTGCAACATTAGCTGTGCTTGGATTGGGTCTCTCTCACATGTGTTTTATGTACTTTTAAAGTGAATAACCTTGTACGTGCAGGTGTTCCAATTGATTTTGCTGGGGTCATTTTCCTCTTCTGTCTCTCTTATCAACACAAATACATGGTCCTTCATGAGTGTATCAAGATGGGTTGGGTAGAACTAGTGGTGCACCTTGCCTTGTTGTATGGTGAGGGTAGTGCTATCCCAGTCAATATGAGTTTTGGTCTTTTTCATCCAATCCAAGCCAAGTATAACATCATAATTTGGGATTGGTATTATGGGGCCACTAAGCGTAGTTTGTACGTTCCCAATTTGGGTGCATAAAGGTTTTGCCTCTTGGGTGACTGGTGTGCTTCTGTTGTCTGCCATGAATACCCTCTTAATATTGCTTCAGACCGTGGGTAGTTTCATGAGATTGTCAAATTTCTTGTCAACAAGGGATTGGTCTGCTCCAGTGTCAAATAGTGTGATGCCCTGATATCTGCAAAAACAGAAAGGATAAGTGAGTAGTTTATTTCCAGTTTGGGCAGCAAACAGTAGAGAATCACTGGAGGGTACTTGGATCATGGTGATTGAATCCACATCCTGATCCCTGTAAAAGTCTTGTAAGTTGAGAGAGAGCAGCTTGCCTAGGCACTCCCCTGAGCTTTTACCTCCTTGTTGGTATCTTCAGTGCTCGCTTGGTTGGCTTGGGCAGTACAATTACTGTTTCAATTATGGGTGTTGTTGGCTTGGTTATTCTGCTTATTAGGTCAAGGGTCTGTCATGTTCTGAGGCACGGCACAGACAAACAACAGTAAATCCTAACCTTAGGATTGGATTTGTACTAAGTCTTTATTAGATGACAGGGAAGGCAAATGTGTTTACTTGCGGCCCTGGAAGGATAATCTCTACTAATTGTGGCTAGAGAGAGGCGCAGAAGTACAGAAGACACAAATGTGAATAGAACTTAATTTTTATTGGTGAATATGAAATGGAATATATAGCGGTTAGGAATACCACAAAACACTACCAGGTTGGTAGGATCACTTGCCATCAGCATTAGTGGGGCAAGTGAGTTGCGCAGGATCAAGAAACCAAACAATTGAACTTCCTGATTCATTCATTAACTTGTTTTGAGAGGCAAAAGCAAAAGTAAGTGATTTTTCCTCAAAATGGCCCACCAAAGGTGAAATCAAAACATGGTGAATAGTGGTATTCACAACATTGCCCTCTCCTAGATTGGCCTTAGGGGGGTAATATTTACAAAGGAACTTTTTGTGCACTCAAGCAAAAGGACGGCCACTGGAGAGAAGCTTTACAGTGTACTTGGACCCTTGTTTAAAGGTCACTTCTAAAGGGCTGATCCACAGAGAGTCCAAATTATGTGAGCAACCACTTACTTGGTGTTGGTAGTAAAGTACATGGTCACCAACATCAAACTCAGGTAGGGGGAGTGTCCAGCATTATTGGGAGAAAGTTCAAGCATCTTGGTCTTGTATGCAGAAGTGTAGGCAGTGGCCTGTATATCAATTATGCTGTTGACTAGATCCTTGATGTGGTTGTCAGGATTCATGGCTTTGTCAGAGGTAAGCAAGGGGCCCCCAAGAGCAAAGGGGTAGTAGCCTCTTGCCCGTATAACATAGCAAAAGGGGAGTATCCAGTGACATAATGTTTGCTAAGGCAGTATGCAAAGAGAGCAGCAGGTAAGTATAGATCCCAGTTGGCAGCGTCAGAGTAGGTGAGCTTCCTCATGATGGAGACCAGTGTCAAATTAGCACTCTCAACTGCCCCATTAGTAGAAGGATTGTAGGGGGCAGAGAAAGACTGATGAGGCCCCAAAGCTTTGACAATAGAGGTTACCAGCTTGGCGTTGAAGTTAGTCCCTTTGTCAGAGAGCAACAATTGAGGACAGCCATAGCGGTAGAAAACATCTTGTAGCAGGAAGGCAGCAGTTGTCTTAGCTGTGATGTCTTTTGTTGGGCAAGCCTCTAACCACTTGCTGAAATGATCAACTGCAATCAGAATAAAGCAACACCCAGAACGTGAGCGGGGGGAGGACCTACTGCGTCAATGCTGACAGTGTGGAAGGCATGTTGCAGGGGGACTAATTTGAACTTGTGGGCAGCAGCTTGAGGCCTTTGCAGCTGGCAATGTGGCAGCTAGCTATGACGTCTGGTATCAGCAGGCAAAGGTTCTCCCAGAAGTAATTCTTTTGAAGCCAGTCAAAGGTCTTGGCAATGCCTCCATGCCCAGTCTCTTTATGAGCTTGCAACACCACCAAGAGGTAAATACTGGGTTGTACATAAGGCAGATACTGATCTTGTACCTTCTTGAAGAGCTGATTGTTGCGTATGAGGGTATCTTTGGATAGCTTGGACAAGGCCAGTTGTACTTCTTCTGTCTCAGTTTCCTACAAAGACGGGTACCCAATTAGTTTGTATAACCAGTCAGCCTCTACAGGGTGAAAAGCAAGGATGGGCATTTTGGAGAGCCCATCAGCGTTCTGGTGTTGAATCCCAGGGCAGTGGAGCACTGTGAAGTTGTATCCCTGCAGACGTAGAGCCCATTTAGCTAGGCGCCCTTCAGGCTCCTTAAGCTGTTGTAACCACTTAAGATAAGCGTGGTCAGTGACAACAGTTAAGTGGGTACCATATATGTAGTGACAAAACTGCTTGACTTCATGTAATACAGCAAGGCACTCCTTCTCTGTGACACTTAGTTCTTCTCATACTTGTTTAGCACGTGGGAAGTGTAAGCCACAGGATGGTCTACACCCTTGTCATCCATTTGGGACAGGATAGCTCCAATTGCAAGATTTCTAGCGTCAGTGTATAGGATGAACTCCTTATCATAGTCAGGATACACAAGGATTGGCGCTTCTTTGAGTTTTTTCTTAAGGGTCTCAAAGGCTTGCTGTTGACTGGCGGTCCATTCAAAAGGGACATTACGTAATAGCTGGACTAGAGGTTCACTAGTATTGGCAAATTCAGGGATAAACTGTCTGTAGTAGCCCATCATCCCCAGAAAGACTTGTAATTCTTGTAGGTTGGTGGGCGGAAGCATTTTGTTGATGGCTTCAACCTTCTTAGTCATTGGGCAAATCCTGGTCTGGGTTACTTCATGGCCTAAGAATTCAAGATGCTCTTTGAAGAAGGCACACTTGGAAGGCTTTAGTTTGAGGCCTGATTCTCAAATCTTTATGAACACCTCTTTGAGATGATCCAGGTGATTGGTGAAGGTAGCACTGAAAGCTGTTATATCATCCAAGTATACTAGGACGCACAAAAACTTCAAGTCACAGAGGATGGAGTCCATGGCCCTTTGGAAGGTGGCCGGGGCGTTGCAGAGTCCCTGCGGCATGCAAGTAGGCTCAAAAAGCCCTTCAGATGTAATGAGCGCGGATTTCTGACAATCCTTGGGTGGATAGATCAACTTTCCAGTATCCAGATGCCAGATCCATTGCAGAGAAGAATTTAGAGCCTCCAAGGTGTCAGAGGGCGTCATCAATACTCAGAAAGGGGTATGAGTCCTTCTTAGTCAAAGAGTTCAATTGGCAATAGTCCATCACAATATGATGACCCCCATATTTCTTCTTTAGGATGAGTAGCAGGGATGCCCAAGGACTTTGGAAAGGGGCCAGCAGCCCAGCGTCTAACAGTTGCTTGAGCTCTTTATATACCTGGGCATCCTCTACACAACTGTGGCAATATGGTTTAGCACGGAAGGGAGGAGCATTGCCAGTATCAATCTGATGGATAACACCTTTGGCTAACCCATAGTTGGTACTGTCCTTAGCAAAAATGTCAGAAAATTGGTCTAGTAAATCCAGCACCTCTTTCTGTTGAACCAGGGACAGCTGTGGGAAGTCTTTTTCAATGAACAAGGATAAGACTTGAGGCTCATCTTCAGGCAGGTTAAAATCCTGGAACGTGCCAAAGGGATGAAGAGACAGGACATCAGGAGCGCTCAACAACTTGTCATATCCAATGACCTGCCCCCTAGACACGGTAATGGGGATTGCAGTCAGGTTGGCTACCAACAATTGAACAGGGTCCTTATGAGAGACATCTAGGATTCCAGGATAGAGATAAGGTTTGTTGCGCCCTAATGAGGGGTGAGAGTACAATTCCAAGAAGGTTTGTTCAGGTAGTTCATATGATATCTGGGAGTCCAGGATGGCCTGGGAGCCAGGTGGGATGGTGACAGCAGACGTGGCTAGGAGAGATATCCCCTCAGATGCAGGACAAGCCATGGGTGTAAATTTCATGTTGGAGGAGTGAGTGCAATATTTGAGGTTGAAAACCCCAGTGGGATACTCCAAGGCACATGTCTTGAGCCGTTTCCCAGGAACTTTAACCGGCTCTTCAAAGATCAGAGGGACTTCATATCCCAGAATAGAGAGGCAACCATCTTTTAAGTTGATTATCCCATTATATTTCCTAAGGAACTGGTTGCCAACTAAGAGGTTGTAACTCTTGTTTTCCAAGACAACTGCTGGTGCAGCTAGGAGAAGCTTGTCAAACCGCATGGATAGGGCAGAGTACGCCCCTATGGCGCGGGTCATAGACAGTCCAGCTGTGCCCTAAAACTGGTGATAATTAAGGTCAGGGGTAAGTCTGAGTTTCTTCACAAGCTTGGAGGAGACAATGTCGACTGGCAAGCCAGTATCTAGAACGGCCTTGATCTACACTTTTTGAATGGAGATCTCTACTCAAGTGATAGTGCAACCAAAGGGGGGAAGGACAGCCAAGATATCTTGAGCCTCTGCTAGTTCCTTATCCCACTTCTCAATCATGCATCTTAATCCCGGGAACTCCTTATAAACAGTCTGGAGGGGGAGCAAAACAGATACATTCTTCAAGACAGCATCAGTGACCTTGGCAGCTTCTTCTGATGACTCCACTAGCACAGGGGACCTCTTAGCCTGAGTGAGGGAAGGGCAAGAGACAACTTTTTTGGCTTCAGGCAAAGGCTTAGCAGTAGTTTTAGTCTTTCCTGAGCATAGTTTATAGAGGATTGTAATGGTTTCAGGAACAGCCAGAACAGAGTATCTATATGCATCAACGTTGTCAGTATCAGAGTCGTCCAGGTCAGAGTCATCAGAGATATTGTGAAACAATAGGAGGATAGGAGGAGCCTCATTGTCAGCAGGCTTGGAGTACGCTATAGAGGAAGGGATTGAAAGAGACTGGGAAAAATTGTCAACTGAGAGCGTCTCTGCCTCTAGGTTGACTGTTATTTTCTCACCTGCTCTTTTGGATCAGCTCCTTCAACCTGTGGGTTGGTGCAGACTTGAGAATGATTACCTATCTGACCACAGTTGTGGCAACCTTGGCGTAAAGGAGGATTTTGCAAGTTCATGGTAAGGATGCAAGGACCACAGGAAGATGAACCAGAGTTAGAAGTAGCTTGACCCTCTCTAACAACTGCGCCAGAGTGGGTAAGGTGCATATCCTGCAACAACGTCTTTATGCTCTTAATGGAGGAAAGCATAGCCTTGTGGGCTTTGAAGTGAAGGCATAGAAGTTGGTTAACCTTGAGGGCTTGAGCGCAAGCCATGTAGGCTTCATGGGCTGTCAACTATCTGCTCGTGATCAGTTGCTGTCCTTCCATGTGGAATTGGTCTGCAAACTCAGCTAGTGTCTCTTTAGGCTTGAAAGCAATATGCATGAAGGCGTCCTTCTTTACTTCCAGGCTAATGTCACCACCAAACTCATCAATCAGAAGCTGCTTCATATCTTCCCACGTCTCAATGAAGGGCAGCTCAGGCACCACCACCTCTTGGCAATTCAGATGTAGACAGGTCAGAATATGTTCTTTCTTAACTTTTTCTGAAGCCTATCTAATGGCAGTTTTGTAGATAGTTAGGAAAGCTGCAATGGTTGAGGTTTTAGGATCAAAGACTTGCTTAAAGGTAGGCTTGAAGTGTGCTTTGGGGGTTGGGCCACCATTGTTGCTATTGAGTACATTTATACCCGGGGAAAACTCTGCTTCAGATTCAGAGGGGGGCTGTCTATCCCATAGCTGACAATCACTTTCTTCAAGGGTAGTAAGGGTCTCAATAGTGAGGGCTCCTGTATTGACAGATTGAGTGGTTTGGTGTGCAGTAGTATCTAAGCGTTGACCTTAGGTGGTCACTATAGTAGAGAGTTCAGCCAGTTGCAAAGTAAGGGATGGCCCCACTGAGAGGCAAGGGGCAAACCTATCATTCACAGAGTCAATCACATCATTCATCTCTTGTATGTCTCTATCCAGTTCAGTATGATCCTGCTTCAACTAGTCCAGTTTGTTAGCTAGAGCAATTAGTTCCCTGGCGCATTGGATTTGAGGAGCTCCTAATAAGCCAGGTCAGCAACCATCTTCATTGACAACCCCAATTGGACTAGCAGCAGTTGCCATCATTTCACGTAGGGCAGCAAGTTCTTGCTGTAGCTCTGCAACTTGAGCAGTTAATTCAATCACCTGGGGATCGGGTTGAGGGGCTTCAGCAGGACGTCCCTGACTGCAGGTAGCCATACGTAGCTTGCAAATGGCATCCCATATTCTCTGCTCTCTACCCACCAAGTCATCAGAAGGGGGAGAGGGCAGAACATCTGGCTTGGGCGTAGATAGCTCATTCACTTGACTCTGGAGTTAATCTATAGTAGCAGCAGTGGCAGCTCTCTCTTGTTCAAATGCTGTACTGAGTTCATTAAGGCCACTAGCAGCAAATTCTGCTACATGCTGTAGTTGCTCAAAGAAATACGTGCTGAATGCATTGAGTTGTTGCACAAGTTTTTTGAAGTCAGTGAGGTAAGCATTTAAGGTGGAATCTACTTAAGTTTGCCAGGGTTGTTCTAGCTGGTGAAACTTGTGTAGGTGTTCTCTCACGTATTCAGGGATGGACTGGCGCATTTGTTCAATAGAATTGACCAAACAGGTCTGAGAAGTGACAGAGTTGCGTTGGTTGTCAGATAACAAGGAAAACAGGGAGCAAATCCACTGTTGGTAGGCAGCAAACTGGTCCCAGTGATGAGTAACTGCTGCTTGCAGAGACAAGATTTCTTGGACATGGAGTCCCAACACCATTTGATGGTGGGCTAAAGCAGGCTGCAAAAAGGATAATAGTGAGTGCTCAGCAGAGCCAGCCGCTGAGAGGAGATGTTGTGGAAATTGAGGAGCCACAATTAATTTGTAGTATTCAGCCCGACTGAACTGCAACTGAAGACAAGGGATGGCTCCTTTGTGGGCTATCCCAAGGGCTACTGACATGACTTGCTCCAAGTCAGGGATACCCATGGGGTAAGCAACTAGGCAGGGACCATTCCCAAGGTTCAGTATAGTGGGAGTAATAGGCTGGTTGGCAATATCTTCCTCAATAGGAGGACTGGTTATTTCAGGTGAAGTTGACTCTTGTATAGGCAGAGGCAAAGGACCTGAAAATGTGGATGCAAAAGGGATAACTAAGGGGCTTACAGCCCCTGTAGTGATCACCATTTTTGTTGTGTTCTGAGGCGTGGCACAGACACACAACGGGAAATCCTAACCTTAGGATTGGATTTGTACTAAGTCTTAGTTAGATGACAGGGAAGGAAAATGTGTTTACCTTGCGGCCCTGGATGAATAATCTCTACTAGTTGTGGCTAGAGAGAGGCGCAGAAGTACAGAAGACACAAAGACAAAATGTGAATAGAACTTAATTTTTATTGGTGAACATGAAATGGAATATATAGTGATTAGGAATACCACAAAACACTACCAGGACAGTAGGATCACTTGCCACCAGCATTAGTGGGGCAAGTGAGTTGCGCAGGATCAAGAAACCAAACAATTGAACTTCCTGATTCAGTCATTAACTTGTTTTGAGAGGCAAAAGCAAAAGCAAGAGATTCATCCTCAAAATGGCCCACCAAAGGCAAAATCAAAACACAGTGAATAGCGGTATTCACAACAGGGTCCTTCTTTGCTGTGGGGCTCTCCTTTCTCTTATTGGTTGTGTATAGGTTGTCAGATAATTTTGAGCTGCACATTTTCCCTCTAGGAATATGTCTTCAAGGTTCTGGCAGCGGTTCATATCAAACTGACGTCTAATGTGTGTGGGGAGGCCATTGTAGTAGTCCAATTGTGATCCAGGTTTGTCAAAGTTGATGGTGTTGGGTGCATGGTCACATAGGTCTTTGTATGCAGCAATGTACTCCTCAATTGTTCCTGTCATTTAGAATGTTCTGAATTCAGTCATGACTACAACGTCAGAGTCCTTCACAGATAACTTTTTGAGGAAGGCTGTTTTGAACATTTTCCTATTCTCCTTCTGGTTGGGGTGCTGCTCTAGCCACCCACTTACAAAACATGACGTGGTCCCTGTGACACAAAGGGCAATCTCACTGACCCAGAGTCTGTGGGGGTATTCTACTTGTTCAAACTTTCTTTTGGTACTGTTGATCCAGAGGGAGGCATTTTCTTAGTGTAATCCTGCAAAAGCCCCAATTATGTGGTATGTAGGCGTTGAAAGACAATGCTGGTTATTTCAGGCATCTGCAGGATTGTAGGAGTTGTAGACAGATTTAGAAGTCTTTTGGCGTGGATAAAGTTGTATTGTTTGGTGGGGACAAAGACGTTATTACAGCTGGTGTATCCTGTGGGGATGTCTTGTCCCTCTTTGTAGTTTCTCTAACCTGAAGGAGGGGCTATCTGCTGGGTTATTTTCTTGGGAGGAATTTATACTTTAAGTTGTGTAGGTGTGGATAAACTACCTGTGCTACCACTGTTGTGTATATACTTCTTGGAAGTATAATAAACTAGATAAAGGAGAAAATTAAGAAGAGAATGATACTTTGTTATATATGAATATAGGATAATATATAGTATTATGGAAAGCCACATACTATCCATGTACGTCATTGTAAGGTCTTGCCCATAATGGTGCAAGGTTATATACTAGAGAGTGCAAGATATTAGGATTCAAATTTAAAAGATATAAGAACGTAGGAACTTTCTGTAAGATAATCTTACAGAAACCTGCTAAAAACCTATATTGTGTCACAAATGGAGTAATAGAGTGTAAGAACCCTAAGAAAATAAGATAAAAAAGTGTTCAATAGTGAACAATTTGTAACTAAGGGATTATCAATATTAGGATATTCTCCATCAGCAAATTGATACATATAACTATTGAAAGATTCCTTGAGGGAAAAAAATGGATACAACAAGCCTAAGGCTTGCTGTTTTACAAGTTCCATTGGATTTAAATAAAGAAAGGCTAAACTAAAAAAATTAATTAAAAAAACAAAATTCTTAAAATTACAAATCTGAAGTTAAAAATTGTAAAATATTGAAGGGAAGAAATCACTTAGATTTTGGCTTAAAGCCTACTCTTCAAAAGCTCTTTATATATAGAGAAAAAAGCCTTTTTGGTTGGAGACTGATAGCCAAGAGAAAGCAGCCAAGAAGAGGAGCAACTGGAGAAGTTAGAGAGCAACCAGAACCAGAAAAGGGGAAACAGAAGCCAGTACTATACGCAGATCAGCATTGTAACTGGGGGAGCGGCAACAACGCAAGCAGGAGTTTTGAAAGATAAATAATAGTGAAAATAGTCTAAATTTAAAGTAGATATATATATATATATATAAGTAATAGAGGAGGATAGAGCAAACAACAACAACAATTTGAATGCAAATAGTGTCAAAAAGAAAGGTAATAAACTTAGAATACTTAAATATTAACTTTCAATTCAAAATTCCAAATATTTAAAATACTGAAAAACCAAACCAAGCAAAAATATTAAATATAAAAAAATCAAAGAGCCTGCCCTTTGGGGCAGGGCATGACATTACCCCCTCCAGGTCCAAGCTCAGGATGTGCTTGGATATAAGACTTGATGACCTCAGGACAGTTTTCAAGATTAGACAATGGCTCTCAAGAACTCTCCTCAACGGAATATCCCTTCCAAAGAACCAAGTATTGGAGTTTACCATAGTGGTAATGATGATTGATAATGGAGTCAACCTCATATTCAGGAGTCCCTTGAATCATGTGAGGAGGGAGAGTTTCATTGTTCTGATGAGAAGGAGGAGGAGAAGTCTGGAGTTTGAGGAGGGACACATGGAAGACATCATGAATGCAATACCCTGGGGAAAGTTGGATACAATATACAACCTTTCCAACTCTTTCTGTTACAAGAAAAGGCCCTATGAACTGAGGGCCAAGCTTACAGGAAGGCCATCTGATAAGAAGATTCTTTGTATTTTGATATATAAGGTTGTTGACCTGAATGCCCTTTCCTTCCTGGCAATGACAGTCAGCCTGGACCTTGTAAACCTTGATAGCCTTAGAGAGATTCTCTTTTAAGGAATTCTGTATGAGCTTTAGCTGGACAAGAAACTCATTGTCTAACAGGGAACAGACAGAGGAGGTGACAGAAGGGACAAAGGCAGGAGTATAGCCTAAATTTGCCATGAACAGAGCCATCTTGGTAGAGGAATGGGGATTAGCATTGTAGGAATACTGGGCCAAAGGTAGGTGAGAAGCCAAATTGTCTTGTTGTTTGTTAGAAAAACAGCAAAGGAAACATTCTAGTATCTGATTTGTACATTCAGTTTGCCCATCAGACTGGGGATGATAAGAGGTACTAAGAGAAAGATGAACACCTAGCTGAGTCATAAACTTCTTCCAGAACAGAGAAAGGAATTGTAGTCCAAGGTCAAAGACAATATCTCTTGGAGTACCATGATGGATGAAGACGTTCTTAACAAAGAAGGAAGAAGTCTGCTTTGCAGTAATGTTAGAATTGCAGGGAGAAAAAATAGCCTGCTTTGAGAATCTGTCTACAATGACCAGTATGGCGTCAAAACCTTTGGACTGAGGAAGCTGGACAATATAATCCAAAGAGACGGACTGCCAAGGACCTTCAGGGACTGGAAGGGGACATAGAAGACCCACAGGTTTCTGGGTAGAATGTTTGCTTCTCTGGTAAACTGGGCAACTACTGACGTATAACTTGATAAAGGTGGACATCTTTGGCCACCAGAAGTGATTGCGGAGTTTAGAAAGGGTTTTCTTATATCCAGAGTGGCCTGCAGCAAGAGAGTCATGGAAAGTGATGTTTAGAAGCTGTTGAAGGTCCAGAGAAGGGACTACTAAAAGGTTGTTGAAGTATAACACACCACCTAGCAGGGAGAAGGAAGGATTTGTGACTGTCTTATTGTTTATAAGAGTGTCAATGGTCTGAGACAAGGCTTTATCAGAAAGCTGGGATTTGTGGATTTGCTTCAGTATATTGGGGGTTATAGTACTGATAACATTAAGTTTCAAAAGGCTCTCAGGTGGAAGGACCATCTTGGTGTTAAGGATTTCATAGTCTTTGTCAACATTGGCTTATGAAGGATGACAACTCAGCGCTTCAGGTAGGGTATTAAGTACACCTTTCTTGTACACAAGCTTTAAGCAGAAATTTGACAGCTCCAGTACCCATCTAGCGTGTCTTTAGGAGATGTGGTGTGACTTGGTGAAGTAAAGCAAGTTCTTATGGTCCATGTAAATGAGGAAAGGCTTGTAGAGTCTCTCAAGGTAGCAACGCCAAAGCTTGAGTGTTTTGATGATGTCAAGAAGTTCCTTGTTGTGTACAGGGTAGTTTTGTTCAGCTGGAAGGTGTTTTTGAGAGAAGTATGCAACATGGTGTTGCATCCCATCCCCCAAGCTGAAGGAGAACACTGCCAACGGCATAGTTGCTGGCATCAGTCTCAGCCAAGAAGGGTTTGTAATGATCAGGCATCAGGAGGACATGTGTAGAGACAAAGACAGCCTTTGTAGCCTCAAACGCAAGCTGGGCCTCAGGTGTCCAGACAAAAGAAACGGAAGGAGAAGCAAGGGTAGTGAGTGGCAAAACTAGAGAAGAAAAATTTTCCACAAACTTGTGGCAATAGTTTGCCAATCCAAGGAAACCACAAAGTTGTGAGCAAGTTTTGGGAACAGGCCAGCTTTGGATAGCATCCACCTTGCTAGGGGAGATAGTGAAACTGTTTCAAGTAACAACGTAGCCAAGGAAATCAACCTCAGTGCAGAAGAATGAGCACTTAGAAGATTTTGCAAACAGGTTGTAGTCTCAAAGTCTCTGTAGTACCTGGCAGACGTGGGCAACATGGTAGTCAATGAAAGAGGAGTATATGAGGATATTTTCAAGATAGACGACAACAAACTTGTTAAGGAAGGGCAGAAGTGCCTCATTCATTAAGGCTTGGAAGGTTGACAAAGCATTACATAATCCAAAGGGCATTACATTGTACCTGTATAACCCAAATGGGGTACAGAACACAGTCTTCCAGTTGTGGCCAGGAGAGACTCTGCTCTGGTTGAAAGTGCTTTGGAGATCAATCTTGGTGTATATAGAACTACCAGAGAGGCAATTGGTCAAAGCCTCAGCAGAAGGAATAGGGCATCTATCCTTGATTGTGATCTCATTAAGAGGTCTATAGTCTACACAAGGGTGCTTAGAGCCATCAGATTTACTGACAAAGAAGATGGGGGAAGAACATGGAGACGTAGATTGAGAGATAAAACCCTTGGAGAGTTCCTCATTGATGTAGTTCTTTAGTAGAGTGTTGTCTGAGTCAGAGAGAGGAATAAGCCTTCCCCAGGGGGAGTGGTGCCTGGCTTAAGGTTTATCTGAATATTGTAGGACCTATGAGGAGGTATCAGGTTACATTCCTCCTGACTAAAACAATCCTTGAAGTCAGAGTAACAATAAGGTAATCCATCTTTGTCCTTGGCGGGAAGAGTCTCCAGGATTGTACTAGAGATGGCAGTAAGGTTTGGTTTGGAGGGAGTTGAGCAAGGAGTACCAGGTACAAGGGATAGTGGTTTGACAACTTCATTGCATGTAAATGATATCTTGTTGTTTGGGTGATCAAAGTTAAGCAAAGACTCTCTCAACCATGGGAATCCAAGGATGAACAGGAAGGATAAGTTGGGGGAGGAGTTACATGTGACGCAGAATGGAGAGCCCTCCAAGTCAATGGCGACAGGTCTGAGGATAGGTGTGGTGCCAATGAGAGTGCTGTTTCCCACCTTAACGTCAAGAGATCCAAAAGCGGGGAGTCCTAGTAGTTTAGCAAGTTTCTCCTCAATTAAGTTGGCATTGGCACTAGTGTCAAGAAGAGCAAGCACCTTGATCTTTCCCAAAGGTCCATGAATGGTCACTAAGACAGTAGATGACTTGGAAGTGTTGTTAAGGGAAAGCAAAGTGAGAATGGAGGTCTTGTTGACAAAGGGGGAACGTTTGGAGAGAGGACAGGCTGGTAGAAGATGGTCCTTTGATCCACAGTAAGAGCAGAGGTTGTTGTTCCTTCTTCTAAGGACTTCCTTGGCAGTAAGGCAAAAACCTCCCCCAGACTTTGGCTTGGTGCCAGGTGGAGGGGTTGAAGAAAGCAGGGCCTTGTCTGGAACAAACAACCAGGCTGCAGGGGATAGGTTAGAAGAAGGGATTGTTTTTGAGGAAAGGTATTTCCGGTTCCACTTAACCACTTCTCTGATAAGAGGTTCTAGTTTGTCAGGGAGGTTGTGGTGGACCAAAAATTCCTGGAGCAATCTGCTGAGGCCTATCTTGTAGAAGCTGTAAGACTCAGCATCAGAGGCTTGTAGTCTTGACTGGAGGGAGCAAAACTTCCGGTTGTATTCACCAAGTGGAAGCAAACCTTGTGTGAGACCTGCAAACCAAGAAGCAGAGGGAGTGGATGACTCCTTGTCTTCTCCAGAGAAGGATAGGAGTGAACTGAAGAAGAGATCATAGTTCTGGAGGATACCTGGATTGTGTATCAAGTGAGAGCTAAACCAATCTCTGTAGTGACCGGTGAGCTTCTCCGCAAGATAGAGGACCTTCTGGGAGTCAGTGGAGAGCTCAGACCCGTAAGCAGTAAAGTGGGCCTGTGCATAAGCTAAAGTTTTAAAAATACTAGGGGGTGGTGAACTATGAGCTAAGGTATTGAGAACTACTGTTTGGTTGGTTTAGGTAGTAGGGGTATGCTCCTCCTTATTACAAAAAACCTTATCATATAACCAACCAAGTAAAAAAACTACTAGAGATAACAAAGTTGCAATAATAGAGAGAAACAAGGCTAAAAAGATGATAGAAGAGATGGAAAAAGTATTTCCTGGGTCAATCCCATGAGAAGCCAAAATAATGTAAGGTCTTTCCCGTGATGATGCAAGGTTATAGACTAGAGAGTGCAAGGCATTAGGATTCAAATTTAAAAGATATAAGAGCATAGGAACTGTCTGTAAGATAATCTTACAGAAACCTGCTAAAAGCCTATATTGTGTCACAAATGGAGTAATAGAGTTTAAGAGCCCTAAGCAAAGAAGATAAAAAAGTGTTCAATAGTGAACAATTTGTAACTAAGAGATTATCAATATTAGGATATTTTCCATCAGCAAATTGATACATATAACTATTGAAAGATTCCTTGAGGGAAAAAAATGGATACAACAAGCCTAAGGCTTGCTGTTTTACAAGTTCCATTGGATTTAAAAAAAGTAAGGGATAAACTAAAAAAATGAATTAAAAAACAAAATTCTTAAAATTACAAATCTGAAGTTAAAAATTGTAAAAGATTGAAGGGAAGAAATCACTTAGAATTTTGGCTTAAAGCCTACTCTTCAAAAGCTCTTTATTTATAGAGAAAAAAGCCTTTTTGGTTGGAGACTGATAGCCAGGAGGAAGCAGCCAAGAAGAGGAGTGTGATGATCCACATGTTTGGTGGTTTGCAGGCGGGGCTAATGTTGGCCAAGCAAGAGTTTGGTTGTTCATTGAAGGTGAGCCTAGTAGGTAACATAGGACTACTAGGGGTAAGTAAGGTGAGCCTAGTAGGTAACATGGTCTACTAGGGTAAGTAAGGCCTGGCTGGTAGGTAACAAAGGACTACCAGGGGCAGATGTTGCCTCTACCCAGCAAAAGATGTTGGCTGCTTTGGGCTATAGTCCTTCACCCCGCAGGAAACTGTGGCTGCAGAAGGGTGAAGACTGAAATAGCAAGCAGGGAACTTTGTCTGTCTGGGGGGAGTAGGTTTTGGACCCCTGGCAGGTAACGTGGGCTGCCAGGGAGGGGAAGAGCTCTGAGGGCTCAACGTACCCTGTACGCTTACAGGAGGTCTGTGAGCAAGCATTCTACCTAACAGACTGGTAGGGTGTCCTTGTTTATGCCCCTATGGGAGCTTTGGGGAAACCCAAGGTGAGCATTGGAGGGTATAGGCATGATCAGAGGTGTCACCAAGGTGGCTTGCTTGGGGAAGCAAGCTGCAGAGCTTGGTGTGATCAGGCCTCTGGGAAGTAGAGCTGATTACTCTGCAACTGAAAGCCTGGACTTCATCACCTGGGTGAGTAAAGACAACACATAGACATAGATTTATGGTTGAATGGCCTAAGTGGATTGCAACTTGCGAGGGCCCAGTCAAACACCAGTTCAATGTAGACTCATGCCTGGGTCTACAAGTTCTGGTAATGGGGGCTGAGATAAAGAACTAAGGTGGTTCACAGAATTAACAAAGAAAACTAGCAAGAGGGACTGTTTGGTCACAGTGAAGGCTAGTGGATGGACTGTTAATTCATATTGAATGAAATGAACCAGTATGGTTCAGTGTGTAGAAGGAACAAAGGAGGTTCCTAGTAAGGATTTGGTGAGGAAATGGTTAAGAATAAGCCAAAGGACAAGAAGATTATGATGCAGGACTATCTGATCATAATATAGGATGGCCAAAAGGACCAGAAGTTGGTGCTGAAGAACTGAAGAACTGAGAGGATGAACTAGCTGGACTGAATGCAGAGGCTGGAAGAGCTGGTTTAGTGACTTTTGAGAGGAAATTTAAAACAGAAAAAGCAGTTAAAAAAATAATTAGATACTGCCTGATTATGATTAAAAAAGGATTAAAAATCATATAAATAAAAAAGAAAGAGAAGAAAAAATAACCTATAGTTTTTTAGAATTATATGTGAGTTTTAGAAGAAGGATTAGAGAGGAAATAGGCCAGAAAGAAGCTGGAAGGAGAACAGAGAAACTGTAAAGGCAAAAGAGCAAATTTTGCTGAGAACAACTAGGAGGGACAAAAAGACAAATAGCAGGAAGGTTCAAAGTTGCAAAACATTGAAGGAAACGCGGAGAAATATGGGGAAACGTTGAAAAATTGAAGGGTCAAAATTTGCCTAAACATATGTGGAAGCGCTTGTGATTTGCTGGGAAAACGTGACGGGAATCACAGCAAAACCGTTCGAAACGCAGAGCAGTTGTTTACCTGGAGCGAGACAGCCTCAGGTTTGAACCAGGGTCAAGGACAGGTCATCTGGGGAAACCTTTTTGGCAAAACCGTGGAATTGAGGCATTTGATTGGCTGCAAGCTGAAGTTTATTCAATCAGTGTTTTAAGGGCTTTAACTTGAGAGTTAGAGCCTAAAAAATGAGGAGCAGAAGCAGAAAATTCAGGGCTTTCATTGGCTGAAGTAAGTTTAAAGGTTTAATATATTATAGAAGAAGAAAAACAGGATAGTTTAAGCTTTGAAGAACCAGAGTTCTAAGAGAGGTTTTTGGTCTGAAACAAGGGGCTATAAAAGGGAGAGCTATCTGAGACTCTTCAGGGACTGGACCAAGTGGATTATAAAGGCCACAAAAGCTACAGAAGGAACAAAAGACCAAGGATAGGAAGCCAGAGCCGGGACAGATTGCAGGAGCCTAAGATTAGAACACAGGAACCCATGACTAAGGTGCAGGAGCCCAAGACCAAGGAGCAGGAGCTGAAGACCAAGTACAAGGAGTCCAAGAGATTGTTGAAGGACTCCAAGTATTGGAAAATCCATATTGTTTCCTTGACCTCCCAGGCCATATACCAGAAAGTTTCTAAGGGGATCTTCCTTCTGAGAGTGAATAAAAGCCCATTTTGACCCCTATACATATTTCTGAAATACATTTCCCCTTACTAGAGAATGACAACCCCTTCCAGCCGGTCCCTGGCTACAATCCAGGACACACTTGGGGACTGGTGACCAGGAACCCCACAAGGAGCAACTGGAGAAGTTGGAGAACAACCAGAACCAGAAAAGGGGAAACAGAAGCCAGTACTATATGCAGATCAGCATTGTAACCGGGGGAGCGACAACGACACAAGCAGGAGTTTAGAAAGGTAAATAATAGTGAAAATATTCTAACTTTAAAGTAGAAATATATATAAAAGTAATAGAGGAGGACAGAGCAAACAACAACAACAATTTGAACGCAAATAGCGTCAAAAAGAAAGGTAATAAACTTAGAATACTTAAATATTAACTTTCAATTCAAAATTCCAAATATTTAAAATACTGAAAAATCAAACCAAGCAAAACATTAAATATAAAAAATTCAAAATAGCCTGCCCTTCAGGGCAGGGCATGACAGTCATGGTAGTCATGGGGCTTATCCAAGTGATTGTTTCTATTGAGTCACGAGGCTTGTCCAAGTTGTGTTCTGCTTAGGATTCAGAATGTTTGATCCTTGTAATGGATGGCCAAATGATAGTAGTGCCACTGACTTAACAATCAGTTGGGGAATCATTCAGCGAGCCACTCGGGGAACTAATTTCCCAAGAGAGAGTAACCAAAGATCTTGCAACATAATAGTCAATAACAAAAATTATATAAGTGCAGAAGTGTTTTCATTATTCAAACTGTTTTTTGGCTTAAAAAGTGTTCACTTGGCCACTTTTACTTTTGGAGTGTCAATCACCAGTGGTTTTGGTTTTTATTAGTAAATTTACAAATAATTTACCTCTTAAATCGGTCTCTGAACTAACAAATTTATTAAACAGAGTCAAATTCCAGTGAATTTAATCTCAGATTTTGGTTTTGAACCCCTAAATTACTAGTAAAAAATAGTTTAAATTGCTTACAGAAAACCACTAAGGGATTTCCATATCTGGTAGTCAACTACCAGGGATTTGATTTCACCACAGTTGCCAATAGAATGGCAGTCACAAGGGATGTAAATGGCATATCCTTTTAAAATAAAGCTTCCTGAAGATTAGAATCCTTGGATCTAAAGCTTCAAAAATCAACACCTGGCTTGAAAGAGGTACACAATTCTAAGAAAGTTACACTCAAGCCTGGGTATTTTTTATAAGCAAGATACCCTTGTAGCTCGTCCCTTCTAGATTTAATACCTGACATTGAACCGTATAACGTGGGCTTTGGTAGAAATTAGGCTTTATCTGGAAAGGGATAGTCAGCAAGAGTAATTTAAACCAGCTGGCCTGGATTGGAACTACTTTAAGTGGATCTATATAAACAGGCACAACAATCGATGATGTCAAGGGTGCTTGATAGTCAAGAGAGGATGTTAGTAAACAGAAACTTTCAGAGAGTATAACCAGGCTGCTTATTTAAGCAACTTCAGTATACGCCGGTAAACAGCAGAAAAGCAAGCACCACACTTAAATGAAGTTTATTAAGGCAGTTAGGTGGTTTTGCATAAGGTTTCAAACACCAGTAACAAACGCTTGGAAACTCTATTTACGTTTGCCTTTTTTGGATTTGGATTGAGCAGCTGTTTTGGTGGGCAGAGAAGCCTTTTCCTGGCGAGAAGGGTCTAAGTCATCAACCAACATTGAGGCAGACTCGGACAAGAAGAAGTCAGCGGAGAGGGTTGAATTGAGGATATGAGATGGATTCGCAAGCATCGCATTGAGGTTAGCACGGATATCGGGCTGATCTAGCATGGCTTTACGCAAAGCATTTTGCTGGTGCACCAGCTTCAGTAGCTCAATGTCACGCAGAATCAAGGAGTGCTTGTAGTTCTTGATCTCCTGCGCCTGGGCGATAAGGGCATCATCCTTCTCTTGGATCGATGTCAATACCTTTGTATACAGTTTAGTCATATTGTCAAGTCTCCCCTTCATCTCTGTGAAAGCCTCCAACAACGATGATTTATCTAGCAACAGCGACTGTACAAACACAATCAGTTTCTCTTGGGAGACTGTTGTCAGATCCACGACACCTTGTGCCGTCTGCACAAACGCACTGGATCGAGATTCAGGCGACAATGCTAGACCCTTTTCTTTGCCATCAAGCCGCCCTTGCGCGAGTTTATCAATGAGGCCATTTAGATTTTCAATTGAAGGCTCCACTTCGCTCAATGTTTGCAGGAGCTTCTTATCTTCTTCTGACTGAATATGAGGGAGCAGCTTAGCTGCGGTAGCACTTAGAGGTTTCACGACAAGCTTGGGTGGTTCCACCTGAGGCGTTGGCTTTGAATTTATTGCCATAGGAGCTTTCTTCTCAGGCTTGGAAACAGGTGCCTTCTCTTCCACCTTTACTGGCTTGGCAGGCGGTGCCTTTACTTCTACCTTTTCCGGTTTGATGACCTGGGCCTTTACTTCTACCTTTTCGACATTGGGGACCGGCTGGGGGGTATGGTTTGTGAAAAGGGGGGACAGGGGTGTAGTGACAAACTTCTCGGCATCCATGGGGGAGTTTGGCGTCTCGGTGACAAGGTCTTCGCCATTCTTCTTCTTCTTTCTCTTGTTCTTCTTTTTGCCTTTGGGTTCAGAGCTATCGACTATGCTGCTTGATTTTCCTGAATCCTTGCCAGGGCCTCCCTCTTCAAGATCCCAGAGTTGGAGAAGCTCGTTCTGCTTCTCTATCGCCTTGGCATCTTCAAGGAGGCGAAGACCTTCCTTGAGGAAAAGCTTTCCGGCAATACCGCCCAGCATCCGCAGCCCATGCAGGAGCCCCTCTCCAAACTCCTTGGTGGCTTTCTCTCTTGCATTGAGGTGTTGGTCGACAACAGACTGATAGCGATCGTAAAAGAAATCCAAGAAATTGACCAGATGGAGCAGCTGCGCCTCTTGCATGAGCGGGTCGAGGCAGTCAACCACCAGCTCAGCAACTTCAGACAGTGGAAACATCGTGTCCATCTGGTTGGAGGCCCAGATACGATAGGTTGTATATGTCATCTCTAGCTTTCGTATTTGTCGGCGGTAGTCTTTGTTGTTGGACTTTTCTATTTTGAGGGCGACAGCAGTAAGGCCCGAGGCTTTCCATTCAGTTATGATGTGAGAGCACTGATCGGCAAGTGACTGCTCCTTCTTCGCCCGCTCGTTGTTGAAGTCATTAAGCCTTTTCTCAAGACGATCTACAGAAGCTTGGATGGCTTTCAGAGCCGTCTCGCTGGAGTTGGACCACTGGAGAAGAAAAGCCTGGAGAACGTTCTGCTTTGGAAGCTCGGCCAGATTGAAGTTGTTAAAGAATATCGTGTTGATGTTCTTTATGCAGTCTACGCCGTCTCCTTCGTCGTAAGAGTTTCCAAGAGAAAACTTAAATTTCTTGAGGTTCTCATGCCGCCCAGCGCGAGCCTTGGACAGGTTCAGCCAGTATTTAAGGAGATCTCGTAGCTCTCTTAACAGTTGATTCATTATACTGAAATCACTGTCCAATAGAACATTGAAGTGTTGCAAAGAGTATACAAAAGAGTTAAAGAAATCGAGAAAAAGCTCATCTAGGGTAGCTAAAGGATCCTTGAAAGTAGAGGGTTTCTTCTTTCCCGACTGGCCTTTGCGAAACAAATCCAAAGTTTGAGTCCAATATTCAGTGAATGAAGAGCGAGGCTTGTTGTTGAGCTCCTTGTGGAATTGCAAGCAACGTTTGTGAGTGTGGGAAGAAACAGTTTCGATCCGAGTGTGTTCAAACTTTAATAAGCTATCA
Organism: Entomophthora muscae; assembly: GCA_014839935.2. NCBI lineage: Eukaryota > Fungi > Entomophthoromycota > Entomophthoromycetes > Entomophthorales > Entomophthoraceae > Entomophthora > Entomophthora muscae. The sequence goes on along the minus strand of QTSX02002852.1, from coordinate 61,652 downwards.
AGAAAGGAAAAGAAAAGACCCCAGGATTCAGCTGCAACTACCTCCCAATCTCGAGCACATTGCTCAGAGAACTTTTTGAGCTGTACACTAATATTAGACACACTCTCTTTGAGCTGATCAGGCAGTATATTTTCTTTTGTGTGATCACAAACTGGGATAGTTAGTGAAGCTTGTAAGGCTGGAGAGATGACTTTGAGGGCATCGAAATTCTCTCTTGTCAAGCTTAAAGATCCCTTTTCAGATGTATCTACTGCCTCCAGGAGCTTAGCAGGAGAATCTGATTCTTTTAAATGCCAGCAAGGAGTACTTAAATTATCCAAACTGAAATCCATCTTTTCAAAGAAATTTATCAAGTTGTCAGGTGATGTATGCAGTTGAACTCTATCAGAAGCCATTCTAACTATTCGTTCTAGAAGGGAATTGTTAGCTTCAAGGAAGGAGAGTTTTTGACGAGATTCTTCAGTATCAGCAGGATCTCTTCCAATAGAATCCAAAAGAGTGTTAATAAACTCCTTGCGGCTACCGACTGATTTAACTTTGTCAGGGGCAGGGGTTTTCTTTGAGGGCTCGCATTTGGAATTTGAACCAAAGCCTCGACGAAGAGCTAGAGTAGCCCATTCACGACAATAAAGACAAGAAGCAAGATCACAAGCACGAAGCTTTTTGACTTCTTTAGAAACTATAGACGAAGAAATACGAAGAGCCATAACCTGTCTATTTTCTTTTTTGTTACCCTTTTTTCCTTGCTGGCCTGCATTATCAAGCCTGTCAATTTCAAAAAGTGCATCCACTATGGAGGGCGCATGCAGGTTAGATATTTCAGAAATACTCATGGTAATCTAGCTTTGCTTTAATTGCTATTGAGATCATAAATTAACATTGCAGTCATATCCAAGCCACCTACCTTCACAGGGTCTCCTTTACTTGAAAAACAATTCAATCAAAGAAAAATTAAGGACCATTTTGGCTATCGTAGGCTTTGGGAAGCTAGATTTTTTGGCTGTGTTGAGCGATTACAAAAGAAAATTTATCCAACTTTTTGATTTGACGCAAGGTCAGGCTCACCTTTTTCACCCTCCCAATATAAACGCTAATTAAGCCCGCTTTTTTGAATCGATATGACTAAATTCTGAGAACTCAACTTGACGTCATAACCTACTACTTTAATTCGTTTTTCTCTCTGCACTTGCCTTTTTCCTGCAACCAAGTTATTTTATGATATCATGCAGTTGTAATACATGACTTTTATAACCATAATCCTTTAAGCTTGGCCAATTATCTTATGCAGATTGTGGCGCATTCATCTTAAGCTCTGCCTACAGTCCAATTGATTTTAAATGTAACTTTATTATATCTCTTACCTTTTTAAACCTCATAGCAATAATTTCAAGCTGCTAAATTACCAGCAATCTTTAATCCTGGTAGATACACATGTTCAACAAATAATTGGGACATTTTCTAATAAACATGATACAAAATTTTAGCACAATCTGATTTTATTTTGATACAGTAGTTCTCACAGCTGTGAGGATAAACAAAACCAACTTATTGTAAAATAACATGAACCCAACCTTAAATCCAACTACCAATGAAAAATATCCCCTAAGTTACCAGGGATCTGAGATTCAACAGGAGAACTAGCTCAACCTTGCAACAGACAACCCAAGCCACCAATCATGCAATTGGGGCAATGTATGCCAACCTAGATAACACTAACCAAAGTGTCACAGCTGGCTTTCAGTGTAAACAAGTCTACCATGGAATTTATGACCAACCTACCCCAGTTGTGGTGAGTAAAAACCAACATCAAGGAAGAACCATATCAGTAACCCAACCCACAAACAAACCATCCCTTTATCAAGCAAGGTAGGATAGGTACAGTTATGCTGCCATGATATCCAAAGTGAAATTTTAATCAGAAGCATCAGTCAAATCATAATGTTCTGGGTATCTAGCTTTAGTGTGAAAGCAAGCAAGATAAACTAAAAACCAATTTTATAATTCAACAAGAGCTCATCTGCAACTAAAAGGAACCAAGTTGGATATAAACCCCATTATGGGCCATCAGGTGTTGTGAATGCTAATTTAATAACTATATGCAGGTCATGTGTACCCCCATAAAATTACTTGTCTATATTAGTTCAGTTAAAATCATATTTCTATTTCATGACAACATGGAAGAAATTTAACAAAATGACAATAATACTTCCATCATACATTGTAGGTTAGACCACCTCTGGAGGAAACAAATAGGGTGTGTACAACTCAAGCACTCACCAAAAAGCGTTGGAAAGGCAACAAGCAACTTTGAGTGCACAAAGAAGCAGCATCAAGTGCAGGGTACCCAAACCAGAAGGAAACATAGTATAAGTCCTTGGGTGCCCAAGATATCCAGAAACTCTATCAAACTTGTCATATTTCTGCATGGTGATTGGTTATAAACTAGTTACTGCTGGCAAAGTTGAAGTAGTTATCTATTAGGCTTTGGAGCAACACATCTGACAGTACTCTTGCGCAGATGATAGACATTACTGTGGATTGACGGGTCAATACCTTGAAGAAGACCCATTAACCTATCTCTGAGATTCAACATAGGATGGACACAAAAGGAAAGAAACCCCTCTGAGCCATAGTGGATTCCAGCAAAATCATGGCTCAGGGCAATATCTAAACCCTATATAACTCTTCTCTTAATTGATAAATAAAGGATCAAAATATCACATTATATTATGCCCATTTTATTATATGCACTAAGTAGTTGACCTTAAGTCCTATCTTGGTCTTTAGTAATTAATTATATTCCATAATAACAAGTTAAGCATAACATATCTGGAATATAGTATGGAAATATGGTTCCATGAGCCACCAGAACTTCATACCATTGGCTACTCCAAATATCTTATAAATCATCCAAGAAGATCCAGAAGGAACAAGACAAGATTATTCATCAGAAAAGAACAGGAGTGAAGAACCATAATATTTATTGAAGCATCATAAAGGGAATGATGGATAATGGTTAAGAGAAAGAGAAATGTAATTTATAATCATTAATTCTTGAATGAGAGGAGTCAAGGATGCTACAAGAGGAACATAACATTTCAAAGGTGTATTAGAATATGTAAAAGTGGCTCAAAACTAGCATCAATAGGTTTTCTTGGTTTCAGCTTTCAGTAATGCCTTAAACGTTGAGATTAGACCTCTAGTTATAGGGATATGATTTTTTGAGAATCAGCAATTATGTTCAAGAAGACAGATAGTTTGGAAGGTATTTGGACTGCAAAAGCACCCAGAAATGGCACAAATTGAATTAAGTTAATATAAAAACCTATTTCAAATTGAGTTCAAACATGATAAAATCAAGTAAATCAATATAAAATGTTGTCAATATTCTGAATTGTGGCATAACACAACCAACTCAATGCCAATTGAGACACACATCCAAAAAAGTGAACAATAATGAAGTACAGCACTATAATTTTTATCAGCTGTTAAGATGGACATTAAAATTCAGATTAAATCAAACTGAAGCCGGGCATAAAACAAAATATAACACTGAACACATGTTTTAAGCCAAGTTAAAGGAGATTCATTATTTACAAAGCAAACCAAATCAAACATATGGCATCCATATAAGACACACAACACATCATTGTTGCAAAGTAAGATTAGGATCTCAAAACACAAAAAAAAACTCACACATATCCAGTTTGCTCTTATGTTTACTTTTGTGTTCTAAGGTGCAGCACAGACACACAATGGGGAATCCTAACCTTAGGATTGGATTTGTACCAAGTCTTGGTTAGTTGGCAGGGAAGGTTATTGGATTACCTTGTGGCCCTGAATAATAAATCTCTACTAGTTGTGGCTAGAGAGAGGCGCCAAAGTACTTGGAAACACAAAGACAGAAATGTGAGTAGAACTTAAATTTTATTGGGAATAAGGAATTGGAATATATATTGTTTAGCAATACCACAAAACAATAATAGGACGGTAGGATCACTTGCCACAAGCACAAGTGGGGCAAGTGAGTTGCGCAGAATTAGGAAACCAAACAATTGAATTCCCCAGTTTGGAAACAGAGTCATTTTGAGGAGCAACAGCAAAAGCAAGGGATTTGTCCTCAAAATAACCCAACAAAGGCAAAATTGAAACAGAGTGAATAGTGACATTCACAACATTGCGCCTTCTAGATTGGTCTTAGGGATAGTACTTGCAGAAAAACTTGGCATGCACTCAGGCAAACAGACTGTCACAGCCTATACCAGAGTCAGGCTGGACTCCTGCAGGGGAGGTGGTCCGGGCCTGGAAGGCCATGTACACAATAGGCGCAATTCTGACCAGGTAGTTGACTGCAGTAGCTAAGGGACGTCAACTCCCAGTATGGGGCACAACCTGGTTGGCCAGACCCAATACTGTGATATAGACTAACCCCAACTTACTGAAGTCCTGAGCAGGAGGCGTGTTGGGCAAGGGGGGAGCAGTAGGAATCTCCTTCATAGCAAGCGGGATGGTCTCTTTAGCACAATCAAGAAGAGGATCCAGATGATGGGGATGGAAAAACTCCAAGTCAAGAGTGCGGGATGGATTGACTGAGGTAGCAGGAGTGTAGCCAGGAGGGTACAGATAGGCAAGTTTATATTGAGTTGTGGATTCCCAAATAGATGCAAATAGAATAATTAAATTTGAGCAAAAATATATAGTTCCTGCAAGAAGAATATGATTTCTGGGCATAAACTTGTTTTATTTAAGATTTCAACAGTGAGGAGGGCTTCTCCTCCTCACTACTTATACTTACTGGTAATTTTGTGGACTTTTGTGCCACCAGGGAACTTATGGCATCAATTTCAGTTGAACTTACAATTTTCACTGGAATTTGCGTGCTTGGACCAGGAGGTGGATGCTCCTTGGTTGATATAATAGGACCCCTGCTTGGGCTGCAGCAAGCCAAGATGCCACTGCTATTTAGAGAATCTGCAAGCAATCAAGCGCCTGATTGTGCAATCAAACAATCACGCTCCAAATGTCTTGTTTCCCAATAATTAAGATGGCCAAAATTGTTAATGGAGTCAAAGCCAGGGATTTGAGGCTCGTGTGCCTCTTGAATCATGGGCCATTTTTTAATTGAAAGGGGGTTTTCTTGCTCTGAGAGACAAATTGTGAGGATTTCCAGACTGTGGGTAGTTTGGCCTCTAATAAGGCCAGCTTGTTGTCCAGGGCTTTCTGGGCCTTGACACAGACAGCCACTAGAGAGGAGTTTCACAGTGTACTCTGACCTGTGTTTGAAGGTTACTTCTAAAGGCCCAACCCACAACATATCTAGATTGTGGGTGCGTCCTAATACTATGTGCTGGTAATAGAGAACATGATCTCCAATGCTAAACTCAGGTAAGGGAGAACATCCAGCATTGTCAGGAGAGAGCTCGAGCATCTTGGTCTTATATACAGAGGTATACACAGTGGCCTGTATGTCAATTATGTGGTTGACCAAATTTTTGATGTGGGCTCAGGATCCACAGCTTTGTCAGAGGAGAGTAGGGGCCCTCCAAAAGCAACAAAGGGTGGCCTTGCGCCTATACAGCATAGCAAAGGGAAAATACCCTGTGATATAATGTTTACTGAGACAATAGACAAAGAGAGCAGCAGGTAAGTATAGATCCCAGTTTTCAGCATCAGAGTAAGTGAGTTTTCTCATGATAGAAACCAAGGTTGAATTAGCATGCTCTAAAGCCCTGTTAGTGGAAGGGTTATAGGAAGCTGAGAAGGATTGATGGGATCCCAGAGCCTTGAGTCAAAAGTCACCAACTTAGCATCAAAGTTAGTTCTGTTGTCTGACAACAACACTTGAGGGCAGTCATGGCAATAGAATACATCTTGCAGAAGGAAGGCAGCAGTTGTCTGAGCAGTGATATCCTTAGTAGGGCGAGCTTCCACCCATTTGCTGAAATGATCAACAGCAATCAGGATGGAGCAGCAACCTGAGCAAGAGCAGGGTAGAGGCCCTACAGCGTCAATACTGAAAGCGTGAAAGGCGTGCTGTGGAGGGACTAGCTTGAACTTGTGAGAGGCAGCTCAAGATAGTTGTGGCTGACAGTCATGACAACTAGAAATGACATCTAGAATCAGCAGGCAGAGGTTCTCTCAGAAATAGTTCTTCTGGAGCCAGTCATAAGTCTTGGCAATGCCTCCATGTCCAGTCTCCTTTGAGCTTGGAGCACCAACAAAAGGCAAAGGCTAGGGCGTACATAGGGCAGGTATTGATCATGCACCTTTTTGAAGAGCTAATTGTTGCAAGTGAGAGTGTTCTCAGATAGCATAGACAGAGAAGTTTGAATCTCTTCAGTCTTGCTCTCCCAGGAAGAAGGATATCCAATTAGTTCATATAATTGATCAGCTTCAGCAGGGTGTAGAGCAAGGATAGGGATTTGGGACAATCTATCAGTGTTTTGGTGCTGGATTCTGGGACAATGTAGCACAGTGAAATAATAGCCCTGTAGGCAAAGGGCCCATCTAGCTAATTGTCCTTCTGGTTCTTTGAGCTGCTGCAACCACTTGAGCAAAGCATTATCAGTGACCACAGTGAAATGAGTACCATAAACATAATACCCAAATTTTCAACTGCATGCAGTATGTCAAGGAATTCTTTCTCAGTGACACTATAGTTCTTCTCATGTTTGTTGAGGACACAAGAAGTATATGCTACAGGGTGATCCAATCCATCATCATCTATTTGGGCCAAGATGGCCCAAATAGCTAGGTTGCTAGCATCTGTGTAAATGATGAACTCCTTATCATAGTCAGGATACACCAATATGGGAGTCTCTTTGAGTTTTTCTTAAGAGTCTCAAAGGCCTGTTGTTGACTAACGGTCCATTGGAAGGGGACAGTGCATAACAGGTGATCCAGAGGTTTTCTAGTGTCAGTAAAGTCAGGGATAAACTTTCTGTAGTAACCCATCATGCCCAGAAAGACTTGTAATTCTTTCAGATTGGTAGGTGGAAGCATTTTTTCAATGGCCTCAACTTTCTTGGTCATAAGACAAATCCCAGTCTGAGTTACTTCATGACCCAAGAATTCCATATTTTCCTTGAAGAAAGCACACTTAGATGGTTTCAGTTTGAGGCCAGCCCTTGAATCTTTAGGAACACTTCCTTTGGGTGGAACAGGTGATCAGTAAAGGTTGCGCTAAAGACTGTTATATCATCCAAGTACAATAGAACACATGAAAGCTTCAGATTACAAAGAATGGAATCCATGGCCCGTTGAAAGGTAGCAGGGGCATTACATAGCCCTTGTGGCATATGGGTAGGCTCAAACAGCCCTTCAGAAGTGATAAGCATAGCTTTTTGCCTATCTTCAAGGGAGAGATTGACTTGCCAGTGACAAGATGCCAAGTCCATAGCCAAGAATAACTTGGAGCCTCCAAGGTGGCAGAGTGCATCATTGATACACAGCAAGGGGTAAGAATCCTTCTTGGTTAAGGAGTTTAACCATCAATAGTCCATCAAAATGTGGTGATATCCATCCTTCTTCTTCATTATGAGCAAAGAGGAGTCCCATGGACTTTGGGAAGGAGCAAACAACTCAGCATCTAGAAGCTGTTTGAGCTCCTTAGACACCTGAGCGTCTTCCACTTGACTACAGCAATAAGGTTTAGCTTGGAAGGGGGAAGCATTGCCAGTATCAATTTGATGAATAAATCCTTTAGATAGACCATAATTGGTACTATCTTTAGCAAAGATATCTGGAAACTGATCTAGCAGGTCAAGCACCTATTTCTGTTGGACTGGGGACAGTTACATGAAGTCCTGAGCAGTAAACAGAGATAGGACATGTGGCTTGTCTTCAGGTAAGTTGAAGTCCTGAAAGGTACCAAAGGGATGTAGTGATAGCACGTCAGGAGTGTTTAGCAACTTGCCATAGCCAAAAACCTGGCCTCTAGACCCATTTATGGGGAGAGCAGTTAAGTTGGCTACCAACAGCTGGACAGGATCTTTGTGGGAGAAATCTAATATTCTGGGGCAGAGGTAGGGTTTGTTGCAACCTAGCAAGGGAGGAGAGTACAGCTCTAAGAATGTGTGTTCAGGCAACTTTTATGATATCTGAGAGTCTAAGATGGCTTGGGAGCCAAGGGAAAAGGTCACAGCAGAAGTGGCAAGGAGTGAAATCCCTTCAGACACAGGGAAGGCCATAGGTGGACACTTCATGTTGGACAAGTGGGTATGGTACTTCAGAGTGAAGACACTGTTGTAACTGTGCTGTTTTAGCAAATTTACAAGGGGAAAATATTTGGAAACTAGATGATTTTCTTTATTGATAGATATTTATTATATAGTCACTGTGAATTGTGGATAGTAGGAACATGATAAAATTGCTCACATGGCAGGATGGTGAAGGGGACAGCTTGATCCTTATAATGAATCAAACGCCAAAACAAGGTATCCACCATAAGGGGTCATCATCTGTTCATGTTGATGTATTTGGAAATTTGAGTTGACTTCCTAACATAGCTTTAGGTGGCTGGATAATTGGATTGCAGGTCACAAAACCGCTTACTCAGAACCTTGCTGGTGGATCAAGCCTGCTGTTTTGACTTACCCAGGCTGAGGGTTGGCCTCCTCTGGGGGCAGGTTGTCAGGGAGGTTGTTGAGGGCCTGGGCGCCATACTGGACTAACTTTTGTTTGGTGGCGGGTAACACGGTCTCTTGTTGCTTTTGTCTTGCCTTGTAAGGCCTGAGGCAATCATGGTGGAGTACTTTGTCTTGTTTTTTCCCTGGGTCCTTGAATGAGGTAAGTGTTGTTTTTTTTTACCTTTAAGATGATGGCAGGGCCCACTTTTTCTGGCTGTATTTTACTTTAGTTGGTATTCATGACCCAAACTTTGTCACTGACCTCACGTCTGTCTTGGATTGGGATAAAAATCTTTTGTAGACGCTTTTATTCTCTTTCTGATTGATTTCTATTGGCCTGTATAACCTGAGGATCTGAGCAGGGGGACCTTGCTTGGCATTTCCAGCTTAGGTCCTGATAGTGCTTGAATGATATTGGGTTGTGTGTCATAAACTAACTTGAAGGGGCTTTTCCCAGTGGATCTGTTCACACAGGTCTGGTATATGAGCAATGCAGTTGGTTCTGCTTGTACCAGTTCTCAGGTCTCCTGGAAGTGAGCTTGGCCAAGGCCTGCATGAGGCTGCCATTTAGCCGCTCCACACATCCATTGGCCTGAGGATGGTAAGGTGTTATCACCGTGTACTGGACCCCATTCTTGGTGAGGTATAAATTGGTATCTTCAGAGGTCAATTCTTTGCCTCTATCAGTTATCAGGAGTTCTGGTTTTACGAACTTGCTGATGATTTCTTTTGTCAAAACAGCAGGCTCAACCGTCAGCAAGGTTCCAAACAAGCAGGTTTGTGACCCACAATCCAATTATCCGGCCACTTGAAGCCAGACTAGGAAGTCAACTCAAATTACCAAATCCAACAACATGAACAGATGATGATCCCTTATGGTGGATACCTTGTTTTGGCACTTGACTCATTACCAGGATCAAGCCACCCCCTTCACCATCTAGCCGTGTGATCAACACAATCATGTTCCTGTTATCCTTGATTCACAATAACTATATAAGTACTATCTCTCAATAAAGATTATTATCTAGCTTCTAAATATTTTTCCCCTTGTAACTCTGTTAAAACAGCACAGTTACAACATTGGTAGCACAGGTAGTTTCTCCATCCTACCTTATTTTGAAAAATTCTGCCTGTTGCCCGCACGCGCTGCAGCCAACAAATCCTTGACAGAATTATGTCTGGCCTCCCACCTGACTGGACCCCGTACACCCCTAGTGCGGAGATACCCAATGGCTTTGTCCTGTACAAGAACACTTTATTTCCACTACCTGCCTTCAACGCCATGTCCGCACAAGGACTCTTTCAGGCTCCCTCCTCTATTCTGCAACCAACCAACAAAAACACCATGCCTGCCTACGTAAAACAAAGACTGTGAAGCACCACCTTGGAACCTTTTGCTGGAGCCAACAACAACAATGCTGCTGCATGGATACAGTCCGCTCAGAGCAAGCTGGCCCAGATGGAATGTCTGCAGCGGTTTTGGATTGCAGAAATCTCCATCTGCCTGACCCATGACGCTGGCACCTGGTGTGATAAGTGGCACAAGGAACACACCAACAAGAGCTGGGATACCTTTAAGCAAGACTTCCTGGCAAGATTTGTGCTTAAGGATACAGCGCTCATTATCATACACCAAGTAAAGAACCTAACCCAGACAGACACCATGAAGTAACTCACCTGCGCCTATGAGGAACTCCAACTTTGCGCATCATCTGATATGGCCTTTGACATCCCAGCCACACATCTCATGTACTATGACACCCTCAAGTTGTATGTGATGAGACATGTGAACCCGGACCAGGTGACCAACCTGCAAAGCCTGTACTGCAAAGCAGAGAAAGCAGAACAAACCTCCAACACCCTTCATAAGGCACAAACAGGGAAACAAGAGAGACCCAAGGATTCCCACACAGGCGGGCGCTCCACTCAACCACCCCCAGGAAACAATGGGAATAACACCAACCATAATCCCACAAGCTCAAAAGCTCAAAAGGACATGAGAATGAGAACAATGGACAGACAGATTGTACCCATTTCTGTATCACCGCTATGCAAGGCAATCAAGACAAGGAAAAAGCCCGGGGAGAGCACTAAGCAAGCCAAGCTCTCCCCACACAACTCCTGACTTGTACTATCATTTCTGTTTTTGCAGTTACACAGGCTCAGCGCTCCTAGATTTGGGTACAGATCAAACCCTAATCAATAGCAGCTTTGTAGACAAGTTCAAGATAGCCACTAATCCTTTGCAGATTAAAAATGTGGTCCTGGCTGATGAACACCACATTGCTGTGACAAGGGAAACCACCTCCTTCTTTGTCATGCTTTAGAACCTCCACTCCACCATTCAAGGTCCTGTCATTGACTTTCCAAAGTTTGAAATTGTACTGGGGTTAGACTGGTTACAAAAGAACAATCCTCACATAGACTGGGCAACCTCAGTGCTGACCATCAAATGTGAAGGTGTCATCCACCAGATCTACCCTGACTCAGTGGACCAGCTTCAACACAACCACATCTTTGTGCACATCACAGAGACCCTGGACAAAAAGGAAAACCTGAAGGAAATTGACTGGGACTCCTGCCAGTATAAGATCATACACTTTGAGGATCACCAGGATACCTCCACACCTCAGGACCGCGAAATTGTGGCCTGCCATCCAGAAATCTTCAAAGAAGCGCTACCCGGGCTTCCCCCTGAGAAAAAGATCCAAAAATCCATCCAACTCAAAGGGGCTGTCCCCAAAGCGTGCCCTATCTACAGGCTGACCCCAAACAAAGATGGCGCCCTACGCGTCTACCTCAAGGAGGCATTGGAGAAAGGACTTATCCGCCCCTCACAGTCTCCTTTTGGGGCTGCCGTGTTCTTTGTGGCCAAGAAGTACGGTATCTTACGTCTGGTCACAGACTACTGAGTCCTAAACAAAGTTACCATCAAGAATTGTTATCCACTACCACTGATTAACAATCTCTTTGATACCTTGGGAGGAGCCACAGTCTTCTCTAAGATTGATCTGACGGCAGGCTACAACCAGATTTGTATTAATGAGGAAAACATCCCCAAAACAGCCTTCTGCACTAAATATGGCCCATAAAAATTTGTGGTGCTCAACTTTAGCATGACAAACACCCTGTCACCCTTTGTGACCTTCATGAATAAAGTATTTGTGCCACACATAGGCAAGCATGCCCTAGTCTACCTGGACAACATCATTGTCTACAGCCCCTTGGTGGAACAGCACCACAAAGACCTAGAGGCAGTCTTTACTACCCTGGCACTACACAAACTGTTGGCCAAGCCCTCCAAGTGCCAGTTCTTTCACAGGAAATCACCCTTCCTGGGCTACATAGTCTCAAAGAACGGCATCAAACCCAACAGTCAAAAGATACAGGCCATCTGCAAGATGCCGCCACCCAAGGATAAGTTAGAGCTCTGCACCTTGTTGGGGATGGTGGCCCATATACACCACTTCATACCTGACTGTGGCGTTTAGACTGCCCCCTTATCCACCATAACAGGTGTCAAATCCAAGTTTGTGTGGACCCCCCAGCGTGACCTCTGTTTTAGATGTCTCAAAGAGAAACTCACAACAGCTCCCATTCTACAATACCCCAAACGTGACAGGGAATACCAAATGGAAACCAACGCCTCAGATGCATTCACTGGGGGAGTCCTACAAACCAAAAATAGTGATGGTGACTTCCTGCCCACAGCCTATGAATCACAAAAGTTGACAGATGGCAAGTGTCAATACCCTATCCACAACAAGAAACTGTTGGCTATTGTGCACTGTTTAGTCAAATGTTGCTGTTATCTAGAACGGCAGGAAAAATTCACAGCACTAACCAACCAACAGTTGCTTATATATTTCAAAACCCAAGCAAATCTATCTTGCTGCCAAGCCTGCTGGATGGAGCTCTTGGAGAGATTCAATATACTCATATGGTACAAACCTGGTCCTGAGCTTGCCATAGCAGACGCCCTCTCACGCCTACATGTCTGTACCACAAGAGGGGAAAATGGGCTTGACCCAGACTGGCCTCTCTTGGTACTATGAACAAAGGATAAGAGTTTCCCCCTGGTACAACCAACATAACAAAGGAAACAGTTATCAAAAACAAACACCTATTTGCTGACGTATACAGGACCCTACACAGAAAAATTTCTGACAGCACTACCATTCCTTATATCCCCACGCACCAGCGGGTAGACAACATCCTAAACTAACACAGAGACCTTGAACACACCAAGAGTCAAAACCTATATGAGTTCCTTAAACACAAGGCCTGGTGGCCAACCTTATATTGTGACGTTCAGGATGTCCTAGACCAATGTGAGGTATGCAAAAGGTTTTCCAAAAGCAAAACCCTGCCAAAACCAGTACTTCCTATCTACACACAACTACCTTTCAAAGTATGGGCTCTTGACATTGTTGGCCCCATGCCAGGAAAACACAATGACAAGAAATACATCATCACCACCATTGACTTTGCCACAAGATGGCCAGTAGCCCAAGCAGTAAGGGCACACACTGGCAATGATTTACAACAATTTATTGACAAAGAGATAATCATAAAATTCAGAAAGCCAGAACTCCTGATAACCAATGGAGGGAAAGAATTGACCTCCAAAACCATCAATGTATACCTCGCTAAAAATGGGGTCAAACACACTATGACAACACCATACCACCCTCAGGCCAATGGACGTGTAGAGCGGCTAAATGGCAGCCTTGTGCAAGACTTAGCCAAACTCACCGCCAGGAGACCTGAAGACTGGTATAAGCAGCTATCAACTGCACTACTTGTGTGCCAAACCCATGTGAACAGATCCACTGGAAAAAGCCCCTTTGAGTTGGTATACGGCACCCAGCAAAATATCATTCAAGCATTAACAGGACAAAACTAGAAACCCTAAGTAAAGTCCCCCGCGTTCAGACCCTCAAGTTATAGAGGCCAACAGCAAGCAAACAGAAAAGGAAAATGAACGTCTGCAAAAAATCTTTGTCCCCATATAAGATAGACATGAAGTTGGGGACAAAGTTTGGGTCATTAACATTGATAAAAGTAAACTACAACCCAAGAAAGTAGGACCAGCAATCATCCTAAAGGTAAACGACAATAACACTTACCTTGTGCAAGGACTTGGGAAGCGCAAACAAGACAAGCCCCTACACCATGATTGCCTGAGACCCTGCAAAGCAAGACAAAAGCAACAAGAAACCACCCTGCTTTCCACAGAAAAACAATTAGTCCAGTACAGCGCCCGGGCTCCTGACAACCTCCCTGATAACCTACCCCCAGAGGAGGCCAACCTTTAGTCAGGGGGGTGTCAAAACAGCAGGCTTGACCTGCCAGCAAGGTTCCAAACAAGCAGGTTTGTGACCTGCAATCCAATTACCTGTCCACCTAAAGCTATGTTAGGAAGTCAACTCAAATTTCCAAATCCAACAACATGAACAGATGATGATCCCTTATGGTGGATACCTTGTTTTAGCGCTTGACTCATTACCAGGATCAAGCCACTCCATTCATTATTCAGCCGTATGATCAACACAATCATGTTCCTGTTATCTTTAATTCACATTGACTATATAATCAATATCTCTCAATAAAGATTATTATCTAGCTTCTAAATATTTTTCACCTTGTAACTCTGCTAAAACAGCACAGTTACGACACTTTCCCTATGAATTGCTGCACGCCATTGCCTGTATGTGTCTTTACTGCTTGTGCCACTGGCCATTGTGTGGCAAAGTCTATTGCAGTAATGAAGTATTTCTTTTTGTTATGTTTCCCTGGCATGGGGCTCACAATGTCTAGGGCCCACACCTTGAAGGGCAGTTGCATGCAAATAGGTAGTACTGATTTAGGTGGGGTATCGCTTTTTGCAAATTTATCACATACTTTGCATTGGTCCAAGACTTCCTGGACGTCCCAGCAACTGTGGGAAAATCATCTCCCTGGTGATCAACTCTCTAGTACTTGACACTTTGTTGAGTACCAGGGAGTTGAGTGCTGCATATGTGAATCTATTGGTATTTTTGGCTTAACTGATTTTAGGCTAATTTTTGCTAGTAATTTAGGGGTTCAAAACCAAAAATTGAGTTTAAATTTACTTGAATTTGACTCTGTTTAATAATTTGGTTAGCTAAAATACCAATTTAAGGGGCAATTTATAAGTAAATTTACTAATAGAAATGAAAAAACCTGTGGTTGACACTCTAAAACAAAAAGTGGTCAGTTTGACACTTTTTAAGCCAAATCTTAATTTTATTAATAAAATACATATGCATTTATATAAAAAATTTTATTCACAATTTTATTTTTATTATTGGTGTCCATGGCTGTCAATCAGGCTCCCAAGCACCACTATACTGGATTTAGTGGCATATGCATTAATCAAATACCCCACTTTTTTTAAATTATGTCATTCCTGTGGTTGTGGATTAAGTGGTTCCACATAATTTAAGCCCAATTTATTAAGAGATTTCATATGTATTTTATAAAAAACAGAAACTCAACTCCTTCTTTGTTTGACTCTGTCCACTTGCCACACAGTTGTTTTTGGATTTAACCAATCAAAGGCTCAGAATTAAGGCTAAATTAATAATTGACGCACTATGAGTACCACTCAACACTCATCCACTCAACACTTTAACTTGGGGATTAGTACAGAGAGCTTCTTAACGTTTTAACCACACTATGGTAAATAATTCACTTCTAGATCCTCATAGCATATTATCATCATTAATAAACACCTTCCTACTCATTTACTTTTTTAACTTATGTTGTATTTTTTATTTTTGAGCATATTAAACTGCCTTGCTTTTGGGTTAACTTTCAAGCCTGTTTTAAATTTAAGTAAGTTTTATATGTAAAAAACATAGTAAATTTGGTTTTCTGCTCAACTCTGGCATTCTTGACAGTGAGAATTCAGCTTTTCCCAGCTGATCAACAGTGCCAAACTTGACCTTTACTGCGTTTTGAATTTTCAACTCCCAATAAAAAAATTACACATAATAATTTTTTGCAATTATAATCTACTAATCTTCCTGCTACTCTCCATATAATTTTTATTTATTTTATTTCATTTTAAATTATAGTTTTTCATTGATTTAGCCCTAAGATGTTATGCTGAACCTAACATCTTTGATGCTTCATCATAAATTCACTTATTTTCTATACTTTACCCTTTATATCTATACTTTGAGTTTTTATTTTGCTTCTATTTACTTTGTTATTTTTTTTCTTGATAGATAAAACTTTATTTGCATACATTTTACTTAACTTTTGTTTTGCTTTACCTCTTTGTGTTTTATATCTTTCATACTGTTTTATTTACAAAACTAACCTTTCTCTTTAGCCAAAATCATCCAAATCCAACAAGCCTACCAAGCGCCAAGCCTCTGAGGGCTCCAAGGAACCAGCCACCACCCCCAAGTGTGTCAAGAAGCCTGCAAAGGCAAAGTCTTCAACTCCATCTCCATCTCCCCCACCCCATCCCCCCACTCCATCTCCTCTCCCTCCACCCTCATCTTCAACTTCCCCCCAAGTCCTCAAATAAAAGTGATGACTCTCTCACTGATCACTCATTTTACAAGTCTGAGGCCAACTCCAAGCTCACTAAGGAGCGCTGTACCAAGAAGCCAAAGGCTGCCAAGGAGCTCACCTCTTCTTCTGGTAAGAAAAAGGAGGCATCCAAGCAGGCCTCAAAGAACCCTTCCCCTCCCCCTCCCTCATCTGACCCCCAAGACAAGACTGAGGAGTACTCCAAGAAGTTCAAAGATTCTGGTCACGTGGCTTGGGATCCACTGGCCATCCAAAACATTTGTAATGCGGATAGAGAGTTTAAAGTCCCCAAGTGCTTCCCCCAGTACTTCCCAATTATGTCAGTAAAGGGCAGCCCATGCTACAGTGCTAAAAATTACATATTTGACTGTAATAACCAAAAATGCTAAAGTAAAAGCAAGCACTTTGTCTGTGAAGATAAGACTTGTGGGGCCTGGCTGAACACCAAGGGCTGGGAGCAAGTAACTGCTGAGAAGGAGGAGCACTCTTGCGAGCCCCCCCAATCATCTTATAACTCATATGCTAAAAGGGTACCTTTTCCAGATGATCCCAACATCCTCTTACCTCCAGACATCTGATCTGACTATAAAGGCCCTACAGCACTTAAAACCCAACAATCTTAAGTTGGTACCAACCCAGGAGCAGTTGGTTAAGTTCATAAGTAATAAGCAGATTGTTGCCAATCCCCCTCCCCCAAGGCCTTGGACGTCTTATCAGAGCTTACACTCACCCACAAGCTCAAGCAGCTTCCAAGTGGAGAGTGTTTCCTTCTTCATGACAATGAGCCTGCCACCAAAGACCGCATAATCTGCTACGCAACTCAGCAGAACCTGCTGGAGTAAAAAAGGGCTTTAACCTGGCTAGTTGATGGTACCTTTGCCACTTTCCCCCAGATGTTCTAACAGCTCTATGTGATTCATGTCCAGATTGACATCCGGGTGATTCCACTTGCTTTCCTCCTCCTCCTTGGGGCCACCGAGACCATTTACACCCGCATGTTCTCAATCCTCTGCAGAGCACTTTCCCTCCTTCCTCATGACAACAACAATGATGAAAAGAAGACCCCCACACACACCTGCACAAACCCTCCTGCTGCTGAAAAGGACTAGGCCACCCTGGACTCAGAGGAAAAGGTAAGGCTCAGAGCTTTAGGGTATCACATATGCATTATGGACTTTGAGCCTGCTCAGTTCAATGAATTTGAGCAGTTGTTTAGCAGGGGAGGTGCAGGGGTGTCACTTCCACTTCCACCAAGCAGTTGCTTGCAATTTGCAGGCCCACACTGTGCTTAGTAGGTTAAGCCACAGGGATACTTTGGACACCTGCAAATTTGTGCTGGCACAATTCAGTGCCTTGGCTTTTTTAAAGCTAGAGCATACTGTGCAGGGGTTTGAGGTTCTCTCAAAGGATCCTTATATAGCAAAGAATCCGGATTTCAAGCCTTTTCTTGAGTACTTTGAGCCCCAGTGGATTGGGAAGGTTGTCACACAGCGGCAAGGCAAGGCCAGAGCCAAGGCCAGTTGGAATGTGTACTGGGCGGCAGTGAATGGTGAGCTCAAGACCACTTTGACGCTAGAGGCTATCACAAGCATCTCAAGGCCAACTTTGGGCTTCACCTGAAGTTTAACAAGTTCTTCTCTCTTCTGC
Source organism: Entomophthora muscae (assembly GCA_014839935.2). Classification (NCBI taxonomy): domain Eukaryota; kingdom Fungi; phylum Entomophthoromycota; class Entomophthoromycetes; order Entomophthorales; family Entomophthoraceae; genus Entomophthora; species Entomophthora muscae. The sequence continues at coordinate 43,809 of QTSX02002852.1, read as the reverse complement.
AGCACAAGCAGGAGAAAACTATCCCAGGATGCATGACTTGGCCAACCGTGTCCCCCCCATCAAGCCTACAACCCGCTCCACCCTCTTCACCAAGGCCATCAATGGTGTGGCCAAGCACAAATACAAGACCTCTGAGATTAAGCAGCATCTTGAGCTTATTGCCACTTCCCTCCTGGATGGGGCCAAAATGAACAGGGGGAAGAAGGGAAAAGAGTAAACTTGCTTGCTTCTATGGTTTTAACTTTTAACTTATAACTTTTTTAACTTTAATTTTTACTTATTAGTTTTGATCATTTAGTTTTTAGTTTTTATTTTTATTTTTTTTAGATAGCACTGATTATTTTATGTATATATGGTAAGTTTGAGATGAATAGCTATAGTTGAAAGTGAGTGAAATATCTTGATTTTTGTTAATTTCCTAATAAAACATGTGATATTCACAGTTGTGCTTATATAAACTATATCAAATAAAGATTTATATTTCTTCATATTTTGCATAACTTCTAATGTTGTGTTTTTTGTTTATTCTTGTATCATTGGAATTTTAATTTTAATTTTAATTAAAAATATTTTTATAATAAAGAGTGTAAATTACATAGTAAAATGAGAAATAGTTGCTTATTTCCCTTTTTTATTATTCAGGTACTGTTTTGCATTTTTGAGCTCTCTGGGGTCACTTTAGTATACCATAGCTGTATAGCTAAATTTTTTATATTAAAAGTTTCAGAACATTAAGACCTGTTAATTAAAAAAGTGTCAATTTCCAGTTGTTGATCAGGAAAAAGGCTGTTTTCTCATTTTACTTTAGTTTCAAGCACCAGGGAGTCAATTTTACCACAGCTTCCAACATCCCAGTATAGGGTTGGCCACCATGCTTTGTGTTTAAGGAATTCATAGAGGTTGCGGCTTTTTGTGTGTCCAAGGTCTCTGTGGTAATGTAGGATTGTGTCAACTTGCTGGTGTGTGGGAATATAAGGGATGGTTGATCCATTGGACATCTTTTGATGTAGGGTCCCATATACGTCTGCAAATAAGTGCTTTTTATTAATGACTATTTCCTTTGTTATGTCTGTGGAGTCAGGGGGGAGCCTTTGTGCTTTGTCTGAAGTACCAAGAGGGGCCAGTCTGAATTAAGTCCATTCTCTCATCTTGTGGCTTGTACGTACAGGCGTGAGAGTGCGTCTACCATGGCAAGTTCTGGACCAGGCTTGTATTGTATGAGTATATTGAACCTCTACAAGAGTTTCATCCAGTGGGCTTGACATCAGGATAAGTCTCTTGGTTTTTAAAGTATATAAGCAACTTGTGTTTGGTCAGTGCCGTAGACTCCTCCTGTTGTTCTAGGTAGCAACGCCATTTGACCAGGTAGTGCACAATTGCCAACAACTCTTTGTCATGTATAAGGTATTGACACTCCCTGTCTGTCAATTTGCGTGATTCATAGGCTACAGGTAGGAAGTCATCATCAAAGTTTTTTTATTTATAGTACCCCCCAATGGATGCATCCAAGGCATCTGTCTCCATTTGATATTCTCCATCACATTTGGGGTATTGTAGAATGAGTGCTGTTGTGAGCTTCTCCTTAAGACGTCTAAAGCAAAGGTTGCATTGGGGGGTCCATACAAACTTAGATTTGGCGCCAGTTATGGCAAACAGAGGTGCAGTCAGGAAAACACAGTTGGGTATGAATTGTTATACATAGGCAACCATTCCCAAGATTGTGCGGAGCTCTGACTTGTCCTTTGGAGGTGGAATTTTGAAAAAGCCTGGCTCTCAGGTTTGATGCCATCCTTTTAAACTATGTGTCCCAGGAAGGGCAACTGCTTGCAGTAAAACTGTCATTTATAGGGCTTGGTTAGCAGCTTATGTTGTGCCAGGGTAGCAAAGACTGCCTCCAAGTCCTTGTGGTGTTGTTCTACCAAGGGGCTATAAAAAATAAGGTTTTCCAGGTATACCAAGGTGTGCTTGCCAATTTGGGGGGCATACACCTCATTCATGAAGGTCACAAAGGTTGATGGGATGTTTGTCATTCCAAAGTTGAGTACCACACACTTGTATGAACTGTATTTAGTGCAGAAGGCCGTTTTGGGTATATCTTCCTCCTTGATACATATCTGGTTGTATCTTAAGTTAGGTCAATCTTTGAGAAGGCTGTGGCGCCGCCCAAAGCATCAAAGAGGCTGTCAATGAGTGGTAGTGGGTAACAATTTTTGATAGTAACTTTGTTTAGGGATCAATAATCTGTGACCAGGCATAGGGTACTATCCTTCTTTGCCACAAAGAATACAGCGGCACCAAAAGAAGACTGTGATGGTCAGATAAGTCCTTTCTCCAACGCTTTCTTGAGGTAAGCATGCAGGGTGTTGTCTTTGTTTGGGGTAAGGCAGTAGATGGGTTGCACCTTAGGTACAGCTCCTTTGAGTTGGATGGAGTTCTGGATGTGTTTCTCTGGTGGCAATCCAGGTAGAGCCTCTTTGAAGATTTCTGGATGGCAGGCCAGGATTTTTCAATCCTGAGGCGTAGTGGTGTCCTGGTGATCTTTGAAATTTATTATCTTGTACTGGCAGGAGTCCCAGTCAATTGCCTTGAGCTTCTCTTCTTTTTCCAGGGTCTCTGTGATGCGTACAAAGACGTGGTCACGTAGGAGCTGGTCTACTGAGTCAGGGTAGATCTGGTGATTGACACATTCACGTTTGATGGTCAGTACAGAGGTTGCCCAGTCCACATGGGGATTGTTTCTTTGCAACCAGTCCAGACCCAGTACAATGTCAAACTTGAGAAAATTAATGATGGGGCCCTGGATGATGGAAATTAGGTTCTATAGCATGACAGAGTAGGAGGCAGTTTCCCTTGTCATGGCAATGTGGTGTTTGTCAGCCAGAAAGCATTTTTAATCTGCAAAGGATTAGTGGTATGCTTGAACTTATCTACAAAGCTGCTGTTGAATAGGGTTCAATCTGCGACTGAGTCCAGGAGTGCTGATCCTGAGTAACTGCAAAAGCAGAAAAGATAGGTCATCAGTTTATTGGGATGTCTGGCAATAGTGTACAATACTGGGTCTTCTGAAGGTACTTAGATAATTGGACATTGATCCACGTCCTTGGGTTGGTACTCATTGTTAGGCAAGGCATAAGTTTAGCAGGGAGAGCTATGCTTGATTAATGCTCTCCCTGGGCTTTTCCTTTGTCCTGATTGTTTTGTGTGGCAGTGATACAGAAATGGTTACAGTTTGACTGGCTGTTGTTCCCGTTTATTATGTCCATTTGAAACTGCAGGTTTGTGATTTGTGTTGTTGCTGTTGTTCCCAGGGGGTGGTCAATTGGAACGCCTGGCTGGGTGTAAATCCTTGGGTCTCTCTCTTTCCAGTTTGCGCCTTGTGGAGAGCGTTAGATGTTTGTTCTGCTTTCTCTGCCTTGCAATATAGACTTTGCAAGTTGGTCACTTAGTCCAGGTTTACGTGTCTCATTACATGCAACTTGAATGTGTTGTAGTGCATGAGTTGGGTAGTTGGAGTATCAAAAGCCATATCTGAGGGGGCACATAGTTGGATTTCCTCTTAAGCGCAGGTGAGCTCCTTCACTGTGCCAGTTTGGGTCAGATTCTTCACTTGCGTATGATCATGAGTGCAGTGTTCTTCAGCACAAACCTTTCTAAGAAGTCCTGTTTGAAGGTGTTCCAGTCCTTCTTTACATGATTCTTGTGCTACTTGTTGCACCAGGTGCCCGCGTTGTGTGTAAGTCAGATGGAGATTTCTGCAATCCAAAATTGTTGCAGGCATTCCATTTGGGCCAGCTTGCTTTGGGCAGATTGGATCCATGCTGCAGCGTTATTGTTGCAGGCTCCAGAAAAAGGTTTTAAGGCAGTGCTTCAAAGTCTCTGAGCTATGTAGGCTGGCATGGTACTTTGTCAGTTGCTCAAGGAATGGCAGCAGGTGCTTGGAAAACCCCTTGTGCAGACAGGGCGTTGAAGGCAGAGAGTGGGATCACCATGTTCTAGTACAGGACTAAGCTGTCAGGTATCTCAGCACCAGGCGTGTACAGTGTCTAGTCTAGCGGGAGGCCAGACATGATTCTATTGAGGATTTGGTTACTGCAGCAAGTACAGGCAACAGGTGAGATTTTTCAAGATAAGGTAGGATGGAGAACCTACTTCTGATACCAATGTTGTAGCTGTTCTTTTTTAGTAAAGTTACAACAGGAAAATATTTGAAAACTAGATAATATTCTTTGTTGAGAGATATGTATTATATAGTCACTGTGAATTTTGGATAGTAGGAACATGATAACGTTGATCACACGGTGGGATGGTGAAGGGAGTGGCTTGATCCTTGCAATGAATCAAGCGCTAAAAAAAGTTATCCACCAGAGGGGATCAGCTTCTGTTCATGTTGATGTATTTGGAAATTTGAGTTGACTTCCTAACATGGCTTTAGGTGGCTGGATAATTAGATTGCAGGTCACAAACCTGCTTACTCAGAACCTTGCTGGCAGGTCAAGCCTACTGTTTTGAAAATACCAGTAGGGTACTCTAAGGCACATGTCTTGAGGTATTTTCCCAGAACTTTGCATGCTCCTCAAAGATTAAAGGGACTTCATATCCTAAAATAGAGAGATAAACTGTCTTTTAAGTTGATGATCCCATTGTACTCCCTAAGGAGTTGGGTGCCAACTAGAAGATGTAAATCTCATTCTTCAGGACCACAGCAGGTGTGTCCAAGAGTAGCTTGCCAAACTGCATAGGGAGAGTGGAATATGCCTCTATAGCACAAGTCATGGACAACCCAGCTGTATCATAATACTGGTGGTAATTAAGGTTGGGGACAAGTTTAAGCTTCTTTACAAGCTTCAAGGAGACAACATTAACAGGAGACCCAATGTTCAAGACGGCCTTGATCTTCACCTTTTGGATGGATATCTCTACACAAGTAGTAGCACAACCAATGGGAGAGAAGACAGCTAGGATATCTTGGGCTTCTGCTAGTTCTTTGTCCCACTTTTTGATCATGCATCTTAAGCCTGGAAACTCCTTGTAGACAGTCTGAAGAGGAAGTAAGACAGAAATATTCTTGAAAACAGCATCAGCTACTTCAGCTGCTTCTTCTGACAACTCTACTAGCACGGGGGACCTCTTAGCCTGAGTGAGGTAAGGGCAAGAGACAACTTCTTTGGCTTCAGGCAAAGGCTTAGCAGTAGTTGTAGTCTTTCCTGATTGCAACTTATAGAGAACTGTAATGGTTTCAGGAACATCCAGGACAGATTACCCATATACATTGGCATTGTCAGTATCAGAGTCATCCAGGTCAAAGTTGTCAGAGATATTGTGGAACAAGAGGAGGATATGAGGAGCCTCATTATCAGCAGGCTTGGAGTCAGATATAGAGGGAGGGATTGAAAGAGACTGGGAAGAATTGTCAACCAAGAGCGTCTCTGCCTCTAGGTTGACTGTTCTTTTCCCGCCTGCTCTTTTGGATCAGCCCCTTCAACCCGTGGGTTGGTGCAGACTCAAGAATGATGACCTATCTGACCACAGTTGTGGCAACCTTGGCGTTGAGGAGGATTTTTCAAGTTCATGGTAAGAATGCAAGGGTCACAGGAAGAAGAACCAGAGTTAGAGGCTGCTTAATTCTCACTCATGACAGCTCCAGAGTGGGTAAGATGCATATCCCGCAACAGCGTCTTTATGCTCTTCATAGAGGAAATTATGGTGTTGTGAGCTTTAAAATGGAGGCACGGAAGTTGATTAACTTTGAGAGCTTGAGCACAAGCCATGTAGGCCTCATGCGCTGTCAGCTATCTGCTAGTTATTAATTACTGTCCTTCCATATAGAACCTGTCTGCAAACTTGGCCAAAGTCTCTTTGGGTTTCAAAGCAATGTGCATGAAGGTGTCCTTCTTAACCTCTAGGGCAAGGTATTCACCAAACTCATTAATCAGAAGCTGTTTCATCTCTTCCCAAGTCTCAATTGTGGGCAGCTCTGGCACTACCACCTCCTGACAAGTCAGGTGCAAGCAGGTTAGAATGTGCTCCTTTTTAACCTCATCAGAGTTCTTTTCATGGCTGTTTTGTAGATGGTCAGGAACGCAGCAATGGTGGATGTTTTAGGGTTGAAGACTTGTTTAAAGGTAGGTTTGAAGTGAGCTTCAGGAGTAGGGCCACCATTGTTACTATCTAGCACATTTATACACAGATAGAATTCAGCTTCTGATTTAGAAGGGGGCTGTCTAGCCCATAGCTGACAAACACTCTCTTCAAGAGTAGTCAGGGTCTCAACAGCACAGGCACCTGTATTGAAAGCTTGAGAGGTCTGTTGTGCAGTAACATCTAGGCGTTGGCCCTGAGTGGTTACCACAGTGAAAAGCTCAGCCAACTGGGAGGTCATAGAAGGTCCCACTGAGAGGCAAGGGGAGAACCTGTTGTTTACAGAGTTAATCAACTCATTCATTTCTTGAACATCCCTGTTAAGACTGAAATGATCCTGCTTCATATGGTCAACTTCATTGGCTAGAGCAATCAACTCTATAGCACAAAAGATTTGGGGGTTCCCTGGAAGTCCAGAGCAGCAGTCATCTCCATTGATGAGCTCAACTGGGCTAGTGGAGTTGCCACATTCTTGCATAGAGTGGCAACTTCCTGCTGTAGCTCAGCAACTGGCGTTGTCAAGGCAAGCACCTGAAGGTCTGGCTGTTGCAGGTCTGCTGGGCGTCCTTGACTAAAAGTGGATGCATGTAACTCTCAAATAGCATCCCATAGTTTCTGTTCTCTATCCATCAGGCCATCAGATGGGGGAGAAGGAGGAACATCTGGCTTGGGTGTAGACAACTCATTTACTTGAGCTTGAAACTTTGCAATGACATCAGCTGTAGTAGCCTTATATTTATCAAACTCTTTGTGGAGATTGTGAAGACCTCTAGAAGCAAGCTCTGCTACCTGATGCAATTGATCAAAGGAGTAAGCACTAAATGCATTAAGCTGCTATACAAGTTGTTTGATATCAGAGATGTAGGCATTCAGGGTGGAGTCTACTTGAATTTTCCAAGGCTTTTGTAACTGGTGAAATTCATGTAGACGTCCCTGACATACTCAAGATGGACAGGCGCATTTGCTCTATGAAAGCAACCAAGCAAGCCTGAGAGGTAATTGAGTTGTGTTGGTTATCAGATACCAAAGAGAACAGGGAATTAATCCACTGTTGGTAGGCAGCAAAATGATCCCAATGATTAGTGACGGCAACTTGAAGAGACAAAATCTCTTGAACGTGAAGCCCCAACACCATTTGGTGATGGGATAAGGCAGGCTGCACAAATGAATGACATTAGATGCTCAGCAGAGCCATCTTCTAAGAGAAGATGTTGTTGAAATTGCGGGGCAACAATTAACTTGTAGTATTCTGCTTGATTAAACTGTAACTGAAGGCAAGGAATGGCCCTGTCACAGGCTATTCCAAGGGCAATGGCCATGACTTGTTCCAAGTCAGGGGTACCCATGGGGTATGCTACTAGAAAGAGACTATTTCTGAGGTTCAATCCAGTGGAGACAATAGGCAGGTCTGAGATATTTTCTTTGATAGGAGGACTGGTGATTTCAGTGAAGACAGCTCTTATATAGGAGGAGGAAGTGGACCTTAAAATGTGGTGGCAAAGGGGATAACTAATAGGGCTTACAGCCCCTGTAGTGAGCACCATTTTTGTTGTTTTTTGAGGCGCAGCACAGACACACAACTGGAAATCCTAATCTTAGGATTAGATTTGTACTAAGTCTTGGTTAGTTGGCAGGGAAGGCTATTAGATTACCTTGTGGCCCTGATTGAATGATCTCTACTAGTTGTGGCTAGAGAGAGGCGCCAAAGTACTGGGAGACACAAATGCAAAAATGTGAATATAACTTTGAAATTTTATTGGGAATAAGGAATTGGAATATACATTGTTTAGCAATACCACAAAAAATACTAGGATGGTAGGATCACTTGCCACAAGCATGAGTGGGGCAAGTGAGTTGCGCAGAATCAGAAAACCAAACAATTGAATTCCACAGTTTGAAAACAGACTCTTTTTGAGGAGTAAAGGCAAAAACAAGGGATTTATCCTTGAAATAACCCAACAAAGACAAAACCAAAATAGTGTGAATAGCAGCATTCACAACAAAACCCTTGAAAATGTTAGACAATTTAAATGTTGTTATATATAAGTAGTGGGTCAAGGCTAGAGTCACTCAAGTGCCCCTCAAAATTCTGGATCTCCTGCCATTCTTGCCCATTAACTAAGACAAATTAGTTACATTTTATTCACCGACAAAGAAGGTTGGTGCTTGACAAGCTGGTTGCCAATTTTTTGAATTATGACGGTATTCAGTCAAATTCCAACAGTGGGTACCCAAAGGTTGAAAAAATTCTTGTTGAAAAATCAGAAACTGCCAGACTGACATCCCCCAAACTCAAATTCCCTTAAAAATTTCCCAACCCCCACACTAGAAACTTGTTTTTAGATATCTTCTTATCACTGAGAAAAAAAAATGTTAAGCTTTCTAAAACATTGTTGCAATCAAGTTTCCCTCCTTGGCTGCCAATATATCTACAATACACAGGGGGCACTCAATGAGTTGCCCCTTGACATATCTAACAACATGGACCAATCTTATGGTAATATCAAACTACAGGCACTTTCTCCTAATTAGGAGTGTTGCCAATTTGACTTTCTGATCCCCGCACAAGTTATTCCTCAGCTTCAAACCTTACACGGAACACCCCACTATGCCACCCCCTGTGGCTTTTTGGCTTTCCCTATATAGTATATTAATCACAATATTCTACAATAAACAATACTTTATTAGATTCATTTCTGTCCTTTCTATTGTACTGGTGTCTTCCCCAATCAAATACTGAACTCAAATTGGTTCAGTTGCAACAATATCATTATGCTTGATCACTTAGGCCATCTGGCCCCAGTTTTTGATAGCCTAATCACCTCATTCCTGATGTTTTCCTTGGAGTCTCTGGCTGTGCAGTGACTAGCTCTGTACCAAAACTCCTTGCTGGCTTATTTTTCTGATTTATCTCTCAAAATACTGCTCCTCATTTCTGTACTCATGTCAGTGCTCTTTTATACTGGCTGTCAGGATCTTGGAATAGTATGGTAGACTTGAGCATCATTCTCCTGACTGATTAGTTAAAGACAACCAATTTCCATAAAGCTGCTGAGCTTGCAGAAGTATCAGCTGATCTTGTTCTTGGCTTTGGGTAATCAGTACTCTTATCATTACTCTGATGATTGATCCTGATTCAATTATGGTCTTCTCATTAGACCAAACCTAAGTAACCAGGCTTGATGATTCCTGACTATAATCACAGAAGGCTCATCAGCCAATAAGACAGAGGGTTCATAAATACTAATGTAAGTTGGCTACTGCAAAAAATTTGCGCCTAAAGATACATTGAAACCTAGGATTAATATAGAAGTTTGTTCAGAAGCATACTGCATGATGCAAAAACCCAATTGAAAGGGTAACCACACTTGCATATGCATAAACTGCAAACAAGATGCTGTCACTACACTGATAAGATAAGCTTAGATCTGGTAATCTATTGAAGTCCCATGCCAGACTGGAATGGCTGCCTAACTCTGGGGGCTGAAACTAGCAGTCTGGGGAACAGATAGACTGACTAGTAAGAGTTGGAAGCGTCAGAATACAATCTGTCAAGAGGGCTTATCCACCCTATATAAGGTGCTCTCCTGATTAGAGATCAAGCAGAATTATTACCCTTGAAGATATAGATTAAAGATCTCTGTTGTTGTATCACTACTAGCCAATACCTAGTTTTCAGAAGTATCCAGATAGACTGCCGCTGTCTATTTGCAGACCAGTGTATTTCTCCTACGGACTTGGAACACTACCAGGCTGTATCCACGCCATGACCTGATTGGTAGCAAATATTGTCCTTATATAATCTATATCAGCATCCCTACTATAATGAATATTAAAGATCTTTCCTCAAGACCACAAAATCTTGACACTGACTCTGGCGTGAAAATCATCAGTCTCTCCTCCTAATTTGGCCTGGTGATTTTTTAAATTGTTTGATAATTTACTTGATTTATCCTCATTATTTTGCTTTGAATAGTTTGGCATGCCACTTTATTCTTACAGGCGTAAGTTAACATAGCTCCCTGATTATATAACTTGCAGCAACTTAAATATGGCAACACTGTGATACAAATTGAACAGGTGGGTCTTTTTAGGTGAAGCTGACATTGAATAGATAGCTGCAAGAATAACTGTGTCTTGTATATTATGTTCAATTGAGCTGTAATCAGGTGCAATCCTTTTTCCATCCAGATAGTATCAAATTTCAACCAGTATAATTATTATATCAAGTGTTTTACTAGCCTCTGCTTTAATCCCTGGCATTATAACAAGACCTAGGTAAATATTAAGTGAAGTTTCTGCCATGAAAAAAAAGGCCAAGAACTCACAAAATTTATTATATAGGGTACTTATTTTATTTTTTAGTGAAGTTATTACAAGGGGTTTTCCATTATCTGTGGTATGTCAGTCTTTTCAATGCACCTGGAGGCCCTGAAGTCTCCAAGGACTCCCACAATGTGGGCCAGGACAGCAGAGAAACTATTGATAAGGTAGGATACTTTTTCTTTAAAACATTTAGCATGTGTGATATTGTGTACTCAGGTTAGAAACAAAACCTGAATTCTCCTTGTCCTATCTTTATTTATGGTATGTTTTTGATGTAACATAGTATTGATGAAGTCCCAGACAAGGAGGATGAAGGAATTGTAGAATTTGGGGTGAGAAACATACTGGTCAAGGTGGATCTTTGGGGGCCACAGCCAAAGATGTGACCTGTCATTCAGTAGCATCTGGGTTTTTTGGAGCTTGGCAAGTTGTGTTTGGTTGATAGATTACATTTTATTTAATTTTTTCTAACACTTTAGATTGGATGACTGGTGTCAGAACTAGCTAACAGCCAATATGGGGAACATAGTTGCTGTAAAAGGTCTTAGTCAAAGGTGGTTTTGTGAATTTTTGTAGTACTTCTTTGTGCCCACCTTTTAATAAAAAAATTTAGTAAAATCTTTTTTATTTGATATTATATTTTTTACCTTCTTCTATATCTTTGCCTGTTGCCTCCTTGATGGGGGCTGCTTCACAGGACTTGTCACCAGTTGGTTACTGGTCTTCTGTTGATTGTTGTTTCTTTTTATTTTTTAGCTGCTCAAACATCTTGGGGTCCTTTGACTACACCTCTGCAGTTGTGAACCCCTGTGGCTTGAACTGCAGGTCAACAAGAACATATTTCTGAACGTTTAAGAGCCTGGACGCAAGTTTTTCTGTTGTATTTAATATCTTGCTTTTCAATGCCTTCACCATTAGGTTTTTGAGTTTATCATCTTCTATAATCACCTCCTTGATCTTATCCTTCACCTTTTATTAACCTCCTTAATCTTGACCACTGCCATGTCCATCTCTTTGATCAGTGCTTCCAATTCCAGCATGTTTTCCTTGTGCTTATCCCAGCCCCTTTATACTAAAAAACCTTCCAAAAACACAAATATGATTTTATATTTACTAAAAATTTAATAAATTTATCATTAAATTTACTTTTGCAATTTTTATTAAATTTAAGTTCATAATAATTAATTTATATTAATATTGTGTATATTGCTTGTTTATATCAACCCACTCCAGGTATTCTAAGTGGCATGCTTTTTCTCAGTCTACATAATTTGTTCTTAACTTGTTATAATAATTATAAACCAGAATACAACTTTATTAGAAAATATTATCACTTTCAGGGGCTATGTGTAAACAATGTATTTCAGAGTGATTATGTGATGAGGTGGATTTTTTATTAATTCTATTTATTTACATTATAAATTTAATGTTTTTGTAGTACTAAAATAAATAAAAACTAAAATCATCAAAGACAATGGAACACTAATGCCAACTCTGATTGGCTGGTCTATGACACTTGTAGTTTTTTAAAATCACTTGATTGTAACACTACATAAATTTTAAATTTATAATAAAAACAATTGAAATTAATAATTATTAAATCAGCTGCATTTAAATTGTGGCATTATTAAAATCAATTATCACTGTAGTAAAATATAAAATATATATTATAACAATAAAAAATGCATAAAAGTTAAAACAATATATATTGTATAATTAAAAAATTGTTGGGAAGATTGGAGTTTATTTGGCAGAATATGGGAGTGGAGGGGACAAACTATTTAGCAGTCTGGCTGGGCTGAGTTGTGGGGGCAGTACTGGCTTGGTGGGGAGTTGGGCTTTGGTAGGCTGGGAGGGTTGTCTGGGGGCTGTGGTAGCTGGAGGTCCTAGGGGCGCGTTTTGCAAGATTGGCTTAGAGAAATTGATGGTACATAACATCATACTCATGCTTATGGAGCACATTGATTGGCTTGTACACCGGGAACTTGCAAGGGGGCAGCTTTGGATCCCTTGATGATTGGCTACTGCTGTGGGCGTTCAGGGCCATTTTGGTGAATATGTCAGCAGCCTTCATATGGTGGAAAAGCACCTTGTGGTTGTGGGCTGCACTTATCACCTGGTTGAAAGTCATAGGGTTGGGCTCTTGGATTGTGTCTAAAATGTTGAAGAACAACACATCTCTGGGTGTACATCAGCATGACTGGCAGGGAAAATTTAGATATTGTGGCTGCCTGCTTTGATCTTCTCTTTAGACACTTCAGAACATTCCATTTGATGGCACATGTAAATTCTTAATCTGTAATTTTCTGAGCTCCAGATAACAAGCAGATCCAATAGGAATTTTCAATACCAGTATTTACTGGTGTAACTCTAAGTGGTTTGGTAAAATAAAGTCCCTTTTTGGGAAGCTGCTAGAAAGCAGCAATGACAGTGCCCTCTTTTTCCTTTTTTTACCCTTGGGGGTGTTCTTTTCCCCCAAAGTCCCTTAATCCTGGACTTGTAATGACAATTTATAATAGGCTATAAAAATGAAATTGCTCAAAATACTCAACAGGCAGCAGGTGATTGTGACTCCAATCATTGGGTTGTGTGGCAAATCATAGCCACCATCCAACTCACCCCAACTAATTGGTCAGAACCAGACCACTAACAGCAAGCCCATACATCCAGAGCTTTGCAGTGCAGCAGGCAATGAATATGTTGTGGAGCCCAAGTTGGCATAGGACCTCAGTCATTTGGAGGTAAGGATCTCACTGGAGAAGGTCAAGCATAATGGGATAGGTATCCTTGATCTGGGATTTGACCTGATTCTTTGGATTTTTGATAAGCTTTGTGCTGCCTCTCTTCAAGAGGGCTTGTAATTCACATCTTACCACTTCCCTGGTTAATTGCAGGTGGGTGGTAATTTCTGAAAATGACATGCTGCTTTGCTTGAAGCTTATTATCTCTTCAATGATCTAATTGGTTACTAGTCATTGTTTATGGGGCCCACTGGGCATAATCAAACCCGGATTAGGCAGGGCTTGCTCTGATTGACTTGAATTGTCAAGTGATGATTGGATTAGGTTAAAGGGGGTCACAGTTGCCCAGTCTTCAAAATATGGTACAGGCTCAGGGTGGGCCTGGTCTTGGGGGTTGTCATACTGGCTTCCAGAAAAGCCACCCAAGGATGAACCTGGTGACACATACAACTTGGCCTCTTCACTGCTTAAGTTGAATTGTGTATAGATGGGAACCATAGTGATTGTAACTTTTTTATAAGCAGCCTGAGCTTGAAGTTGCTCCTGGTACTGCTCCTCAACAATATCAAAGTTATCTTTGCTTGTAAACCCATTCTAACCAAAAAAGCAATAAAAATTCCATTAAAAACAGAAAAGCAAAGTAAATCCAGATTATTAATTTTATTTAATTGTGTGCTCCTATTTGAGACATTCTCTCAGACCTAAATGGCCAAATTTAGAAGCATGTACATTTAAAGTAATGCTGAAGTTCCCTGAATAGATTTTGATGGATTCACTCCTGAAATCCACTATTTCTATTTTGAGTTCCAAAAATAATCAAGTTTGTCAAAAATTGAGTTGTTTTGTGTTTAAAAATATCACTTTTGTGACTGAACCTCATTTGTTCTCTGTTTGTTTATTTTTGCTACACACTCATCATCAAATCTGATGTAGATTGCTTCAATATTGACTGATTTGCATTTGTTTTGAATATGGGCTCCTTTTTTTACTGTCTCATTCCTGGAATTCAGTATTTGACTCCAATTTAGTTATGTGATTGACTTTTTGGTTTTCTAGACCTAGATAAATGGAAGTTTTATTGGGTGAATTGACTTTAAACTTGTTTCAGTTGGAATTTGTTGTGTGACTGAACCTAGGTGTTCTAAACTGCATAATATTTTTTATTTCAGCAGGTTTAAAAACTACTGTATTTATTTCTATTATCATTAGAACATTGCTATCTTTATCTGTCTATGTTCTTGGTTGGGATTATGATTGTAAAGTCACTCCCTCATTTAGCCCTGGATAGGACAATCTTCCTGCGCCGCACAAAAGAATCTGCTCAGAAGCCAGCCAAGCCCCTCAATTCCCTTGAAGATTTAGCCCACACAATCAATGAGAGATTTGTGTTGGCATACCCTTCTCAAGTGGTAAATAAGGGTGCTTTGGATTCTTTCCCCACTTGGGAGGAATCCCTGATTAATTTGGACTATTTTCTGGCTTGGGCTCAACCACATTTAAAATTAATTAGATCTAAGCAATCAGGTCGCTCTACTGCCAAATCATTAAATCCCAACTCAACTGGAATTGATGGCATTCAGAAGTGTTCTTTAGGCACTAGCCAATCAGAGGTTGGGTTAGGAAATTAATGAGAAACCATCTAAACTCCCTGAAATTATTGGCAAAAATTCTATCTCACCCAATCAAATGACTGGCTAAGGTCACCTGACCTTTTAATCTCAATGGCTTTTCCTTAAAGCAAGACAGGGAAATTTCAGTCCCCTGCTTGCTCATTCTTACAAAATAAAGTTTAGGCTTTTTCTTTCAACTTAAGTGTTTTCTTTTGGGTCTGTTGTTGACCCTTTTGATTTCTAAGATTATTAGTAAAGGTTTCCTTTTTCCTTACCTTCCCTTTCACTTTTGGGTCTGTTTGGCTCTTTCCAAAGCTCCTAACTGTGTTGTTAGCGTCAAGATTAAGGCTTACCCCTTTTGATTTGAAGCAAACAACTCATTTCTAGAAATTAGTAGTGATTTTAATATAACTAACTATTTTAAATTTGATTTTGTGCTTTTTTTGCTTTTGTTTGCTCTTTGACTTTATACCTGCTCTATACAAGCTTTACTATATGCTTTAATAGACTTTTCCAAAACCCTTTTGAGTCCCTTGGTCCGCGGTTGCTGTTTCTACCCATTCCTAGTGCCAAAGAGTCCCCTGGTTTTGAATTTTACTATAGAATTTGCAGACCTATCTGTAATTTTGTTGTGTTCAACTTCAGACTTGAATGCTAGTGCCTGTGATAAAATTTGTGGTTTTTACCTTGGCGCCAGCCCTGGTAATAATCTGTTCTAATTCTCCAGACCTTTGGGGTTGTATCTTAAATTCCTTCCTACACATTGACACCAACCCTGACCAGCTCTTGAATATTTTTGAGGATATCCCTGCACACGCTCAGGACATTTACACCACCAGTGAGAATGTGATGAGGAGTTTAACCTGCAATGACCTAGAGTTCCCTGCCGTCAAGGTAGCCTCTGCTACTCCCACCAGTCTGGCCCACCTTACGCTCCTCCCCCCTGAGGACCCTCATGTCCTGGTTTTAAAGGAAGGCTTGGGCACCCCAGAGCCCACTCCCAAACGGGCATCCTGGTTGCTTAGCAGAATGGTTTTGATGGGTTTGGACTCCTACTTTCCCTGGGTGTCTGCTGCATCCTCCCTATGGATGCCCCTTCAAGCAGCCATGCCAGTCCTGTACTAGATGGCGTCCTGGTGGATTCTCCCTCCAGGATGGGAGCCAAACTTAGTTAGTTTAGCCCCCCTCTCTCACAATGATAAAGCCTTTCATAATAAGGAAAAACAACCCACTACCTTTTATACTAATCAAACAGTATTTCTTAACACCTTATCTCATAGCTCTCTATCCCCTAGTATATTTACACTTTATCTTATGCATAGTCCCATTTTACTATATACAAATCTGAATTTCCCCCTGACTCCCAGAAGGCCCTTTACCTCACAGAGAAGCTCACTAGGCACTATAGAGACTGGTTTGGCTCACACTCTGTATTCAACCCAAATATCCTCCAAGTCTGTGATATCTTTGTCAGTTCTCTGCTATTCTTCTCTGGAGAATACAAGGAGTTGTCCATTCCCTCAACATCCTGCTTACCAGGCCTTACAGAGGATTCACTTCCACTTGTGAATACAACCAGAATTTCTGCTCCATTCTATCACGCCTACAAGCCTCAGATGCCTAGGCCTGCAGCTTCTACAAAACAGGTCTTAAAAAATCACTCCAGGAATTCTTGTTCCACCACAACTCCCAGAAAAACTTGAACCTCTAATCAGAAAAGTGATAAAGTGGAATCAAAGATACCTCATTAAAAAGACATGCTCCCCCTCTAACCTATCTACATCAGCAAAATTATGTGTACCAGATAAAAAATTCTTCACCTTAACCCCTCCACTTGGTACCAATCCAAAGCCTGGAGGAGGATTCTTTCTCACTGCTGATGAAGTACTCAGAAGAAGGAATAAAAACCTTTGCCCTTACTGTGGATCCAAAGACCATCTTTTACCTGCCTGTTCCCTCTTCAAACGTCATTTCCTCATATATAATAAGACCTCAACCCCTACCTTGCTTTTCCTCAGTGACACTTCTAAGTCACCTACTGTCTTTGTAACTTTTCACAGACCCTTGGGGATAAATCAAGGTTCTTGCTCTTCTTGATACCAGCGTCAATGAAAATTTCATAGAAGAGAAACTTGTTAACCTAATTGGACTTCCCTCATTTAGATCCCTTGATGTCCAAGTTGGGAATAATACCTTCACTGGGTCCATACCTATTCTCCAACCTGACATCCTTGACTTGGAGGGCTCTCCCTTCTGCATCATATGTAACTATTCTCCCAACATATTATTCCCATTTATTCTTTAATTCCCTTGGCTTAGAGAGTTGTTGCTTAACTTTGACCATCCAAACAACAATTTTTCATTTACCTGCAATGACATTTTTAAATCATTACCTCTTATATCTGGAACTCTTTTTTCACTACTCTCTTAACTTAACTTTACTACCATATCAATTTTAATTCCTGAATCTCTACTAAAGACAAGGATAAACTACCTTACTGCTACTCTGACTTCAAATATTGCTTTAGTGAAAAGGAAAGCAAATTGCTACCCCCTCATAGGCCCTACAATATCCAGATAAACCTTAAGCCAGGCACTGCCCCTTCCTTAGGAAGACTTATTCTCCTCTCCAACTTAGATAATACCTTTCTAAAGATCTACATTAACAAGGAACTCTATAAAGGCTTTATATCACAATCCATTTCCGCATGCTTCTCCCCTATCTTCTTTGTTAGCAATTCAGATGGTTCCAAGTGTCCTTGTGTAGACTATAGAGCACTAAACAATATCAAAATTAAGGATAGATGACATATTCACTCTGCTTAAGCCTTAACCAGTTGTCTTGTAGGCAGCTTCATACTCACCAAAATTGACTTTTTAGCAGCTTTAATCAGATTAAAGTTTATCCTGGTCATGAATGAAAACTCATATTCTGTACTTTATTTGGGTTGTATGAGTACAATGTGATGCCATTTGAAGTATGCAAAGCTCCTTCCACCTTGCAAGCCTTGATTAATGAGGCACACCTTCCCTTTTTAAATGATTTTGTTGTTTTCTATCTATACAATATCCTCATATACTTATCCAACATAACCAAACACGTCCTCCACATAAAAGAAGCCCTTCAAAGATTAAGAGACTACAACTGCTATACTAAGTCCTACAGGTGCTCCTTCTGTAAAGAGGTTAACTTCTTAGGATATTTTGTTACACAAAACAGTTTTACTGTCTCACCTAGTAAAGTGGATGCTATCCAGAACTGGCCTGTCCCTACTTCACACTCAACTCTGGGGTTTCCTTGGTTTGGCAAATTACTGCTGCAATTTGTGAAAAATTCTTCCTCACTGATTTTTTCCTCTTACCTTCCTAGCTTCCACTTCAGCACCATTTGTTTGGACATCTGAGGCCCAGCTTTCTATTGAGGCTACTAAATTTGTCTTTGTCTCTACTCCTGATGCCTGACCCTTCCGAACCCTTCTCAGTTGAGACTGACACCAGTGACTATGCTGTTGATGGTTTTCTCCTTCAGATTGGGGGTGGAATGTAACACACTGTTGCATACTTCTCACAGAAGCACCTTCCAGCTGAAAAAAACCACCCAGTACATTACAAGGAACTTCTTGTCATCAATAAGACACTAAAGCATTGATGTTGCTACCTGAAAGGACTTGACAAACCATTTATCATTTATACCAATCACAAGAACCTACTATACTTCACCAAGTCACACCATATTTCTTGGAGACATGCTAGATGATTATTTGAACTATATAACTTCTGTTTCAAACTTTTCTAAAAAAAGGTATACTCAACAACCTTCCTAATACACTTAGCTGCCATCCATTGTTGTCTGATATTGACAAAAACTATGAGCTTCTCAACAATAAATATATTCTTCCTCCTGAGAGTTTCCTCGGTCTTGATGCAATCAGTACTAAAACTCCTGATGTACTGAAATAAATTTATGTTGCTCAGCTCTCTTAAGAATTTTTACTTCAGATCATTACTGCCCTAAAGAACCATGAAACAGTCTCAAACCCCTCTTTTCCTCTACTAGAATGGGTCTTAAACTTCAACAATCTTTTGATAGTCTCCCTTCTTGAGCTTTAACAGGTACTCACTATTACCTTCCATGAAACTCTTTTTGTAGGTCTTCTGGATATAAGAAGACCCTTTCTAAACTTTGTGATCACTTCTGATGTCCAAAGAGCTCTTCTTTTGTCAAGTCTCACATCAGCAGTTGCCTTTTTTGCCAAAGGAGTAAGCACCCTACTCAAAAACCTGTGGGTCTGCTATTTGCTCTCCCCATTTCTGAGAGTCCCTGGTAATTTTTTCTCTTGGATTACATTGTTCAGCTCCCATTTTCAGAAGGTTTTGATGCCATAGTAGTTATTATAGACAGATTCTCAAAAAAAGCCGTTTTTGTTCCATGCAATTTGAACATTACTGCAAAACAGACTGTCTCCCTATTTGTCAAACAAGTCTTTGCCTATCATGGTACCCCAATAGATATTATTTCAGATTGTAGACCTCAATTTATTTCTCTTTTCTGGAATGAGTTTATGTCTCAATTAGGTGTCCACCTTTCTCTTAGTACATCCTATTATTCCCAATTCAACAGCCAAACTGAAAGTACAAATAAAACACTGGAATGCTTTATTTGTTGTTTTTCTAATTAAAAATAAGAAAATTTGACTTTCCATCTTTCTTTGGCCCAAAATTCTTACAACGCCACTCCTCATTATTTCATCAATATGTCTTCATTTATAGCAAATTGATATACACTCCTTTTTTCATCCCTTCTTTCAGCTTCTCAGCTTGCTCTCCATCAGTCAAGAGTTTCTGGGCTAGTTACAACTCACCTAAGATTCCCGGAAAAACAATCTCTCTAGAGCTATTGAAGTCTATAATCCTAAGCTGACCTGCATTTTAAAGAAAGAAATAGCATTCAGATCAACAACTTGGCATATCCAAACACCAAAAATCTACCCATCAAATGGCCTTTTTTTAAGCTTGGCCCTCAATTTATAGGATCATTCTGCATAGCCAAAATAATTGGTCAGGTAGCTTATTATGTTCAATTTCCCCAGGGTTACTGCATTCATGATGTCAAAACAGCAGACTTGACCCGCAAGCAAGGTTCTTATTAAGAGGGTTTGTGACTCAAAACCCAAATTCCCAGTGACTTGGAGCCAAACTAGGAAGTCAACTCAAATTTCTAAATCCAACAACATGAAAAGATGATGATTCCTTATGGCAAATACCTCAATTTGGCGCTTGACTCATTATCAGGATCAAGCCACCCCCTTCACCATCCAACCAAGTGATCAACACAATCATGTTCATGTTATCCAAGATTTTTAATTAATATATATAATTGAGTCTGTCTGTCTGTCTGTCTGTAATGTCACCTTTAGTGGGCTCAATCTGTAAGGGATTTGACTGAATTGATTTTTAGTTAAATTTGATTTTAAAAGTTGATTGTTAAGCCAAAAACTCAATTTGGCTCAGCCTTACATTCAATCCCTTACATGCATCTTTGAAAGTACACAGATTGCATCCAGTAGAGTGTGGGCTAAATCATGTTGAGCTGAAATATAAGCCACCCAAACTTTAATAAATTTTTATTTGATTACTTTCATTTTAAATTAGTGGTGCCGTAATTGTGCTGTTTTAGCAGAGTTACGTGGGGAAAAAAGTTTAGAAGATAGATAATAATCTTTATTGTGAGATAGTGATTATATAGTTCATGTGAATCAAGAATAACAGGAACATGATTGGTGATCACACAGCTGGATGGAAGAAGGGGAAGGCTTAATCCTGGTAATGAGTCAAGCGCCAAAATGAGGTATCCACCATAAAGGATCATCATCTGTTCATGTTGTTGGATTTGGTAATTTTAGTTGACTTCTTAGTCTGTCTTCAAGTGGCCAGATAATTGGATTGCAGGTCACAAACCTGCTTGGTTGGAACCTTGCTGGAAGGTCAAGCCTGCGGTTTCAACCCCCCCCCCAACTGAAGGTTGGCCTCCTCTGGAGGCAGGTCATCAGGGAGGTTGTCAGGAGCCCTGGCGCCGTATTGAACTAGTTGCTGTTCTGTGGCAGGCAGGGCAGTTTCTTGTTGTTTCTGTCTTGCTTTGCAGGATTGTGGGCAATCATGGTGTAGGGTCTTGTCTTGCTTACGTTTTCTGAGCTCTTGCACAAGGTAAGTGTTATTGTTGTTTACCTTCAGGATGATTGCTGGCCCCACTTTTTCAGGTTGTAACTTGCTCTTGTCAACATTCATGACCCATACTTCTTCCCTAACTTTGTGTATATTGTGGATGGGGACAAATGTCTTTTGCAGACGTTCATTCTCTTTTGCTGTTTGCTTGTGGTTAGCCTCTATTACTTGAGGGTCTGAGTGTGGAGGGACTTCACTTGGAATTTCCAGTTTAGGTCCTGTCAAGGCTTGAATGATATTTGGCTGTGCTGTATACCAGTTCAAATGGGATTTTTCCAGTGGATTTGTTCACTTGGGTTTGACACACAAGTAGTGCAGTTGGTAGCTGCTTATACCAGTCTTCAGGTCTCCCGGCAGTGAGTTTGGCTAAGGCTTGCACAAGGCTGCCATTTAGCTGCTCTGCACGTCCATTGGCCTGTGGGTGGTATGGTGTTGTCACAGTGTGCTTGACCTCATTTTTGGTTAGGTATACATTGGTGTCTTCAGAGGTCAATTCTTTGCCTCCATTGGTTATCATGAGTTCTGGCTTTCCAAACTTGCTGATTATCTCCTTGCCAATAAATTGTTGAACTCATTGCCGGTGTGTGCCTTCACTGCTTGGGCTACTGGCCATCTTGTGGCAAAGTCAATGGTGGTGATGATGTATTTCTTGTCATTGTGTTTTCCTGGCATGGGGCCAACAATGTCAAGAGCCCATACTTTGAAAGATAGTTGTGTGCAGATAGGAAGTACTGACTTTGGCGGGGTTTTGCTTTTGGCAAACTTTTTGCATACCTCACATTGGTCTAGAACTTCTTGAACATTGCGTATAAGGCTGACCACCAGGCCTTTCTGCTTAAGGAACTTGTATAGGTTTTGGCTCTTGGTATGTCCAAGGTCTCTGTGATAGCATAGGATGGTGTTGACTTGCTGATGTGTGAGAATGTAGGGAATGGTTGTGCCGTCAGTCATCTTTCTGTGAAGAGTCCCGTATACATCAGCAAAGAGGTGTTCATTTTTGATGACTGGTTCTTTTTTTATGTTGGTGATGCCAGGGGGGAATCCTTTGTCCTATGTTTGTAGCACTAGGAGAGGCCAGTCTGGGTCAAGCTCATTCTCTCCTCTTAAAGCACAGACATACAGGCAGGACAGGGCATCTGCCATGGCAAGCTTGGCCCCAGGCTTGTACTGGATGAGCATGTTAAATCTCTCCAGTAGTTCCATCCACTGCGCTTGGCGGCGTGACAGATTTGCTTGAGTCTTAAACTAGATGAGTGACTTGTGATTGGTTAATGCTGTGAATTCTTCCTGGCGTTCCAGGTAACAACGCCATTTGACTAGGCAGTGCACAATAGCCAGCAGTTCTTTTTTGTGATGGGGTATTGAAACTTGCCATCTGTCAGTTTTTGTGATTCATAAGCTACGGGCAGGAAGTCACCATCACTATTTTTGATTTGTAGTACTCCCCCAATGACTGCATCTGAGGCGTTGGTTTTCATTTGATATTCCCTGTCATGTTTGGGGTATTGTAGGATGGGAGTTGTTGTGAGTTTCTCCTTAAGGCGTCTAAAACAGAGGTCACGCTGGGGGGTCCACATGAACTTGGACTTGGCGCCTGTTATGGTGGATAGGGGGGCAGTCAAAACGCCACAGTCAGGTATGAAGTGTTGTACATAGGCCACCATTCCCAAAAAGGTGTGGAGTTCCAACTTATCCTTGGGTTGTGGCACTTGCAGATGGCCTGTATCTTTTGACTGTCAGGTTTGATGCTGTCCTTTGAGACTATGTGTCCCAAGAAGGGTAGTTGCTCACAGAATAACTGGCACTTGGAGGACTTGGCCAACAGTTTGTGCTGTGCCAAGGTAGCAAAGACGGCCTCTAGGTCCTTGTGGTGTTGTTCCACTGAGGGGCTGTAGAAGATATTGTTGTCTAGATACACTAGGGTGTGTTTGCCTATGTGGGGTGCAAATACTTTGTTAATGAAGGTTACAAAGGTGGACAGGGCATTGGTCATGCCAAAGTTGAGCATCACGCATTTATAGAAGCCTGTGGTGCTCAAGGGTTGTAGGGGTGGGTTGAGAGTAGCTGAGCAGCTGGGAACACAACAGGACTGATATCTTCTTACTCAACAGAACCTCTAATTTTGGGCTCTGCAAGTAGTCTAAGATTTGTAAGTCAATTTTTGTGTTGGTGTATAATTCTTGATTATTGGGGACCTCTTGGGGTCTTTTTATACTTGGAGGGGAGGAGGGAAAAGAAAGGGTGAGTCATGCTGACTAAGGTCTAGACTGTCAGGCAATGAGCTTATTCTTGGAGGGCTGAAACATACTGGGGAATATTCAGAAAGAAATGGGTTGGATTGGGCAAGAAATGAACATTTGGGCATGTGATCTGTAGTCAGGTGGCCGCAGCACATAGTAAAGCTGTCTCTGGGGAATTGAGTGTAGAATAAGGTTTCAGAATACTCTCTTTCAGGGTTCCCACTTTGGTGAAAAGAGGGACAGAAGGTCAGTATACCAATTTACATAGTGGGCACAAGCAATGGATTGATAATTGATGCATCTGCGGCTAGCTGCAGATGTGTCAATGGGTTGTTAATTGCCATATAATAAACCTCTTTTGATGGGTCACCAATCAATGCATCTGCAGCTAGCCGCAGGTGTGTCAATTGGTCTATAATCAGAGACAAGGCTATGTAATTTGGAGGGTTACCTTCTGATGATAATAACAAAAAAGGGCAGCAGTTCCCCTTATAATTTTCCAAATAAGGAATCATTCCAAATATGGCAATACTAGGGAGTGGCACCTTGCACCACATACCCCCGGATCAGGATGGGACTCCATCCTAAAAAGGAAATTTGAGGCCCTCATAATGGTAAGTGGATGCACACCTGAAGCCAATTTAAAGCAGCCAATCAATTGTTGAGTGGCCTAATGATAATTGGTGAATAGACTTAGAGGGGTGAGTCATGATAAATCACCCAATGATCATCAAGCCAAATTAATTGGGTAAAATCAGGTATAAATAGAGGCGTCCTGAATGGTTCTCCTTAGTTAAAAATGTCATTATCTTCTGCTTCCTGCCGCATCTGCAAACTATCCGCCTCCTTACAGGCCGCATTAACCGCTCTTTGTCAAGAAAAGCTTGAGGCCCTTGAACAGGGGGTGGGCTCCTCAGTGGAACGGGAAGAACACATATTGGAGGACCTCCCAGAGGAGGACTGCGAAATTGTACGGGCCCCATTAACGTCTGTAGCCTTTGATATTGCACCCAGTTGGGTGCACGCTGCCAAGGGGAACTGCTACCTCCAACTGGACAAGGAGGATGATAAGTTCAAAGCTACCCAGTCTAACACGCCCAAGCCTTCATGGCCTGAGGCTCAAGAGAGATCAAGTTTGCAGCCTGACCCTAAAGATTGCAGCCCCCAAGTTGCCCTGCTTCCCTGGCTACTCAGCGCCAACGTCTTTGTGACCTGGCCCGTGGGGCAGAGGTGACCTCGCCAACCCACAACAACCAGGCCTTACAGGAGGTGATGGCCCAGGCTGGTTGCAATGCAGCTGCCGTGCAAGCAGCTTCCAAGGCTCTTGTTGACAAGCAGCGGCGCGTAGCTCTGGAGGTGGAAGATTGTTTGGGTGCAGATAATCCCGTTGAGGACACCCTGGTCCCTCAGGTGGCCATTGAAGAGACCTTTGCCAATATGGGGCTGGATAATGTGGCTATTATCCATCATGTGCCTGATTGCTCCAAGAGAGTACTTGGTCCCTACAGCCAGATGGCTATTTACCAGTCCAACTGGACAAACAGTCTGAAAACAACTACTGGGAAGTTAGGGCTGCCCTTCAGGTTGAGCCAATGGCGCAGATCCTGGAGCTAGTTTGGAATGAGGATTTGGTGTGGTTTCAGAATTCCTCTGTAAATGCCTACGTGTGTGTGCCTCTAGTGGGGCGCCTTCCTTCCTCGTCAAATCTTATCAACATTGCACAGCTTGGGCTGGGATGTCAGGTGGCCAGGCCTGTTACTGCCTGGGTAGGTCACTTGGTGGAGAACGCCATGGCCATTGACACCCGTCATGTCCTTTTTTTCACCCTAACAGAATTTTCCTGACTGATTGCAACTTGTCCTTGCAAGATGGCAGACGTCACCTTTGCCCAAGACGCCCTGATTTCGGCGGTGGAGACTTGGGGTGTTGAGCAGGACGTTCATCCCATCCTTTTGTATCATGGGTTCAAGGGGCCTCTCAGAGCCGGCGTTATTGCCTGTTTATCAACCAGGTTGGGGAGTTGGACGCTAACTTGTACCACCAGCAGGTGCAAGCCCTCATCACTCTGGGCCTGTCCTTTAACCTGTTGAATTGCGCCAACCTGTCACGCAAGAAGGTGGCCACTACCATTGACAGCATGCAAGCCCAGCTGCCTACAGGTCGCCCTGCCAAGGGATTCAAATCATACAAGTATATGATTCAGGATGAGCTCATTTTGGCAGCCATCTATACCAGCCACCATCCTCCCAAAAAGTGCTGCATGTACAATTGGATGCTGTAGGCTCCAATCAGCAGCCGCGTGGCAGCATATGATGACAATTGCATGTTCCCTTTCTTTGTGGCCGCCAAGGTCACAAATCACTACATGGGGTTCATGACCCCTCACCCAATTCAAGAATAAACATCTTTTGCTTCTACCATATTTATTTTATGTATTATTTTCTTTTCTGGGATAAATCCCTTTTTTATTTATGCAGTCTATACCAACAATTGGTCTCTTCAGCCTGATCCTATGAAGGAGTAGTAGGATACCTTGCTTCATCAATTTTCTATATTCCTATGTAATGTTTCCTTTGCTGCCCTATATAGAATAGATAATAGCAAGGCCAGCACAGGTTTTGTAAAGCCGCATGGCTTTACTGAGGGTTGCTCATATAGGCAGAAGTTGACAAGGGGCAAGGAGACTCCCTGTCAACTGCATGGGCTGCTTTCATAAACTTGGTGTGCACTCTCTGATAAGTTCAACCAGAGCCAATATGTCAAACAGTATATGCATCAAAGCTACTTTTCTCAATTACCACAAATGGGCCTGAGAATATTGGGATGAGCTTGTGGGGATGTCTAGAAGTCCAAGCCCTGGAGACGAGTACGTGTTGGCCAATCTCAAAAGATGCTAGCTTGGGAAAATGCTTTATGTTGTGGACAAATGCAGCACACCAATTTGTCCCCATAGTGTTATATGCTTCATGATGCAAAGTTATTAACCCTTTGGTGAGGGCTCCCAGGTGGTCATCAGGGGATCTACCTGGATCTAACTGATAAGTTGCCAGAAGACCTGGTAGGGAGGGTTGTTTTCCATAAACCATCTGGAAGGGGGAACAACCAGTAGCAGTATGATTAGTTATTTGGTACGCCATAAGTGCCAAGGGGACTAAAGTATCCCAAGACAAGCCTGGATATAGTATGAGCTTTTTGAGAATAGTCTTAAGGGTGCCATTGACTTGTTCAACAGAGCCATTTGTCTCTGGGTGATACAGAGTAGGTTTTGCATCCTTAATTCCCTTGACCTTGTTTAATTCAGCCAGAAGCTTGCTGGTAAAGTTAGTCCCATTATCCGTCAAGATGGTGTGTGGACAGCCATGATTGGCAATGATATGTGATAGAATAAATTGGGCTGTGTGCTTGGCTGTAGGGGCAGGGATAGCCTTGGCTTTGACCCATTTGCTGAAATGGTCTATGGCTACAATAAGATATCTATTCCCACAACTAGTCTTATTTGGGCCTACTGGTCCTACCACTTCAATGCTAACCATATGAAACGTGTGGGTAGGGGGATGCAGTCTATAGCTAGTGGCCTTGGGTAGGGGGCAATACTTGGAGCAATTCATGCAACTTTGACAATATTCTAATATGTCAGTGTACATACCTTCCCAATAGCAATGTGATGCAAGTGTTGCTATCATGCGTTTTTTGCCTGCATTCCTGGTGGCTATGTTATGAAATTGTTGTAATATGGCTAGCTGCCAAGAGGGGCAAATATACGGCAGTTGATGTCCCTTGACTTCCTAAATATAGACAGCTGTCTCTAATTGTGGTGTTATAAGCAAGTTTGGCTAGGGTTTTCTGAGCCTCAGGAGGGATATTATCCCATTTGGAGAGATAAGGAATGAGATCAAACAGGACGTCTCCTTCAGGGGCAAGGGCTGCTACTAGTGGAAGTCTAGATAATCCATCAGTGTCAGCGTGCTTGGCTCCAGGGCGGTGTACAATTTTGTAGTTGTATGCCTGAAATCTCACTGCCCAGCAAGCCAATCTCCCTTTGGGTCCTTTAGGTTAGCTAGCCACTTCAGGGAGGAATGATCAGTCACAACCTTGAAGCAGGACCCATACAGGTAGGGATGGCACTCTTTGATACCATATAAGACTACTAGGCACTCTCTTTCAGTTACTGAGTAGTTTTATTCATGGGCATCAGGGTTCTAGAGAAATATCCAACAGGGTGATTGTGGCCTTCATCATCCAATTGCGCGAGGACCACTCCTACTGCTACTAAGCTGGCATCTATGTACAGAATGAAAACTTTAGAGAAATTGGGATATGCCAGAACC
Organism: Entomophthora muscae; assembly: GCA_014839935.2. NCBI lineage: Eukaryota > Fungi > Entomophthoromycota > Entomophthoromycetes > Entomophthorales > Entomophthoraceae > Entomophthora > Entomophthora muscae. Next base: position 16,204 of record QTSX02002852.1, on the reverse strand, counting down.
AGGGATTCTACTCAAGCTTGCTTGAGCGCCTTGAACCAAATTTGGCAATCATGATCCCATACAAATTCTACCTCCTTTTTAGGAGGCAAAAAAGGGGTTGAGCCAGATTGGCAAATGCTTCTATAAAACGGCAATAGTAACCAAACATGCCAAGGAAGCATTTTAGGTCCTTGACGGTGGTGGGGCAGCAAGTTTGGAGATAGCTGTTACCTTGGATGGGATAGGAGCAATACCTTTCTTATTGATGACATGGCCTAGGAACTCAAGGTTTTCCTTAAAAAATTGACACTTCTTTGGCTTGAGTTTCATCCCTATCTTGCCTAGCCTGATGAAGACCTGCTCTAGGTCCCTAAGATAATCCTCAAAGCTTTTTTGAGTAAACGTTGATGTCATCCAAATATACAAGGACACAGATGGACTTTAGGTTGTGGAAGGTGGTGTCCATAAGCCTTTGGAAGGTGGCTGGGGCGTTGGCTAGTCCTTGCAGCATCCAGGTTAGTTGGTACAGACCATCTGCAGTCACAATGGCACATTTATCCTGGTCTTCAACTTCCATAGGTATCTTCCAGTAGCCTGCTACAAGATCTATGGCTGAGAAGAACTGCGCGCCTCCCAGCTTGTCCAGGGTGTCATTAATCCGAGGTAAGGGATACATATCTTTCTTGGAGATGGCGTTCAACTTCCTGTAGTCAATTATCACACAATTGGGTCCATCTTTCTTTTTTACCAGGAGCAAAGGGCTGGCCCAGGGACTATTGGATGGTAATAAGAGACCTCCTTCCAATAATTTGTCAACTTCCTGTTGGATTATCCAATTAGCCACGGGGGAACAATGGTACACGGTCTGGAATAGGGGCTGTGCTTCCCCTGTGTTGACTTTATGGAAGCAGTTATTGGCATAACCCAGCTTGGCGTCATAGTTGGCAAAAAGGTGCTTGTACTTCTTGATGAGCTCCATAAACTGTTACTTCTGTTGTGAGTCTATGTCCCCAATTTGTTTGTCTTGTAGGATGGGTGCTATTAGGTCATGACCAGGGTTTGGTAATCCTAGCTCATACAGCAATCCAATGGAATAGGCAGAGGAAATAGATTTATTTTAGGCAATTTTTAGAAAGGCTACCTCAGATTTGTGACCAATTTCTAGAGTAGAGGAGTGAGGGTTGGTCACCAGGATAGTGAGCTCATCAGTGGTCTCTCCTGGTATGAGATTGGTTGCAACTGTGGGCAGCCCAGGACATGGAAAACCTAGTGCCAATATTTCCCCATGCAACCCTTTAGGTATGCGTAGCTTGATACCTGTTCCTATGATGGCTTGGGATTTAGGAGGAATACTTACACTGTCCTTCAATTGAATCAGGATAGGGTTGTTGTAGCAAATAGTGTTTGGTAGCTTGCTTATTTGAGTCAAGGTGATTTCATAGGGGATCCCTATCATCTCAGATGGGCAGGCCAGCAGGATGCATTCTCTAGGGTTCATGCCTTTGGGAGGGACTCTAGGCCGGCCATCTGGTGTCAGGAGGGAGAATTCCTGGCCTAGAAGGTGGAATGTACCAGTCTTATGATCTATGGTGGTCCCAAACTGATCCATAAAGGAGGAACCAATCAATATATTGTAGTTCTTAGCTTCCAGGACTATGGCTGGGCAGGTGACCACAGTATCCTCAAACTTCAAAGGAACCAATGAGTATGCACCTTTGGATCTAGCAGGATTGTTGCCTGCTGTACCAAAGGTTCTACTGCACTCAACGTCTGGTGGGAAAAAAAGCCTACGGGTGAATTGGGAGGATAGGATTAAGGTTGGTGCACCGCTATCCAGGATAGCACAAATTGGGATGCCAAATACCCAGTTTGTACCCATGTGCTTGAACCAACCAAGAGGCCATTTCCGCCTTCTACCCGGCAGACAAGGGGGTCCTTTTTCAAGCTTGTTGATGGCTTTCTGTAGGATGGGAAGGATGTGGACAATATCACTCAACAGAGTAGTGATCACAGTTTTTGAAAGGGCTTTGGTTATGTTGCTGATGGTGGGGTGGGGTGAGTTTTCTGGAGGTTCTGAGCCTGGAGGATGTATGGCAAGGCAGGATTGACCTTCAAGGAGTTTATTTTGTGGGGAGTACTTCATTGTGGGCTGAGGCTTTTGTGTGTGTGTGATTGACCACAGCTATTATTAATGAGTCAGGATTAGGGGGATCAGGAGGGACCTTTTTACTAGGCGGAGACACACTGGTCCTGTGTGCTCTGCTTAGTAGTTTTTTAGCCCTTCCAAGGCACTATCATTTTGTAATGTGTTGGTCAAGGCGTGCACACTGGGTTTTGAGTCAGCGGGCTCTTCTTTCATGTCTAGTTGGCGGTGTGGGCAGCTCCTTGAAAAGTGTCCTTTCTGTCCACAATTAAAGCATTCTTTTTCTTCCATGGGTCGTCTTTCTTCATAGAGAACTCCGTCATTGTCCTCTTCATAATCCTCCACCATGTTCATTACCCGGCAGGAGGGATACACAGGGTGTGGGACCTGGCATAGGGTGTGTTATTGGAGGGAGGCAGCTATGCAAAACACTGCTTGGGTTGAAGTGGGTGTCAACAGCTATGGGTGGAAGACAGACAAGTGTGGGAAGGGGCAGATTGCATGGAGAAGAGCTGTTGCTGCTTCTTGGGGGGTCAGGAAGTTGATAGACATTAAGGTTTGAGCCTCAACCCTAAATCTTCAACCAAATTCTGGATGCAACTCATCTTTCTTCAGAGAGATAGTCAAGAAATTGGCCTTCTTGTCCTCTAGCTGTTTGGGGGAACCATAGGTATCTTCAAGGATATTTTTAATTTCCTTGTAACACCCCTCCCCTTCACTAAGAGAGGCAACCACGGTGGAGAAGGCAGGTTTGTCCAGGCTATTCAACAGTTTAGCGCAGGCAACTGGCTCTGGGCTATCCCTGGTCATAAGCTCAAACCCTTTGAGAAAGACATGAATATTGATGGGTCCTCCTGGTTTGAACTTGGTGTTTAGCTTGAGACTGGGGCCAGAGCTTGCACAAGAGTCCCATGAAGGCAGGCCAGGGTCAGAAGGAGCTGGTCCTGGAGGTCTGTAGGGAGGTCCTGGAGGGCCAGGCAGCAGCCCTGGTGGTCCTGAGGATTGGCCTGGTGGGGGTCCTGGTGGCCCTGGGGGTCCTCCAGATAAAGCTCTAGGATAGCCTTGAGGTGGAAGCAACGGCCCAATGGGGGTGTAAGCCCCATAGGGGTAACTTGGCTGGAAGAAAGACCCCTCTTGCGGATATGGTTAGGGGTTAGGGCCTGAGTACCTGGAAGGGGGAGCCACCAAGAGTATTACTGAGGATGTGAGTGTCCAGGATTTTGGGGGGTCTCCCAGTGTGCGGTTGCAGGGTCTGTCCTAGGATCATTAGCAGGGGCCAGTGATGGATTGTTGGGGAGATGTTCCCCGGGAGTTTGATTGGTGGCAGTTGGTACTGAGGTGAGGCGGGGGTCAAGATGTCTGGGATAGGTGGGAGGGAGGTTGGCATTGGGGCAGGGACCCCTTGGGTAGCCCAGGGGAAATTTTGATATGTCTCTCCAGCCAGGTGAGTACTGAACAAGGCCGTCGTGGTTTCTACTGACTTGAGAACAGAACACACTACTTCTTCCAAGGCAGAGGCAAATGTTGGGTCTGGTTGAGTGCTACCTGATCCTCCTAGGTTCATTGAGTCAAATCTTTTGGTCATATTGGAGATCAACAACTGTAGGCTAGTATCCTTCTCCTTAAGAGTGGAGAGTTCCTTGTTGTAAGTGGAGGCGTGGGTTTCCTACTTCTGAGTCAGGATGGTCAGCTCCTGTTGGACGCGCTTAAGTTAGGCCTTCAATTGTTGGATGAGGCCAAGGTGTTTGGTCTGGTTGGCCTCAGTTTCCGCCTTGAAGGCAACCTGGTCTGCCTGAAGCGCTTCTATCTTAGCATAGGTTGTGTTGCCATCAGTTCCCACAACGTCCAGGTCTTCCTGTGTTTGTACAAGATCATTTTGAAGTAAGTCAAAGTTGTTCTTCAGGGCCTCTAGGTCATCCTGAGTCTGGTTGACTCTAGACGCAACATTTCCAGCCCACCGGTTGCAAGCCTCTTGAATATTTGTTAGCTGGGCCTGAATGTCACTGATGTCTACGTCATGTTGGTTGGAGTGGCCTTTAAGGTTGGCCACTTCTTCAACCAAGGGTTGAATTACTTGATGTTGGAAGGCGGAGTGGTCTTCAGTTATCTGTCAAGTGATATTTACAGTTTCTGAGTGCATGGCTCCCAGAACCTCATGCTTGTGTCTGATCTGGTGAAGTCTTGAAGAGGGTTTACTGCTGCCTCAGTGTAGTCCCTTAGTTGGTTCAGGGCCATTATGGTCTGCTCACTGCTGATACATTGTTTCTCCAGCCAGTTTACCAGTGCAGTTACCATAGGGTGGTTAAATTTGATCAGATAGGCCTTGATCCTCTGGGTATTGTCTATGGCGGTGGAGGTGAGAACATCCCCATTCTTGCTCAGAAACTGGCAGACATGTTCCATATCTGATATGGTGGGGTCATCAGAGGGGCCAGGGTGAGCAACTTGGTGCATTGGTAGAGGGGGAGCACTGGGGACAGACTGGTAGGATGGAGGAGCAGTGGGGACAGGAAGAAGCTCTATACATGAGACAAACGGGGCATGGGAGCTAGTTTAATTGAGGGTCCAACGTCTCTGGGGAGGGGGCGCAGGAATTCCAGACAGAGCCCTAGGGTGGCAATGGTCTCCACTTGATGTAGATGACCAGGATAGAGTCCGAGGAAGATTGGCAGGAGGTTCTTCATCCACCTCAAAGAAGTCCTCTACAGGGTCTTTGTCTGAGGCAGGGGAGGGGCTTTGCGGGCGGACTGAGGCTGGGCGCTGTCTTATGGGCTCAACAGCTTGGGGAACAGAAGGGGCAGAGGCAGGCTGGCAATGTCTAGGTTGGGCTTGTGGGGGAAGGTCAGAGATTGGGGCAGCAGGTTCCTCAACCTCTATAGGCAGTTGGGGAGATCCTGTGCTAGGGACAGCTTGACCCTTGGAGTGGGGGACGTTGGTGGGGGTTGAGACTCAATCAGTGTTGTGGGGCCAACCCTGGCCTCTGCGTGCTGGAGTTGGGAAGGCAGGGTGCGGTGGGCTAGCGTTGTGTTGAGTGTAGTTGGCGGTGGAAAGGCATGGGCGGTCCATGATTTTGGAGTCACAGGTTTGGTCCCTGGACTAGAGGTCTCTGACAGAAGTGCAGCGGGCAGTGGCAGATACCCCTGTAGTGAGCACCAGAAAATGTGGTGCTCAAGGGTTGTAGGGGTGGGTTGAGAGTAGCTGAGCAATTAGAAACACAACAGGACTGATATCTTCTTACTCAAAAGAACCTCTAATGTTGGGCTCTGCAAGTAGTCTAAGATTTGTAAGTCAATTGTTGTGTTGGTGTATAATTCTTGTTTATTGGGGACCTCTTGAGGTCTTTTTATACTTAGAGGGGAGGAGGGAAAAGAAAGAGTGAGTCATGCTGACTAGGGTCTAGACTTTCAGGCAATGATCTTATTCTTGGAGGGCTGAAACATACTGGGAAGTATTCAGAAAGAAATGGGTTGGATTGGGCAAGAAATGAACATTTGGGCATGTGATCTGTAGTCAGGTGGCTGCAGCACATAGTAGGGCTGTCTCTGGGGAATTGAGTGTAGAATAAGGTTTCAGAATACTCTCTTTCAGGGTTCCCACTTTGGTGAAAAGAGGGACAGAAGGTCAGTATACCAATTTACATAGTGGGCACAAGCAATGGGTTGATAATTGATGCATCTGCGGCTAGCCGCAGATGCATTGATGGGTTGTTAATTGCCATATAATAAACCTCTTTTGATAGGTCACCAATTGATGCATCTGCGGCTAGCTGCAGATGCTCTGATTGGTCACTAATTGCCAAGAGAAAACCCATTTTGATGGGTCACTCTCTGATGCATCTGTGGCTAGCCGCAGGTGCGTTGATTATCAATCCATTGCTTGTACCCACTATGTAATTCAGAGGATTACCTTCCAATGATAATAACAAAAAAGGGCAGCAGTTTTCCTTATATTTTTCTAAATAAGAAATAAGTCCCAATATGGCAATACTAGGGAGTGACACCCTGAATCACAGAGCTGTATTTAGTGTGGAAGGCTGTTTTGGGAATGTCCTCCTCTTTAATACAAATCTGATTGTAGTCTGCAGTTAGATCAATCTTAGAGAAGACAGTGGCTCCTCCCAATGCATTGAAGAGGTTGTCAATCAGTGGCAGTGGGTAACAATTCTTAATGGTAACTTTTTTTCAGGGCGCGGTAGTCTGTGACCAGACGTAAGGTACCATCCTTCTTAGCCACAAAGAATACGGCGGCCCTAAAGGGAGACTGTGAGGGGCAGATAAGTCCTTTTTCCAATGCCTCCTTGAGGTAGGCTCATAAGGTGTTGTCTTAATTTGGGGTCATCCTGTAGATGGGGCGCGCCTTGGGTAAAGCCCCCTTGAGTTAGATTAAGTGCTGAATATACTTCTCAGGGGGTAGCCCAGGTAGTGCTTCCTTGAAGATTTCTGGATGGCGGGCCACAATGTTGCGGTCTTGAGGTGTGGAGGTATCCTGGTGATCTTTGAAGTGTATGATCTTGTGCTGGCAGGAATCCCAGTCAATTGCCTTCAGGTCTTTCTTTTTGTCCAGGGTTTCTGTGATACGCACAAAGACATGGTCGCAAAGCAGTTGGTCCATGGAGTCAGGGTAGATCTGGTGGTTGACACCTTCACGTTTGATGGTCAACACTGAGGTTGCCCAGTCTACGTGAGGGTTGTTCTTCTGTAACCAGTCTAGTCCCAGTATAATGTCAAACTTGGGAAAGTTGATGATGGGACCTTGAATGGTGGAGTGAAGGTTCTCAAGCATGACAGAGAAGGGGGCAGTTTCCTTTGTCACGGCAATGTGGTGTTTGTCAGCCAGGACCACATTTTTAATCCGCAAAGGATTAGTGGCCAGCTTGAACTTATCCACAAAGCTGCTGTTGACTAGGGCTTGGTCTGCGCCCAAGTCCAGGAGTGCTGAGCCTGTGTAACTGCAAAAGCAGAAAGGATAGGACATCAATTTATTGAGATGTCTGGCAATGGTGTACAATACTGGGTCTTCTGAGGGCACCTGGATCATTGGGTATTGGTCTATGTCCTTGGGTTGGTATTCATCATTGGGCAAGTCAGGAGTTGCGTGGGAAGAGCTTGGCTTGCTTAGTGCTCTCCCTGGGCTTTTTCCTCCTCTTGGTTGCCTTGTGTGGCAGTGACACAGAAATGGGTGCAGTTCAACTGGCCATTGTTTCCATTTCCATGCCCATTTGAACCTGTGGGTTTGTGGTTGGCGTTATTCCTGTTGCCTCCAGGGGGTGGTTGAGCAGGGCACCTGCTTGGATGGGAATCCTTGGGTCTTTCTTGTTTCCCAGTTTGTGCCTTGTGCAGTGTGTTGGATGTCTGCTCTTCTTTTTCTGCTTCACGGTACAGGCTTTGCAGGTTGATCACCCAATCCAGGTTCACATGTCTCATCACGTGCAACTTAAGAGCATTGTAGTACATGAGGTGTGTGACTGGGATGTCAAAGGCCATGTTTGATGATGCACAAATATGGAGTTCCTTGTAGGCACAGGTGGGTTTTTTTACGGTGCCTGTCTGGGTCAGGTTTTTTACTTGGTGTATGATCATGAGCGCTGTATTTTTAAGCACAAATCTTGCCAGGAAGTCTTGCTTAAAGGTATCCCAGTTCTTGTTGGTGTGCTCTTCATGCCACTTATTGCACCAGGTGCCAGCGTCATGGGTCAGGTGAATGGAAATTTCTGCAATCCAAAACTGCTGTGGGCATTCCATCTGAGCCAGCTTGCTCTGGGCAGACTGGATCCATGTGGCGGCGTTGTTGTTGACCCCGGCAAAAGGTTCCAAGGCAGTGCTTTGTAGTCTTTGAGCTACATAGGCGGGCATGGTGATTTTTTTGGCTGGTTGCAGTATCAATGAGGGAGCCTGGAAGAAACCTTGTGCAGACATGGCATTGAAGGCAGGTAGCGGGGTCACCGTGTTTTGGTATAGGACAAAACCATTGGGTATCTTGGCACCAGGAGTGTACAGAGTCCAGTCAGGCGGGAGGCCAGACATAATTCTGTCAAGGATTTGTTAGCCGCAATGTGTGCAGGCAACAGGTGAAATTTTTCAAGATAAGGTAAGATAGAGAACCTACCTGTGCTATCAATGTTGTAATTGTGCTGTTTTAGCAGTTACATGGGGAAAAATATTTAGAAGATAGATAATAATCTTTATTGTGAGATAGTGATTATATAGTTCATGTGAATTGAGGATAACAGGAACATGATTGGTGATCACACAGCTGGATGGAAGAAGGGGGTGGCTTGATTCTGGTAATGAGTCAAGCGCCAAAACAAGGTATCCACCATAAAGGATCCTCATCTGTTCATATTGTTGGATTTGGTAATTTGAGTTGACTTCTTAGTCTGGCTTTGAGTGGCCGTATAATCAGATTGCAGGTCACAAACCTGCTTGGTTGGAACCTTGCTGGCGGGTTGAGCCTGAAGTTTTGATAGTGGCTAACCCTATTCAACCATATCAAAGTGGCTTATCTTTCTAGATTACCCAACTCTAGAATGGGTGGATTAAAACTGGAAGAGAGCAGCAATTGTTTTAGATTGTTTTATATGATTGGATGATTATGCTCTGAGTGAGGATTAAATTGACAACAAAAAGAGAGCTTGATCAATTTAAAGTGATACAGTTTAAATTATAAATATAAATATTAGTTTTAAGGAGATGATTGGCTTGGACATTTTGAAATTATTATTCTTTAAGTGAAATAATAGAATATTTCAACTGGATGCATCACCTGATTCAAGTGGCTGCATATTGTTCAGAGTAGACCTTGCTTGACATAGCTTCATCCAAAAGAACATCAGTGGAGTAAACTAACTATGATAAAATTATGTTTCCATATGATGATTTTCATGAAATTTAGAGGACATAGATCAGTTTTTCAGATGATTCTGATAAAAATGGTACCAAACATGATAGCTTTAGCTGCTCTAGATTCTGAGATATATAGTTAAGTGCTGGAATTGGGTTCACGTCATAATCAAAGGCTCAGACTTGTGACTATATAATACTCATCTCCCAATAAAGAATATTATCTAGTTTCCAAATACTTTTCCCCTTGTAACTCTGCTAAAACAGCACAGCTACAGCATTGGTAGAAGAAGTAGGCTTTCCATCCTACTTTATCCCTCAAAATTCTGCCTGTTGTCTGTACTTGCTGCAGTCATCAAATCTTTGATAGAATTATGTCTGGCCTCCCAGTGAACTGGGTGCTATACACACCTGGTGCCAAAAACCTGATGGGTTTGTGCTGTACCAGAACATTGTGATACCAGTCTCTGCCTTCAATTCCTTGTTGGCACAAGGTTTCTTCAAAGTACCTGCCGCTGCTCCTTGAGCAACAGATGAAAGCATTATGCCATACCACATAGCTCAGAGACTTTGAAGCGCCACCTTAGAACTATTTGCTGGGGCTAATGACAACAACACCACGGCATGGATTTAATCTGCCCAGAGCAAACTGGCACAAATGAAATGCCCCAATGCTTCTGGATTGCAGATATCTCTATCTGACTTACGCATGACGCAGGCACCTGGTGCAACAAGTGGCACAAGGATCACGTCAAGAAGGACTGGAACACCTTCAAGCAGGACTTCTTAGAAAGGTTTGTGCTAAAGTACAACGCACTCATGATCATATGCTAAGTAAAAAATCTCACCCAAAAAGGCACGGTAAAGGAGCTCACTCAAGCATACAAAGAACTCTGCCTATGTGCCCCCTCAGACATGGCCGTTGACACCCCAACTACCCATCTCATATACTACAACTCACTCAAGTTGCATTTGATGAGACATGTCAACCTGGGTCAGGTGACCAACTTGCAGAGCTTTTATTGTGAGGCAGAGAAAGTGGAACAAAAATCCAATGCTCTTCATAAAGCACAGACTGGAAAAGAGAGCAGCCCAAGGACTCTCATCCAGTTGAATGCGTCAACTGTCCTCTGCCTGGGAACAATAATAACAACAATAACTCAAACCATAAACCCTCTGTCTCAAATGATCACATCAATGGGAACAATGGATAGTCAAAGTGTACCCACCTCTGCGTCATCACCACACAAAACAATCAAGACAAGGGAAAAGCCCAGGGAGAGCACTAAGCAACCCAAGCTCTCCTCACACAACTCTTTACTTGTCCAACAATAAGTACTAACCCAAGGACGTGGATCAGTGTCCAATGATCCAGGTGCCCTTGGAAGATCCAGTACTTTACACTATTGCCAGACATCCCAATAAACTGATGTTCTATCCTTGTTGCTTTTGCAGTTACACTGGCTCAGCGCTCCTGGACTTGGGTACAGATTGAACACTTGTCAACAGCAACTTTGTGGACAATTTCAAGTTAACCACCAATCCTTTGCGGATTAAGAACATGGATTTAGCTGATGAACATCACATTGCTGTGACACAAAAGACTTCTTCCTTCTCCATTATGCTGGAGAACCTTGACTTCATCATTCAGGGACTTGTCATTGACTTCTCCAAATTTGATATTATACTTGAACTGGACTGGTTGAAAAATAACAATCCCTACATAGACTGGGTGACCTCAGTATTGACCATCAAGTGTGAAGGGGTCAACCACCAGATCTACCCTGCCTCAGTGTACCAGCTCCTACACAACCACGTCTTTGTATGTATCACATAGACCTTAGAAAAAAGGAGAACCTCAAGAAAATTGACTGGTACTCCTGCTAGTACAAGATTATATGCTTCAAGGACCACCAAGACACCACCACGCCTCAGGATTGTGAAATTATAGCCTGCCATCTAGAAATCTTCAAAGAGGCTCTACCAGGTTTGCCACCAGAGAAACACATATAGCACTCCATCCAACTTAAGGGAGCTGTACCCAAGGCGCAACCTATCTACCATCTTACCCCAAATGAGGATAACACACTATGTACTTACCTCAAAGAGGCATTGGAAAAAGGACTTATCCGCCCCTCACAATCTCCTTTTGGTGCTGCTGTATTCTTTGTGACAAAGAAAGATGGGACTCTTCAACTGGTTACGGTTTATTGAGCCCTAAACAAAGTTACCATCAAGAATTGTTACCTGCTTCCAATTATTGACAATCTCTTTGTTGCCTTGGGTGGGGCAACTGTCTTCTCAAAGATTGACCTGACATCAGGCTACAACCATATTTGTATCAAGGAGGAAGACATACCCAAGACAGCCTTCTGCACCAAGTACAAGTCATACAAGTGTGTTGTGCTCAACTTTGGGATGACAAATGCACCATCAACCTTTTTTACCTTTAAGAACAAGGTGTTTACCCCCCACATTGACAATCACGCACTAGTGTACTTAGACAATAGCATTGTCTACAGCCTTTGGTGGAACAACATCATAAGGATTTGGAGGCAGTCTTTGCCACCCTGGCCCAACATAAACTGCTGGACAAACCCTCTAAGTGTCAGTTCTTCTACAAACAATTACCCTTCCTGGGACATGTGGTTTCAAAAGACAGCATTAATCCTGACAACCAGAAGATTCAGGCCATCTGCAAGATGCCACCACCCAAGGACAAGTCCAAACTCTGTACATTCCTGGGGATGGCCGCCTATATACAATGATTTATCCCCAACTGTGGCGTCTTGACAGCACCCCTGTCCACCATAACTAGCGCCAAATCCAAGTTTATATGGACCCCCCTAATGTGACCTTTGTTTCCAGCGTCTAAAGGAAAAACTTACAACCACCCCCATTCTACGGTACCCTAAGCAAGAAAGAGGATATTAAATGGAGACAGATGCCTCTGATGCGTCCATTGGGGGAGTACTGCAGATCAAGAACACCAATGGCAACTTCCTACCTGTAGCCTAAAAGTTGTGCAAACTGACAGACAGCAAATGCCACTACCCCATCTACAATAAAGAGCTACTGGCAATTGTACACTTTCTTGTCAAGTGGCGCTGCTACCTGGAGCGTCAAGAGGAGTTCACCGTCCTAACTGACCATAAGTCCCGCATATATTTCAAAACACAAGCCAACCTATCCAGGCTCCAGGAACGCTGGATGGAGCTTCTTGAATGGTTTAACATGATCATCTAATACAAACCAGGACCCAAACTTGCCATGGAAGATGCACTCTTGCATTTGTATGTTAGATCCACAAGAGGGAGAAACAGTCTTGACTCAGACTGGCCCCTCCTGGTAATCCAAACTAAAGAAAAAGGGTTCCCTCCAGGCACTACTAACATCACTAAAGAGACAGTCATCAAAAATGAACACCTCTTCATAAAAATATACAGAACGCTACACCGCAAGATGACCAATGGGAGCACTATCCTGTATATCCCTATGCACCAACAAGTCAACACCATTCTATTCTATCACCTAGATTTAGGGCACACCAAGGGCTGCACCCTTTATGAATTTCTCAAGCACAAGGCATGGTGGCCAACTCTAAATTGGGACGTCCAAGAAGTTCTTGACCAATGTGAAGTGTGTGAAAAGTTTGCAAAAAGCAACACCCCGCCTAATTCTGTGTTGCCCATTTGCTCCCAGTTACCCTCCAAGATATAGTCCCTTGTCATTGTGATGCCCATGCCCGGGAAACACAACAGCAATAAATACATCATCACTGCCATCAACTTTGCCACTTTCTGGACAGTAGTGCAGGCAGTGAAGACCCATACAGGCAACAATGTTTGACAATTTATAGGCAAAGAAATCATCAGTAAGTTTGGAAAGCCAGGACTCCTGATAACAGATGGGGGCAAGGAATTGACCTCCAAGAACACCAATGTATACCTCACTAATAATGGGGTCCAGCACACAGTGACAATACCTTACCATTCTCAGGCCAATGTACAAGTGAAGCGGCTAAACGGTAGCTTAGTGCAGGCCCTTGCCAAGCTCACTGCCGGGAGGCCTGAGGACTGGCATAAGCAGTTACCAACTGCACTTCTTGTATGTCCTAGTTTTGTGAACAGATCCACTGGAAAATGCCCTTTTGAGCTTGTTTATGGCACACAACCCAATATCATTCAAGCCCTCACAGGATCTAAGCTGGAAATGCCCAGCAAGGTTCCCCCTTGTTCAGCACCTCAAATCATGCAAGCCAACAGTGATCAGTTAGAGAAAGAAGAAAAACGCATACAAGACACATTCCTCCCCATACAAAACCAACACAAAGTTGATGACAAGGTTTGGGTCATTAATACTGACAAGAGTACATTACAACCCAAGAAAGTGGGTCCTGCTATCATCTTAAAGGTAAAAAAACAACACTTACCTTGTGCAAGGACTTGGCAAACACAAGCAAGATAAAGTCCTCCATCATGACTGATTAAGACCCTGTAAAGCAAGACAAAAGCAATGAGAGACTGTGTTACCTGCCACCAAGCAACAGTTAGTTCATTATGGCGCCCGGGCCCCAACAACCTCCCTGACAACCTGCCCCCAGAGGAGGCTGACTTTCAGCTGGGGGGGTGTCAAAACAGCAGACTTGGCCCACCAGCAAGGCTCTAATTAAGTGGGTTTGTGACCCGCAACCTGACTTCCCGGTGACTTGGAGCCAAACTAGGAAGTCAACTCAAATTTCCAAATCCAATAACATGAACAAATGATGATCCCTTATGGTGGATACCTCAATTTGGCGCTTGACTCATTATCAGTATCAATATACCCCCTTCACCATCCAACCAAGTGATCAACACAATCATGTTCCTGTTATTCAATATTCACAATGAGTATATAACACTTATCTCCCAATAAAGAATATTATCTAGTTTTCAAATACTTTTCCTCTTGTAACTCTGCCAAAACAGCACAGTTATTACAATGATGTTTTCCATGTCTCTCTTCTCAAACTCCATACTATTTTCCCTCCTCTTTGCCAGAGCAAAAAAATACTTTCTTTTCATTTAGTAAAAGGAAATCCTGAGTATGAAGTTCAATCCATCATCAACCATTGTTATCATTACAGTAAACTACAATACCTTGATTTTTTAAAGGCTATCCTTTCAAGGAAAGCTCCTTGGAACCTTTGTTCAACCTTACAACCTATTATGATGCTCTCAATCTTTATAACCAAGTTCATTCTGAACTTGGATCTGGAAGGGGTGATTTCATGTCATGCCCCAAAAGGCAAGCTTATTAGTTAAATTTATGTGTATGTTTTGAATTGATTCTCTTTTTTAATAGAGATTTAAGTTAAAATGTTAATATTTATTCTAAATTCATTACCTTTATTTTTCTTTAAGTTTGTGCTTCAGTTTTGCTTTTGGTCTTCTTTTTGCTCTTTTTTAAAGAGTTATATAATATTATATTCTAAAAATATATTAGAACAGAATTTTTTTGTTACCCTGCGCACTTTGGATGATGCAAGCGCCCACTTTTTCCCTCTCTGCTGTTGCAGATCTTTGGCATGCTCACATTGAGCTTCCTGTTTTTCTCCCTCTTTTTGATACTATTACTGGTGTCTCCAGACTGCTCCTGCTTCTTGGCTCTTGTTCTCCCTGCCTATTGTTGCCAACATCAAAATCATTTTACTATAAATAAAGAGCTTCAGAAGAGTAGGCTTTAAGCCAAAATTTATAAGTGATTTCTTATCTTCAATTTATTTTTAATTTCTAAACCTTTTCCCTTACAATTTTAAAATAAAAATTTAGATTTAAACTAGGATTATTTCAAATTAATATTTTTTAGTTTAATATGGAAGTTGTTAGGCAACAAGCATTAGGCTTGTTGTATCCCATTTTTTCTTTTAAAAATTCTTTTAATAACTACATATTTCAATTTTCAGATAAAAAATATCCAAATATTGATATCCCCTTGGTAAAAAATAGATCTTTATTAAAAACCTTTATTCTATCTTTTATGTTTAGGTTTTTTAAATTACATTACACCTTTTTGTAACCCAATACAATTTTTTAGCTGGTTTTTGCAAAGTTATGCTAAAAACTGTTCCTACCTTTTTGTATCTATTGAATCTAAACCAAATTCTCTCCACACTTTAGTTTATAACCTTGTGCCATTATGGGCAAGACCTTACAGTAAATATCACTCTCATAAAATAGAGGATATCTAGAGCCAAATTATATGATATAAATTTCACATCTTCAAAACTATTTAAAATAGCTATTTTTTAAAAAAATTGTGTCTTAGAATAAGTCTAGACCCCCAATAAGAAGCTCTCACAAACTATGTCACTCCCCTGCTCAGCTTAATATATACTTAGATCATTAAAAATTTCTATACTGAAAATTTATTAAAAACACCCAACACTTTATTATAATATTTCTCTTGATATATATCCAATCCAACTAATAGTGGCTTATTAGTACCCATCATCTCTAATTCAACTGTACAATGTGGTGAAACCAGCTGCTTTTTTACAAACATGATATACATTATTTGCAGACTATTTCATCCTAGTCTACTAATAAAGGAAGGACTCATGGATTCTGTTGTTTATTACCTGGAGATATAGATTCATGTATGCCATAAAATCTATAGCCTCTTTAATAATGTCATAAATATCATTCCAATACTTTTATTGAAAACCCAGGAATCAAATACTGGTCCTCAAAAATATCTTGCACCAACCAGGATAGACAAGGACCCACCAGATTGCCAGTTGAGTCAAACCCTGGGCCGCAGAAGATACCTTGCCCCAATTAGGAGGGACAGAAACCTGCCATTCTACCAGCGGCCAAGAATGAAAATTCAATACCAGCATTGAAAACCCTGGAATCAACCCCTGACCCTCCAAAGACAAATTGAGTCACCCAGGAGGGATGGAGACCCGTCAACCCATTGAGTCACAAACTCAATATGTTGAATTACTCTGCAACCTGCCAGCTTGTGAAGGGGGATTCCCCAAATAGTCACCAGATTGCCACCATTCTTGTGCCACTGAAGACCCAGATCTACACAGAGGTTGTGTTTTGTGTTCTGAGGCGTGACACAGACACACAACAGAGAAACCTAACCTTAGGAATGGATTCATACTAAGTCTTGGTTAGTTGCAGAGAAGGCTATTAGATTACCTTGTGGCACTGATTTAATAATCTCTATAAGTTGTGGCTAGAGAGAGGCTTCA
>QTSX02002851.1:542134-791846 GCA_014839935.2 Entomophthora muscae | reverse complement strand
ACATTCTTTATATGAAGTGGCATATTAATTTAAGCTTAATTGCGCCACTCTAATTTGCTTAACTCCACCCAGCAGATGATCACAAGCAAATAGACAACATTTCTGAGTGTCGACATTATTTTTAATACTGTAAATTCAGAACCTAAAGGTAAAAATATGGGGTTGTCAAATTGTTTTTGCGTGAACTCACCAACTTATTGGAGTAGTTTTCATCCCAGAAAAACTTACTTTTTTATATAAAAGGATGAAAATTATTCCAGTAAGTTGGTGAGTTCATGCAAAAACAATTTGACAATCCCGCATTTTTACCTTTAGGTTCTGAATCTACAGTAATAAATTATATAGTAAATTACATAGTAACTCACGCTTAAATTATTGGATCCCTGTTAGCCACCAATTCATGTATGATATTAAAGCCGGAATAAGTGCCACAGATATATTTATAACATGAACATTTTAACAATCTACTGTATGTGCAATGTCTTTTTCTATATATTAATTAAATAAAAAATATTTTAAATGTGCACTTAATTTGTTTATTGTAGATGTTTCAGTTTTGTTATTAAAAATAAGTTATGCTTAAAAAGTGTCAACATTGACACTTTTACGCTGTGAAAACAAATAAAAAATAAACTAATTTTTATTAGTAAAAGTAAAGGAAAATCTGGTTAAATTGAGTTTTTATTTAAGGTTAATATTAAATTGTGTCAAGATAGCCACAATTTTGTCGTGTTTTCTGGGTTTGTACCCCTGAACTCTTTAAAAAATTAAGCTAGTGAGACTAGCAAAAAACATAGGAGATTTTGAGTTTTGAGTTGACAGTGGGCATGTTAATAAAGTGTTGACATGGGCGCTGTTGCCGTTCAGGGGGGTAAAATTTTATTTCACCTTAGTATGAAAGGAACCTGACAACCTAATAAAATGCAACCAGTGTACAATGTGGTCAAGAACATTTTTGTGAGCCAACCACCAGGGTGAGCATCTCCAGGAAGCTGATTGAGAGATCAGGGAGCAACAAGCAGTCAGGAGGGTGGACATATGCAGAAGCCATTCCATAGTACTCCAACTGAGAAATTGAAGCATCAACTCCAGGATGTCCTAAATTTTCAAGCAGGCCATTAAAGCTACCCCTAATAAAGCAGTAAACAACCAAAAACTAAAAAAAAACAAATTAATACCTAGTATTATACCATCGGGATTTAGTTTTTTCTAGCCTTGTGCAGAAGGTACAGCTAGTCATTAATACAAATCATGACTCTATATAATTTATAGCAATAACAAGGCTAATAGAAATCCCCAGCACTAAATAACAGCAAGGGGCAACTAGAGCTGAAAATTGTCACTGCCCTATATATAATAACTTACCTATACCCATTATACCAACCTCATATCAAAAATCTAACTCTACCTCAACTAAAATGTACCAAGGGTTGCAGAATCCTCCATAACTTGCCCTACCTTGATCAAGTTGATCCAGTTTATCTGAGACTCCAAGGAATCTTAGGAGATTATCAGAGTACCAGAAGATCTGCCAGCCATCTGTACACTAGATATCTCATCCCAGGTCAAACCCCCTACTGGAAAAGCCAAGCACCCATTTGCGCCCTTGATACAGTGCTCAGATAACCATTCCCTAGAAGAGTAACCTACCCTGCCATCTGATCTAGCAGCTATAAAGGCTAGTTTTAGGTTTTCCCTCAACCTATAGGCTTATGAAACTCTTACTTAACCATTTAGGTCCATCAAACCTGATTCTAACTGCTTCTAGAATATCCCTACTGCTGTGTTTGGCTCTTGAGTTCAACATCCAAGCAGGCACAGCAGGAAACACTGTAAAAAAGGGATTGAATTAAAAGCTAGCCAATTGTCAACCTTCAGGGCAAAGTTAAGGGATGTACCTTAATTTCCTGGGGAGCAAGGAAGGAGAGTTTCCCTTTCAGTGAGAGGAAATAGGCACTGAAGTAAAAAATCCAACCTTGATTTGGATAACCCTGCTTTTATTAGGAATAGGGTCAGGGTTTCTATAGCTAGCTAGAGTGTGGATCTCTTGTTAGGGAGGCAGAGGGGGTGGAGTGTCACCCAGGTACCAGGATCAGAATACATCATGAAATATAACCCAGAATGCAGGGGCATTAATAAAGCTACAATTACGGAAATGTGGCCATTATTGAAGGCGGAAGAAAAGCATTTGAATCCTTGCAGGTGTAAAGATTCACAGGGAACATCATATATCATGGATTGTTCAGTTCATAGCAGGAATTGCTATGATCATAGCTGGGTTGTGTGTGACTCTCTCAGTGGAGACAGGATGTCCCATAAATAGCAACTTTGGTGGGAAGAACCCATATTTGGATGGTTTAGCCTTCAACACATGTTGGGAAAAGGGGCTAAGGATGACAAAGAGGTGATGGAGATGCATCTTTTGGTCTTTTTTGTGTTTGGCTCTTGGTTACAACATCTGAGAGGACAGGGCTGGAAACCTTTATTACAAAAGGTTTAAGGTTTGAAGCTAGCCTTGGGTTAGCCTTCAGGGCAACATTAAGGGCACATACCTCAATTTCCTAGAACGAGAGAAGAGAGTTCCCTTTTGGCAAAAAAGGAAAGGAATTCCCCCAATACCTTTCCTATTTATAAAATAAAGTAATAAAGTTTCCTGAGCCCCTGCTGGGGGTTCTTTTTAAATAATTGGCAAAAAGGAAAGGCTTGAAGATTATAAAAGCCAACCCAAATGTGGATAAACTTGCCTTTATTTGGGGAGATGATTCAACTTAAATATTAAACTGGGAACACTGATTGTTCACTAGGTAGACTGTGTGGCTGATGAAGTCATTATGAGATAAACGGGTACCAGGATCAGACATGTGCAGGTAGGGTAATCCAGAATGGTTGGGCATTGATGTCGGTCCATTTAAGGAAGGAGAACAACTGTTCAATTTGAAGGCAGGACCAACCAAGTATTCACAAGTATCACAATTCAAAGGCCATACCAAAATAGCTTCAATGGCACAATTTGCAAAAGTCTTTGTCAAAACAGCAGGCTCAACCCGCCAGCAAGGTTCCAAACAAGCAGGTTTGTGACCCGCAATCCAATTATCCGGTCACTCAAAGCCAGACTAGGAAGTCAACTCAAATTACCAAATCCAACAACATGAACAGATGATGATCCCCTACAGTGGATACCTTGTTTTGGCGCTTGACTCATTACCAGGATCAAGCCACCCCCTTCTTTTATCCAACTGTGTGATCAACAATCATGTTCCTGCTATCCATTGATTCACCATGACTATATAATCACTATCTCACAATAAAGATTATTATCTAGCCTCTAAATATTTTCCCCTTGTAACTCTGCTAAAACAGCACAGTTACAACATTGGTAGCACAGGTAGGTTCTCCATCCTACCTTATCTTGAAAAATTCCACCTGTTGTCCGCACACACTGCGGCCAACAAATCCTCAACAGAATTATGTCTGGCCTCCTGCCTGACTGGACCCCATACACTCCTGGTGCCGAGATACCCAATGGTTTTGTCCTGTACCAGAATAAGGTGATTCCGCTACCTGCCTTCAACGCCATCTCTGCACAAGGGTTCTTCCAGGCTTCCTCCTCCATGCCGCAACCAACTGACAAAAGCGCCATGCCAGCCTACGTAGCTCAAAGACTATGAAGCGCCACCTTGGAACCTTTTGCTGGGGCCAACAACGACAACACTGCTGCATGGATCCAGTCCGCCCAGAGCAAGCTGGCCCAGATGGAATGCCCACAGCAATTTTGGATTGTGGAAATTTCCATCCGCCTGACCCATGACGCTGGCACCTGGTGCAACAAGTGGCACAAGGAACACACCAACAAGAACTGGGATACCTTTAAGTAAGACTTCCTGGCAAGATTTGTGCTTAAAGACACAGCGCTCATGATAATACACCAGATAAAGAACCTTACCCAGACGGCAACTGTGACGGTCCACATGTTTGGTGGTTTGCAGGCGGGGCTTATGTTAGCCAAGTGGAAGTTTAGTGACTTCTGTTGAAGAAGTAGCTGTAGGGCTGGATACAGGGGCTGGAAGAGCTGATTTTAGTGTCTCTTGAGAGGAAAATGGATAAAAAGAAGCAGTTAAATAATAATTAAATGCTGCCTAAATATGTTAAAATATGAACAACCATGTGTTCAGAAAGAAAGAGGAGAAAAAATGGTTTACAGTGTGTTAAAACTGTGAATTTATTAAAGGAAGAATTGAGGAGAAGGGAGCCAGAAAGAGGCCGGAAATAGGACAGAGAAACTATAAGGGCAAAAGAGCAAATTTTGCCAAGAACAACTAGGAGAGGCAAGAGGGCAAGCAGCAAGCAGATTCAAAGTTGCAAAACGTTGAGAAAACACAGAGAAATACAGAGAAACGTTGTAAAATCAAGGGGTTGAAATTTGCCTAAGTAAAACATATGTGGAAGCGCTCAAGATTTGCTGGGGAAACGTAACAGGAATCACAGCAAAACTGTTTGAAACACGGAGCAGTTGCTTACCCAGAGCAAGACAGCCTTGGGTTCAAACAGGGTCAAGAGCAAGTCATCCAGGGAAACCTTTTTGGCAAAACTGTTGAATCAAGGCGTGTGATTGGCTGCGAGCCAGAGTTGATTTGATCAATGTTTTGAGGGCTTTAACTTAAGAGTTAGAGCCTAAAAAATGAGGAGCAGAAGCAGAAAATTCAGGGCTTTCATTGGCTGAAGTAAGTTTTAAAGTTTAATGCATTATAGAAGTAGAAAAACTGGATAGTTTAAGCTTTGAAAAACCAGAGTTCTAAGAGAGGTTTTTGGTCTGAAACAAGGGGCTATAAAAGGGAGAGCTATCTGAGACTCTTCAGGGACTAGGCTGGATCAAGTGGATAACAAAGGCCACAAGAGCTACAGACTGGACTGGACTAGACTAAAATGGACTGGATGAAGTGGATTAAAAAGTCCACAAGAGCTACAGAAGATGCAGGAGCCCAAGACCAAGGTGCAGAACCCCAAAGACCAAAGTACAGGAGCCCAAGAATAAGAAGCTGGATCCTAAGCGCAGCGCTGGAGTCCAAGTTTAAAGAACAGGAGTCCAAGACTAAGGTGCAGGAGTCCAAGACCAAGTACAAGGAGTCCAAAATATTGTTGGAGGCTCCAAGTATTGGCAAATTCATATTGTTTCCTTGACCCCCTGGGCCATATACCAGAAGGTTTCCAAGGGGATCTTCTGAGAGTGAATAAAAGCCCATTTTGACCCCTATACATATTTCTGAGATACATTTCCCCCTTACTAGAGAATGACAACCCCTTCCAGCCAGTCCCTGGCTACAATCCAGGACACACTTGGGTACTGGTGGACAGGAACCCCACAGCAACTGTGATAAGTTTGCTCCCTGGTGATTGACTCCCTTAAACTTGACTCCCTGGTAGTTGACACTATAGTAAAGTGAGAATTCATCTTTTGCCCTGATTGACAACTGGAAATTGACACTTTTTTAATTAACAGATCTTGATGTACTGTAATTCAGAACCTGAACGTAAAAATGCGGGATTGTCAAATCCTTGGTCCAAATTTTGAATCACTTTTGCGGGCAACTCAGCTGAGTTAAAATTAAAATATTAAATAAAATTAACAATTTCTTTTGACTTTTTTGGTTTATGTGAATTGGTGGATTTCAAATCTCTTGAGCAGATAACTCAACTAACAAAAGACAAAACTCAGCAAACAAATGCGGGATACATGAATCAGAAATGCAGGATTCTAATGTACGGTCTGAGATTTCCTGTATTCCAAACAAATCATAGACATCATGAAAAACTTAACAAATCTGAAATTGTGGGATTGTCAAATCTAAGAACCAAGTTTTAAATCAAAAATGAGATGAATTTGAAATAAATATAATTTATTGGTGTCTCAAAAAGGATGCTAAAGGATATAGAGTGGATTTGTGCTAATTCTTTTAGGAATCATAGGCATTCTCAAAAATCACCCTATTCCATTTTAGGACGGCTAAAATTTAGATGCTTGATTACAGTAGATTTCATAAAATACTAATAATAAAATAGAATTATATATTACAATCTTTTTTTACCATGTTGCCTTTTCCTTGGTGTGTTGATAGTTCATTTGCTGTTGATAAGGTGTCTGTATTTAATTGGATGGTTTCACCTCCAGTTGCCTTGGCAATAGGAAATCAAGCCGCCTTCCCAAGACCAAATGTGGTCGCAGAGGCGGCTTGATTCCCTATTGCCAAGGCAATTGGAGGTGAAACCATCCAATTAAATGCAGACACCTTATCAACAGCAAATGAACTATCAACACACCAAGGAAAAGGCAACATGGTAAAAACAGATTGTAAAAATATAATTCTATTTTATTATTAGTATTTTCTGAAATCTACTGTAATCAAGTATCCTTAGTAGCAATACATGAATACATAGTGCAGTAAACTGATGGTTTATCTTTTCCTCTCCTTTCTTCCTTGAAAAGAAGTTTTGTTGGCCCATTGGCTACGCTGGGGGCCAGAAAACTTTTAAAAAATTTCTGCGTCATCAGGAAAGTAGCTCATAAATCATTATACGGGGTTATGGTTGCTATATTAGTAATTTAGAGTGCAGAATATTGCATCATTTCCAGTTTAGAAAATTTTATATTTCATTGAATTTCATGTCTAAACATGGTTGTTGAGATTGTATTTTCCATTTTATTTTATCCAGAGTGGAACTTCTTGATTTGGGTTAATTTGTCCTAGTTTCTTACTTTACATTCAATTTGGATTACAGTTCCTGCAATTAATATCAGAAAATACTAGTGGCATTCAAAAGTGATTTGAAATTTGGTTCTTGGATTTGACAATCCCGCAATTTCAAAAAACATAGTAAACTTAATGAAAATGGTTGATGGATTTGAACGCTTCAAATCTGATTCCAGTTAATTCATTTTGTCCATTGAAAATATGCAGTTCAACTTGAACTTTGCAAAGTGTCTATGAGTTCCTGCATTTTTAAAAATTCAAATAAAAATACAAAGAATTCAATTTAATTAAAAATGGCTATCCCATAAAAGTGATTCAAAATTTGGACCAAGGATTTGACAATCCCGCATTTTTATGTTCAGGTTCTGAATTTACAGTACTGAAAACTTTTAATATAAATCATTAAGCCTTACAGCTATGGTATACTGAAGTGACTCCAGAGAGCTCAAAAATAAAATAAAAACAGTACCCTAATAAATAAAAATAAGGATAAATAAGCAATTATTTCTCATTTTACTATGTAATTTACACTCTTTATTATAAAAATATTTTTGATTACCATAAAAATTAAAGTTCCCAATGAGACAAAAATAAAGACAAACACAAAAAATAAAGTTATGCAAAATACAAAGAAATATTAATATTTATTTTGATATAGTTCATATAAGCACAACTGTGAATATCATTTGTTTTATTTGGAAATTAACAAAAATTAAGATATTTTACTAACTTTCAACTATAAATATTCATCTCAAACTTACCATGCATACATAGAGCAATCACTGCTATATAATTAAATTAAAAAACTTAAAAATTAAAGCTAAAAACTAAATGATCAAAGCTAATAAGTAAAAATTAAAGTTAAAAAGTTAAAAGTTAAAAGTTAAAATTGTATAACTGAGCAAGCAAGTTTATTCCTCATCATTATTTCCCTGTTTCATTTTGGCCCCTTCCAGTAGGGCAGTGGCAATAAGCTTAAGCTGCTGCTTAAGCTCAGAGGCCTTGTATTTGTGCTTAGCTGCACCCTGGATGGCCTTGATGAAGAGGGTAAAGTGGGTGGTTGGCTTGGTGGTGGGACACGGTTGGAGAGATCTGGGAGCTTGGAGATTGTTTTCTCTTGCTCATGCTGCAGGAGAGAGAAGAACTTATTAAACTTTGGATGAAGCCCAAAGTTGGCTTTAAGATGCTTGTGATAAGCCTCTAATGCCAAAGTGGTCTTCAGCTCCCTGTTGACAGCCGCCCAGTACACGTTCCAGCTGGCCTTGGTGCAGGCCTTGCCTCGCCTCTGTGTGACAACCTTCCCAATCCACTGGGGCTTGAAGTACTTGAGATAAAAGCTTAAACTCTGGGTGCTTCACTATGTAGGGATCCTTTGAGAGCACCTCAAACCCCTGCGCAGTGTTCTCTGGCTTTAAAAAAGCCAAGGCACTGAATTGTGCCAGCACAAATCTGCAGGTGTCCAAAGTATCCCTTTGGCTCAACCTACTAAGCTCAGTGTGGGCCTGCACGTTACAAGAAACTTCTTGGCGGAAGTGGAAGTGGCACCCCTGCACCTCTCCTCTGAGCAGCTTCTCAAATGCATTGAACTGAGCAGGCCCAAAGTCCATGATGCACACGTGAGGCCCAAGAGCTCTTAGCCTTGCCTTTTCCTCTGAGTCCAGGGTGGCCTGGTCCTTGTCAGAGGCAGGTGGGTTGGCGTGGGTGTGGGGGGAGTCTTCTTGGATTTGTCATTGTTGGCAGGAGGAAGGAGGGAAATTGCTTGGCAGAGGATTGTGAATGCACATGTGTAAATGGCCTCAGTGGCCCCAGGAAGAAGAAAGAACGTGAGTGGAATCACCCAGATGTCAATCTGGGCATGGACCATCCAGAGCTGCTTGAACATCCCGGGGCAAGTGGCAAAGGTACCATCAACTAGCCAGGTTAACGCCCTTTTCAAATCCATCAGGTTCTGCTGAGTTGAGTAGCAGATTATACGGTCCTTGGCTGCAGGCCCGTCATCATGAAGCAGGAAGCGCTCCCCACTAGGAAGCTGCTTAAGCTCATGAGTGAGCGTGAGCTCAGAGAGGACGTCAGAAGCCTTGGGGGAGGGGGAATTTGCAGCAATACACTTATTGCTGATAAATTTGACCAACTGCTCCTGAGTGGGCACCAACTTAAGATTGTTGGGCTTCAGGTGCTGGAGGGCCTTGATAGCCAGATCTGATGCGTGAAGATGGGAGGATGTGGGTATTACTTGCACAAGGTACCACTTTAACATCCAAGTGATCAGGTGATTGGGGGGCTCACAAGTGTGCTCCCCTTTCTCCAAAGTAACTTGCTCCCAGCTGTTGGTGTTCAACCGGGCCCTACAAGTCTTATCCTTGCAGACAAAGTGCTTGCTCTTGGTCTGCCGCTTTTGGTTGTTGCAATTGAAGATGTAGTTGTCAGCAATGTAAACAGGGCTGCTCTTTACAGACATGATTAGGAAGTAACGGGGGAAGCGCTTGGGGACTTTAAACTCTCTGTCCACATTACAGATATTGTGGATGGCCAGTGGATCCCAAGCCACATGACCAGAAGCTTTGAACTTCTTGGAGTACTCCTCTGGCTCATCTTGGGGATCAGATGAGGGAGGGGGGAGAGCCATCAGGAGGGGGATGGGAAGGGTTCTTTGAGGCCTGCTTGGATGCCTCCTTTTTCTTACCAGAAGAAGAGGTGGGCTCCTTGGCAGCCTTTACTTTCTTGGTATGCCGCTCCTTGGTGGGCTTGGAGTCAGCCTCTGAGTGGTAAAAGGAGTGGTTGGTAAGATCATCATCAGATTTATTGGGGAAGGAATTTTTGGGGGAAGGTGAAGGGGATGTGGAAGATGAGGGTGGAGGGGGGAGGAGTAGGAAGAGATGGAGTTGGAGGAGATGGGGTTAGAGACTTTGCCCCTGTAGGCTTCTTGGCACACTTGGGAGTGGAGGAAGTTTCTTTGGAGCCCTTGAAGGCTTGGCGCTTGGGCTGTTCTTGTTTGATTTTGTCTAAAGAAAAGTTTAGCATTGTAAATATTAGAAGTATGAAAGATATGAAATACAGAGGTAAAAAAGTAAAATTTAAATAAAAAGTATGCAAATAAAGTTTTATTTATCAAGAAAAAAACCATAAAAAAGTAAATAGAAGCAAAATAGAAACTCAAAGTATAGATATAAAGGTTAAAACATAGAAAATAAGTGAATTTATGATGAAGCATCAAATATGTTAGGTTCAGCACAACATCTTAGTGTTAAATCAATGTAAAAGTTTAATTGAAAATAAAAAATATGAAAATTATATGGAGAGCAGCAAAAAAGTAGTAGATTATAATTGCAAAAAAATATTATGTGGAATTTTTTTATTGAGAGTTGAAAATTCAAAACATAGTAAAGTGTCAAGTTTGGCACTGTCAATCAGCCAGGAAAAGCTGAATTCTCACTGTCAAGTATGCCAGAGTCAAGCAGAAACATCAAATTTACTGTTTTTTACATATAAAACTTGCTTAAATTTAAAACAGGTTCAAAAGTTAACCCAAAAGCAAGGCAGTATCATATGCTCAAAAATTAAAAAAATACAACATAAGTTAAAAAAGTAGATGAGTGGAAATTTTTTTATTAGTGATTAAGGTATGCTGGGAGGAGCTGGGAGTGAATTATTTACCATAGTGTTGGTTAAAACGTTAAGAAGCTCTCTGTACTAATCCCTAAGTTAAAGTGTCTAGTGGGTGAGTGTTGAGTGGCGCTAATAGTGTGTCACATATTAATTTAGCCTTAATTCTGAGCCTGATTAGTTAAATCCGAAATCAATTGGGTGTCAAGTGGATAGAGTCAAACAAAGAAGGTGTTGAGTTTCAGTTTTTTATAAATTACATATGAAATCTCTTAATAAATTGGGCTTAATTTATGTGGCACCACTTAATCCAAAAACCCGGGAATGACATAATGTAAAACAAGTGGGGTATTTGATTAATGTCTATACCACTAAATCCAGAATAGTGGTGCTTGGAAGCTTAATCAACAACTATAAACACTAATGATAAAAATATAATAGTAAATAATAAATTTTATATAAGTGCATATTTATTTTATTAATAAAATTAAAATTTGGCTTAAAAAGTGTCAAACTGGTCACTTTTTGGCTTAGAGTGTCAAGTACAGGTTTTTTCATTTCTATTAGTAAATTCACTTATAAATTGTCCCTTAAATCAGTATTTTAGCTAACTGATTTATTAAACAGAGTCAAGTTCAAGTAAATTTAACCTTGGTTTTTGGTTTTGAACCCCTAAGTTACTAGTAAAAATTAGCTTAAAATTGGTTAAGCCAAAAATACTAATAGATTCACATATGCGGCACTTGACTCCCTGGTACTCAACAAAGTGTCAAGTACCAGGGAGTCAAACTTACCACAGTTGCCCCCAGACAGGCACTGTAAAGGAACTCACCTGCGCCTACAAAGAACTCCAACTTTGAGCACCTTCTGACATGGCCTTTGACACCCCAGCTACACACCTCATGTACTACGACGCTTTCGAGTTGCATGTGATGAGGCATGTGAGCCTGGACCAGGCAACCAACCTGCAAAGCCTGTATTGCAAAGCAGAGAAAGTGAAAAAACCTCCAACACACTCCATAAGGCACAAACTGGAAAACAAGAAAGACCCAAGGATTCCCATCCAGGCGGACGCTCCACTCAACCACCCCCTGGAGGCAACAGGAATAACACCAACCACAAACCCACGGGTTTGAATGGACATGGAAGTGGAAACAATGGCCAGTCAAATTGTACCCATTTCTGTGTCACCGCCACACAAGGCAATCAAGACAAGGGAAAAGCCTGGGGAGAGCACTAAGTGAGCCAAGCTTGCCCCACACAACTCCTGATTCACCCAATGATGAGTACCAACCCAAGGACGTGGACCAATGCCCAATGATCCATGTGCCCTCAGAGGACCTGGTACTGTACATCATTGCCAGACATCCCAATAAACTGATGTCCTGTCCTTTCTGCTTTTGCAGTTACACAGGCTCAGCACTCCTGGATTTGGGTGCAGATTGAACTCTAGTCAACAGTAGCTTTGTGGACAAGTTCAAGCTGGCCACTAATCCTTTGCAGATTAAAAAACGTGGTCCTGGCTGACAAACACCACATTGCTGTGACAAGGGAAAATGCCCCCTTCTCTGTCATGCTTGAGAATTTACACTCCACCATCCAAGGTCCTGTCATTGAGTCCCCAAAGTTTGACATTGTGCTGGGACTAGACTGGTTACAAAAGAACAACCCTCACGTAGACTGGGCAACCTCAGTGTTGACCATCAAGCGTGAAGGTGTCAACCACCAGATCTACCCTGACTCTGTGGATCAACTCCTACGCAACCACGTCTTTGAACGCATCACAGAGACCCTGGACAAAAAGGAAACCCTGAAAGCAATTGACTGGGACTCCTACCAGTAAAAGATCATACACTTCAAAGATCACCAGGAGACCTCCACGCCTTAGGACTGCAAAATTGTGGCCTGCCATCCAGAAATCTTCAAGGAAGCGCTGCCTGGGCTGCCCCCTGAGAAGCACATTCAGCACTACATCCAACTCAAAGGGGCTGTACCCAAGGCGCGCCCCATCTACAGGCTGACCCCAAATGAAGACAACACCTTGCGCGCCTACCTCAAGGAAGCATTGGAGAAAGGATTTATCCACCCCTCACAGTCTCCCTTTAGGGCCGCCGTATTATTTGTGACCAAGAAGGACGGTGCCTTACGTCTGGTCACAGACTACCAAGCCCTAAACAAAGTTATCATCAAGAATTGTTATCCACTACCACTGATTGACAACCTCTTTGACGCCTTAGGAGGAGCCACAGTCTTATCCAAGATTGATCTGACTGCAGGCTACAACCAGATTTGCATCAAGGATGAAGACATCCCCAAAACAGCCTTCTGCACTAAATATGGCTCATAAAAATGTGTGGTGCTCAACTTTGGCATAACAAACGCCCTGTCCACCTTTGTGACCTTCATGAGCAAAGTATTTTTGCCTCACATAGGCAAGCACGCCCTAGTGTACCTGGACAACATCATTGTCTACAGCCCCTTGGTGGAACAGCACCACAAAGACCTCAAGGCAGTCTTTGCTACCTTGGCACAACACAAACTGTTGGCCAAACCCTCCAAGTTCCAGTTCTTCCGTGAGCAGCTACTCTTCCTGGGACACATTGTCTCAAAGAATGGCATCAAACCCTACAGTCAAAAGATACAGGCCATCTGCAAGATGCCGCCACCCAAGGATAAGTTGGAACTCCGCACCTTCTTGGGGATGATGGCCTATGTACACCGCTTCATACCTGACTGTGGCATTTTGACTGCCCCTTATCCGCCATAACAGGCGCCAAATCCAAGTTTGTGTGAACCCCCCAACGTGACCTCTGTTTTAGACGCCTCAAGGAGAAACTCACAACAGCTCCCATCCTGCAATACCCCAAACGTGACAGGGAATACCAAATGGAAACCAATGCCTCAGATACATCCATTGGGGGTGTACTACAAATCAAAAATAATGACAGTGACTTCCTGCCTTTATCTTATGAATTGTAAAAATTGACAGTTGGCAAGTGTCAATACCCTATCCACAACAAATAACTGTTGGCTATTGTGCACTGCCTAGTCAAATGGCGCTGTTACCTAGAACGGCAGGAAGAATTTACAGCATTAACCAACCACAAGTTGCTCATATATTTCAAAAATCAAGTGAATCTGTCTTGCCAACAAGCCCGCTGGATGGAGCTATTGGATAGATTCAACATGCTCATACAGTACAAATCTGGGGCTGAACTTGCCATATCAGACCCCTCTCCTGCCTTATGTCTGTGCCTCAAGAGGGGAAAATGGGCTCAACCCAGACTGGCCTCTCTTAGTACTATGAACAAAAGATAAAGGTTCCCCCCAGCACAACCAACATAACAAAGCAAACAGTTATCAAAAGCAAACACCTATTTGCTGATGTATATGGGACCCTACACAGAAAAATGTCTGACAGCACAATCATTCCCTACATCCCCACGCACCAGCAGGTAGACACCATCCTCTGATATCACAGAGATCTTGAATATACCAAGAGCCAAAACCTATATGAGTTTCTTAAGCACAAGGCCTGGTGGCCAACCTTATATTGCAATGTTCAAGAAGTTCTAGACCAATGTGAGGTATGCAAAAAGTTTGCCAAAAGCAAAACCTGCCAAAGTCAGTACTGCCCATCTGTACACAACCACCCTTCAAAGTATGGGCTCTTGACATTGTTGGCCCCATACCAGGGAGACACAATGATAAGAAATACATCATCACCGCCATTGACTTTGCTACAAGATGGCCAGTAGCCCAAGCAGTAAGGGCGCACACTGGCAACAACGTACAACAATTTATTGGCAAAGAGATAATCAGCAAGTTTGGAAACCCAGAACTCCTGATAACTAATGGAGGGAAAGAATTGACCTCCAAAACCACCAAAGTATACCTCACAAAAAATGGGGTCAAACACACCATAACAATGCCATACCACCCACAGGCCAATGGACGTGTAGAGCGGCTTAATGGTAGCCTTGTGAAAGCCTTAGCCAAACTCACTGCCGGGAGACCTGGAGACTGGTATAAGCAGCTACTGACTACATTACTTGTGTGTCAACCCCAAGTGAACAGATCCACCGGAAAAGGCCCTTTTGAGTTGGTATACAGCACACAGCCAAATATCATTCAAGCATTGACAGGACCTAAACTGGAAATTCCAAGTGAATTCCCTCCACACTCAGACCCTCAAGTGATAGAGGCTAACAGCAAGCAAACAGCAAAGGAGAATGAACGTCTTTAAAAGAAATTTGTCCCCATCCGCAATAGACATGAATTTAGGGACAAAGTTTGGGTCATGAATGTTGACAAGAGCAAGCTACAACCCAAGAAAGTGAGGCCAGCAATCATTCTGAAGGTAAAAAACAATAACACTTACCTTGTTCAAGGGCTTGGAAAACATAAGCAAGACAAGACCCTACACCATGATTGCCTACAATCCTGCAAAGCAAGACAGAAGCAACAAGATACAGCCCTGCCTGCCACAGAACAGCAACTAGTTCAATACGGCGCCCGGGCTCCTGACAACCTCCCTGATAACCTGCCCCCAGATGAGGCCGACCTTCAGTTGGGGGGTGTCAAAACCACAGGATCAACCCGTCAGCAAGGTTCCAAAAAAGTGGGTTTGTGACCTGCAATCCAATTATCTGGTCACTTGAAGCCAGACTAGGAAGTCAACTCAAATTACCAAATCCAACAACATGAACAGATGATGATCCCCTACATTGGATACCTTGTTTTAGCGCTTGACTTATTACCAGGATCAAGCCACCCCCTTCTTTTATCCAACTGTGTGATCAACAATCATGTTCCTGCTATCCATTGATTCACCATGACTATATAATCACTATCTCACAATAAAGATTATTATCTAGCTTCTAAATATTTTCCCCTTGTAACTCTGCTAAAACAGCACAGTTACAACATCTTGGCTGAATATAATAATGCCATCCAGGTACACAACAGAATACTTTTCAACTGGATCTCAAAGGCCTTTTTAATGAGCATTGCAAAGGTGGATGATGTGTTGTTCATGCCAAAACCCATGGTGCAACACTCTTAC
The DNA here is from genome assembly GCA_014839935.2 of Entomophthora muscae. NCBI lineage: Eukaryota > Fungi > Entomophthoromycota > Entomophthoromycetes > Entomophthorales > Entomophthoraceae > Entomophthora > Entomophthora muscae. The sequence continues at coordinate 776,432 of QTSX02002851.1, read as the reverse complement.
AACCCATAATGTGCTCCCAAGGCAGTTTTTGCCTCAATTATAGGGGAATTTCTGAATTGATTGCGCCATTTAGTGAGATCAATGTTGATAAAGACCTTTGCATCAGCAAGTGTATCAAATAAATCATTGATAATCAGTAGAGGTATCTGTTCTTTAATGTTACTTTGTTTAGGGTACATTAGTCTGTGACCAGGCGGAGAGACCTGTCCTTTGTTGCCATAAAGAAGACCACAGTTTGGTATGAGGATAGCAAGGGGAAGATGGAACCCTTGTCCAGAGTGTCTACAAGGTGTTTACCAAGTGTTATATCTACCTTGGGCATTATTCAATACTGTGGTTGAGCCTTTAGAGACAGCCCTTGTAGTTGGGAAGCATGGTGAATCTCTTGGGGTGGAGGTAGCTGGCCCAGTGTTTTGTTGAATACATCCTTAAATTTATCAAGCAGCTCTTGCAGGATGGTAGTAAATCACTGTGAGGGGATTAGGAGGTATTCTGGACTAATTTCTTCAACTGAACACTGACTAAAGTCCAACTTGTCCCATGTTGTGACTGTGCTGTATTAGAAGAGCTATAAGAGAGAATATTTAGAGTCTAGATATACAACTTTACTGATTTATTGGAAGCTGTATATTTGTGGTGAACTGCTTAGTAGAGAAAAATTATTCTGCTGATCATTCATTTGGATGAGTGGGGGTGGCTGGATCCTATTGGTGATTGAAGTGCTACATTGAGCTGCCACTGGGATGATATTGTTATTGTCCCTTTTTCTCTGGTTTGGTAATCCAAATTGACTTCCAAATTTGGCTTCAAGCTCTAGGATAGTCAAGTCAAGGGGTAAGGGTGTAATACCCAGACATTGCCGGTACTACTTACAAGAGTTATGGTTGGAGATTGGCAAATTGGAACCCATTCAAGGCAGTGGCAATTGAATAGGTGGTCATCAACCATTAGAATACCTTGGTGTGGATGTTATACCTGCCAAAGCTCCCTTCAAAGTATGCCAACATGTAGTAAAGGGAGGTGTACACTGCAATGGACATGGTGGAGTGTGGCAAGACAAGAGGAAGCCAAGAACCAGTGTGCAAAGAGTTGAGCTGCCCAGGGTTGTAGTGGTAGCCTTGGCCTAACCCTTCTGGTGAAGGTCCAAAGGTTTCTGGTTCCTGCTGGTGCTCTCCAATCCCAAGTCAAGCTGTAAGCACAGCTGTAAAGATGAGGTGGTTCATTTTCCCTGGATTGGGGATTGAAGGTGAAGTTTTAATTAAATAAGTGTTGACCTTTAAGGATTAAGATTTAAACAAGATTTATTGAGGAGGGTATTTATCTCAATAATAGCACAAGCTATCACTGAGAATGGATCCTTTATTTATAGTGTCTCCCACTGTGCAAAGTTTTGCAAGTGGGAGTAAAAACAAGGAATTGGATATCCCAAAAGTTTGGAGGATGAGATTGGGCATGGGTTTTTGAGAAGAGGGCCAAACACTTGTTCTTTTGCAATCTGTTGTTGGTTTGGCAATTCTTGACTGGAGCCAATTAATGTTTGTGGGCATGGGGTCATGTAGTGGAAAAAGCTCAAAGAACTCTCAGAATCTTTTTTGTCTTGGATGGCATGGTTTGGTTGGTGTTTGGACCCAAGCATGTGATTTGGTCCTCTGAATCTCATTGGGTTGGAGTAGAATTGTTGTTCAAAATTGAACCCTGAATTTTCCCTTCTTCTGAAGGGCATGTATTATTCTCTAATTTTTGCCCTGCAACCAGGGAATTTTCTGAATGGCTGTGGTTGATGAGGGCTTCTGATTAGCTGGGGAGTGGGGACTGGGGCCCAAGTGGATGGCTGGGGGTTGGCTGGGACCCAGGGAGCAAGTGGGTGGGCGGGCAGCTGGCAGCTGGCTGGGCAAGCAGGGAGCAAGCAGGAGGCTGGCAGGAGGCCTGCTGGCTGGGAGGCTGGCAGAGGGTGCTGGTGGGTGTGGTGGGTGCCTGCCTGGATGATACATTATTCTGGGGCTTATTAAGTCCCATTTGATCTCTTTTTTATTTTATTTTCCCCAATTAATGGGGGGAAATCCACATTAAATTGTGGATTTTTGAAAGTGGAATTCCCTATTTTCCCCCAACATGATATCTCAATAGAAATCTGATTGATGTCAGGAATATTCCTGACAAGGGGTCTATTGTGTGAAATGTTCCTTGTGGTCAAACCCACAGTTTTAACCTCTTTTAAATTTGCAGGGGCCCTTCTCTGAAATACTTACAAAGACAGTGTCACATAATAACTTGTTCATATCAATTGGGTAAACTTAGAAGCCAACACCATTCCTCCTGAGATTAATAACAGAGGTGTCTCAGTCAATGTAAGGGTGGCTGTACTATAGCCATTTTCAGACCTGCAATTATGTTGTGGCTGATACCATTCATGATGGATCTTAGAGTCTGAATCAAATTTTTCCCATTCTTATTGAGAAGAAGTACTGTTTCATGAGTGATGGCTACTCTGTGAGAGTGTTCTATGTGTATTACCTTGAATCAATTGAGTACCCCCTCTAAATGTTGGAAGTCAGCAAACTCTTGATTGACTATAATGTGGTTGGCCCCAGTGTCTACCAGGAGCCTTTTGGGTGTTTCTGTGGAAGCAAAAGGGATAATAAAAGCAAGTGGTTTTATTATGTGCATGACTAGCCTGGAGATGGGGTTTCACTGTTTACCTGGAATACATCCAGGGCTCTAAGCTTGTGCACATTGGAGTTTCAGGATTCTTTTAGCAAGGAGAGATTGGAATTGCAAATCAATTGGGGTTGTAGAGCCTCTCATTTATACAGCCCTCAGGCCTTTTCTGAGCTCTTAATATGTTTCAGTTGAAATTTTCCCTTGCTATGGTGCTTGTTGCTGTCATCTTGTTGACAGAGATAATAGTGACTTACTTAGCTGTAGGTGTTTCCAGACACAGGGTGAAGTTTAGTGAACACACCATTGGACTTTTGGAACCCCATTGTAGCATGATCATTTGCCTTCACAATGTCCTTATATCAGTTTTTAATGGAGGTGCAGTGGCCCACAGGCACCCATTTACAGATATGTGCTTTAAATTATTGATAATGAGTGTGAGAAACATTGTGTTTCCATTGGTAGTGGCTTCTGGGGAAGCAGCAAGTGCCTGTTGTCAAGAAGCAAGATACTCAGGGACTCTTTCTATTTGTTTGATGGCAAGAAGGAGCATCACCACAACAATGGGTGAGAAATTCTCACTGTGGTGATATTTTGTAACTTTAAGGCTCCCCCTTAAGCCTACACTTCAATTCCCATCAAATGCTTGGGGATCTCTACAAAATTGTGTTTGGATATTTATCCAAAAAGTTACTTAAAAAGCCCATGAAAAGCCCTCAAATTAATACTTGTGGCATGATTTGAAGATTCCCTCACCTAACCCACCCAAGAGACACCCCTGGTTAAAATATCATGTGCAAGAGCTTCTGGGAGCAGTGGCATGTGCATCCAAAGCAGGCTCCTCAACTTTAGTTGAGCTGGGGTTCCGTTTGATTCTGTCCATTCAAAATTTGTTTGGATTCCCCTACATCAAGAAATGCCCCCATACCCCCTCATATTATTGGCTGGTCTGCTTGAACATTCAAACTCACACACCAATCCCATCCTGTGAGAGAGGGGGGCTAAACTAACTAAGTTTAGCTCCCATCCTGGGGAAAAGATCCACCAGGACACCACCCAGTGCAAGACTGGGACAGCCGCTTAAAGTGACATCCACAAGGAGGATGCAGCAGATAATTGGGGAAAGCAAGAGTCCAAGCTCATCAGAATTGTTCCACCAAGCAACCAGGAGGCGCACTTGGGGGCAGGCTCCTGGGCAACCTTGCCTTCTTCTGGAGCCAATACAACTGGGGCCTCAGAGAAAGGGGGTGTTGGGGGAGTCAGACCAGGGGACGCTGAGGGAGCTGGATCATGGGTAGGAAACTCAAGATTGTTGCAGGTGAGACTTCTTACTACATTCTCGCTGGTGGCAAGAATCTCCTGGGCCCGTCAAGTGATGTCCTCAAGGATGTACATGAACTGACTTGGATTGGCACCCATGTAGCGGAAGGAATGGGTGATTTGGCTCCAAAGATCTGGTGAAGTTGACCAACTCATCACCAAAGCAGGAGCCAAGGTAAAGACCACAAATTTAATCAGGGGCGCTAACCTTTTTGAAGCCTAAAGTGGGCCCAGCAAAAATGCAGAAAATTCTAGAATGATTTGGCTTTGTTCTAGAAGCAGAGGACACAGGAACAAACAGAAAGTCTCTAGGGTCTGCGAGAAGTGCAGGGAACAACCACAGAAAGAGGGGTCAAAGAGTAAAGCAAAACCTTTGAAAAGCCTATATGGGCGTGATGACCAAAGCAAAAGCACAAAATGCACAAAGTTGAACTTAAAATAGGTAATTATATGATGTTTACTACTAATTTTAAGAGTCAAGTTGATCTCTTCAAAGCAAAAGAGGTAAACTTTAGCGTTGACATTAACAACTTCAATAGGGACTTTGAAAGGCTGCGGGAAGGCCAGAGAGCAAGGGACAAAGGTAAGATACAACAAAACCTTCACTAACACCTTAGAGAATTAAAAGAGGCCAAATAAAAGGCCAAAAATAACCACTAAAATTTAAGTGAAAGAGTAAAACTTTATTTTGTAAGAATGAGCAAGCAGGGGACCAAAAGTCCCCTGTCTTGCTTTAAGGGTAACAAACAAATTCAAAGGTCACCTGACCCAGAGGCGCGGATTCAATTAGCTGCAGAAGAAATTTTGCCAGGCAAATCCAGCAAGCTGGAGGGTTTTGCACCAATTTCTGACCTCAAATCTGATAGGCTTGGATCAAATGAATTGGCAGGTCACCATTTAATCCAGTTAAGTTGGATTTAATGATTTGGCAGTAGCGCGACCTGATTGCTTAGACTTAATTAATTTTAAGTGTGGTTGTGCCCAAGCCAAAAAATAGTCCAAATTAATCAGGGATTTCTCCCAAGTAGGGACAGAGCTCTGAACGTCAACGTTTGCCGCCTGGGAAGGGTATACCAACACAAATCTTTCATCAACCAAGTGGGCTAAATCTTCAAAGAAGTTAAGAGGCTTGGCTGGCTTCTGAGCAGATTTTTTGGTGTGGCGTGGGAAGATTGTCCTATCCAAGGCTAAAGAGCAAAGTAACTTTACACTTCCCCCTCCCAGGAATAAACAAAAGCGTTGTAAAAGACCTTGCTTCATCATTCTCTGATATAATAGAGCACATAATTTGCTAGTAAATTTGGCCATCTGGGTTTATCTGGTGCTTTCAGGTGTCCAGTTGATTCCTCCCCCCTTTGGCCTCCCAGGGATTGTTGGTGGCAACCGTTTGATTGATGCAGAAGCATGGATTTGTTGTGGTTGCCAGCACAGTTATATTCATTCATAATCCACCCCCAATCCTCACAGATCAGTTATTACTGGCCTGTTGGCTGCTCATCTCTGCATTATGAACCTGTCCCTTTGGTTTAAGATCAGCTTCCATATAACACATGGATATTTTTTCATTCACACATTTAATTTTGCATATGATTGAGCTGGTTGGGTGTTGACTGAATTATGGTTCTCAACTGTATCTGTTCCGCATTCAGATTTCAAGTGTGTTGATCTGATTGGCTTTTGGCTGCTGACGTGACCCTTTTTGAGTCTTAGTCTAGGTTTCTCTGGATCTGGTTGGTGGTTTCCCAACCCATGGTTATTTTGACTTGTATTTCCAAACTCTCTGGGCTGGATTGGCCAGCGCTCAAGGGGTTGTTGTTATCAGTATGGGCTCCAGGTTTGAGATTGTCTTCACTTGTTGGATTGGCTGGCTTTCAAGGTGTTGTGGTTAGTGTTAGCCATCCTGCATCTGAAAGAGCTTTGGGTTTTTCTGGCTGCAGATTATTAAGAGGGGTGGATTGAATTCTTGGCCTTCATATTGAAATCCAATAAAATTTTCATTTCTCCCTTCAATATCTGTTGATCTAGATGCATTTGTTCCCAATGGAGAGGAGCAAGGGAAAGATTCCCTTACACTGATACAGCTGGGTAGGCAGTGGAGGTGTATGTGATCTTGTTGTTTCTGATGACCCTGGTATGAGAGACTTTAGTAGTGGGGTGTGGAGGTGGCTTCTGTCTGGAATTTAGATGGATACATCTTGCTTGAGGTGTGGGGGTGGTTGGTTGGCACCTTGAGAGGCCTGGGACTCTGGCTCAACATGCCCATTCTGTGTTCTAGGTCTATCCCTGGCCCCTCTGGGGTGTCCTCTCAGATGGATGTCCTGTGTTTGGTTATGGGAGCTGGTTGGGTATGGGAAAGTCTGTCCATTGTTGAGTTTATACTTCTGGTAAGTATAATAAACGGAATAAGGGGAAGATTTAAGAAGAGAATGATACTTTATTGGATATGAATATAGAAGAATATATAGTATCATGACAAGCCACATGCCGTCCATGTACGTCATGGGGCTTATCTAAGTAATGTTCCTTTTGGGTCACAAGGCTTACTCAAGTTGTGTTCCATTTAGGATCTAGATTGGGTGATCCCTGTCACAGATGGCTTGACTGATAATGGTGCCACCAGTTTACTGGCTGGCCGATGAACCATTCGGTGATCTACTTGGGGCGTTAATTCCCCAAGAGGGATTAATCAAAGATGTTGCAATGTATCCCCCTGGGGTGCTGGAAGGCGGAGCCTTGGGGATTTCCTTAAGAGTGTTGGGGATGTGCGCTTGGTATTGATCCAGTTTGGTGTTGGGAACAGGGAGTCTGGAGTTTTATTGGGCTTTTCTTGCTTTGCACAGGCAGAGGCGGTTGTAGTGCATATGTTTCAGTTCAGCCCAAGCTCCAATTTCTTTGATGAGGTAGGTGCTGTTGGGCTTGACTTTCATGATAATGCCTGGTCCACACAGTCCTGGGTCCAATCTGTGTTAGTTGTGGTTGACAACCCAGATTTTGTCCCTGACTTGGAATCTCTCTTGCTGCAATGGGATTGCTTCCCTTTTGACCCTTTGGTGTTCCATTTCCTCTTGGTCTTTTCTGGCTTATAATATGTTGGGGTCTCTGTTGTCTGGCACCTTTTTGAGAAAAGGTAATTGTGGTCCTGTGGATGTACTAACAAGAGCGGGCTTTTGTCCATAGACAAGCTCATAAGGGCTTTTGCCCGTATTGCGGTTGACTCATGTTCTACAGACCATAAGAGCAGTTGGTAGCATATTGACCCAGGCTTTTGGGTTGTTGGCAGATAATTTACTGAGGGCTTCCAATAGAGAGCCGTTTAGTTGATCTACCCATACATTTGCTTGAAGGTGATATGGGCTGGCTGTGATGTGTTTTATCCCATTTTTTGGCAAGGTGAATGTTGGTGTCAATGGCTTTAAGTTTGGTGCCTCCACCTGTGATCAGGAGGACAGGCTTCTCAAATTTGGCTATGATTTTTTCCAATGAATTGTCTCACATTGTTGCCTTTGTGCTCTTTGGTGGCTTGTGCCACGGGCCATCTGGTTGCATAGTTGATAGCTGTGATGATGTACTTATTGCCCTTGTTTTTTCCAGGCATTGGTCCCATGATATCCAATGACCATACCTTGAAGGGTTGTGTGATGAATATGGGTACTACCAACTTGGGTGGTATTTTGGTTTGGGTGTACTTCTCACAGACTTTGCATTGCTCCAGTACTTCTCTTATATCATCTAGCATGTTTGGACACCAGTAGTGTGTCTTGAGATATTCATGCAAGTTCCTGATATGGGTGTGTCTCAGGTCTCTTTGATATTGGAGGATTGTGTCAATCTTTTGTGTTGACGGGACGTAGGGTACGGTATCACCATTTGGAAGTATTTGGTGCAGTGTACCATATACGTTTTTGAACAGGTGCTTGTTCTTAAGGATCTTCTCTTGGATGTCCATTGGGGTACCAGGTGGTAACCCTTCCTGGAGATTCCCCATGATTAACATGGGCCAGTTGGGGTTGCCATCAGCGCAGAGGACATGTTTGCTGTATAGCCTTGACAGGGCATCCACAGTAAGCATTTCTTTTCCTGGCTTATATCCAATTTGCATGGGGTATCTCTGTATGAGATTCCTTCATTCAGCTTGTCTCCTTAACAAATATTGTTGTGTTTTGAAGAATATCAGCAACTTGTGTTTGGTGAGTACCTTGAACGTTTGGGCTCCTTCCAGATAGCATCACCACTTTATGAGGCAGTGTATTATGGCTACCAACTCCTTGTTGTGTATGAGATATCTTTGTTTACTGTCAGATAACTTTCTTGATTCATATGCACAGGGAGGAAGTCATTTTGGGCCGTTTGGATACAGAGGACTCCTCCTATGACATAATCAAAAGCATTGGTTTCTAGCTCATAGATTTCTTCACAATCTGGATATTGGAGAATAGGGGCAGTGACCATGTGTTCCTTCAGTTGGCAGAAGTGTTGATCATGTAGCGGTGCCCAGACAAACTTGGTTGTTTTGCTTGTGACGGTAGACAGGGGGGCTGTTAAGGCACCCCAATCAGGGATGAACCTTCTTACGTAGGCTACCATTCCAAGGAAGGTGCAGAGTCCACTCTTATTTCTTGGAGCTGGTACTCAGTTATGGCGCGTATCTTGTCTGGGTCTGGTTTGATTCTGTCCTTGCTGATAATGTGACCAAGAAATGGAAGCTCCATTGAGAAGAATTTGCACTTTGACAGGTTTACAACCAATTGGTTCTCTTCAAGGGTGCAGAGGACCAGGCAGACGTCTTTTCAGTGTTGTACCAGGTTGGGACTGTAAATGATGATGTTGTCCAGTTAGATAATTGCTTGTTTTCTGATGTGGATCTTGAAAACTTTGTTCATGAAGGTCACAAAGGTACTGGGAGCGTTAGTCATGCCAAAGTTGAGAATGACACATTCAAAGGATCCATACTTTGTTCTAAATGCGGACTTTGGAATGTCTTCAGGTTTCACGCAAATTTGGTGGTAAGCTGCTGTCAAATCAATTTTTGTGAAGATTTGGGACCCCCCAGGGCGTCAAAAAGGTCGTCAATTAGGAGCAGGGGATACCTGTTCTTAATTGTGACCTCGTTGAGCACTCTGTAATCAGTGACCAGGTGAAGTCCTCCATCTTTTTTTGCCACAAAGAAGACAGCAGCACCAAAAGGTGACTTTGATGGTTGTATGAGTCCTTTTTTGAGTGCTTTGTCAAGGTAAGCTTTTAGGGTGTTGTCTTCTTGTGGTATGAGGCAGTAGATAGGTTGTGCTTTAGTTACACTCCCTTTGAGGTCAATTTTGTGTTGTATGCCGCGGTCAGGAGGTAGTCCTGGTAGCATTTCTTGGAAGACAGTGGGGAACTTGTTAACTAGCTGGTCTCAGATGGGGTCCTTTTTATGCCGAGTCTCTGTATTTTTAAAGCGGATGACTTTGAATGTGCAGGTACTCCAATTGATTTTGCTAGGGTTGGTTTCCTCTTCTGTTTCCATGATTTTTACAAATACATGGTCCCTCATAAGCGTATCAAGGTGGGTTGGGTAAACATGGTGATGTACCTCTCCTTGTTGTATGGTGAAGGTAGCACTATCCCAGTCAATGTGAGGTTTGGTCTTTCTCATCCAGTCCAGGCCAAGTATAATGTCATACTTGGGGATTGGTATGATTGGGCCACTGATTGTGGTTTGCATGTCTCCAATTTGGGTACGGAAAGGTTTTGCCTCTTGAGTGACTGGTGTGCTTTTGTTATATGCCATGATGACTCTCCTGATACTGCTTTGGGTGGTAGGTAGTTTCATGAGGTCAGAAAATTTCTTGTCGACTAGGGATGGTCTGCTCCAGTGTCAAATAGTGTGGTGCCCTGATATCTGCAAAAATGGAAAGGATAGGTGAGGAGTTTATTTCCAGTTTGAGCGGCAAACAGTAGAGGGTTGCTGGAGGGTACTTGGATCATGATGATTGAATCCACATCCTGGTCCCTGTACAAGTCTTGTAGGTTGGGGGAGAGCAGCTCACCTAAGCACTCCTCTGAGCTTTTCCCTCCTCATTGGTATCTTTGGTGCTTGCCTGGTTGGCTTGTGCAGTGTGATTCCCAGTTCAAGGATGGGTGTTGTTGGCTTGGTTGTTCTGTTTATTGGGTCAAGGATCCTTCTTGGCTGAAGGACTCTCTTTGCGCTTGTTGGTTGCATGTAGGCCGTCAGATTTTTACGCTGTGTGTTTCCCTTCCAATAATACATCTTCAAGATTCTTGCAGCGGGTCATGTCAAACTGACGTCTAATGTGTGTTGGGAAGGCCATTGTAGAAGTCCAAGCGTGGCCCAGGTTCATCAAAGTTGATGGTGTTGGGTGCGCGGTCACGTAGGTCTTTGTGTGCAGCAATGTACTCCTTGATTGTTCCTGTCATCTTGAAGGTTTGAAGTTCTGTCATGATTACCATGTCGGAATCCTTCATGGAGAACTTTTTGAGGAATACGCTCTTGAATAGCTCCCAGTTTTTCTTATGGTTGGGGTGTTGGGCTATCCATCTGCTTACAAAATGTGATACGGTTCCTGTAATGTGAAGGGCAATTTCACTGACCCAGAGTCTTTGGGGATAGTTCACTTGCTTGAATTTGCTTTGTGTACTGTTGATCCAAAGAGAGGTATTTTCCTGGCGTAGTCCTGTGAAGGCGCCAATTTCAGCTATATGCAGGCGCTAGAATACAATATTGGGTATCTCAGGCTGCTGTGGTCCTGTTGTGGTTGGCGCTGTGGGTAACAATCTGCAGGCTTTGAGAGTGTTGTATTGTTCAACAGGTACAAGAATGTTGTTGTATATAACAAAGCCTGCAGGAACGTCTTGTCCTTCTTCATAGTCTCTCCAGCTGTTAGGGAGTACCATTGCTTGGGTCCATTTCTTAGGAGGAATTTTTCCTTTGAGTTGGGTAGGTATGGATAACCTACCTGTGCTATCACTGTCAAGTTTATACTTCTGGAAAGTATAATAAATGGAATAAGGGGAAGATTTAAGAAGAGAATAATACTTTATTGGATATGAATATAGAAGAATATATAGTATCATGACAAGCCACATGCCGTCCATGTACGTCATGGGGCTTATCTAAGTAATGTTCCTTTTGGGTCACAAGGCTTACTCAAGTTGTGTTCCATTTAGGATCTAGATTGGGTGATCCCTGTCACAGATGGCTTGACTGATAATGGTGCCACCAGTTTACTGGCTGGCCAGTGAACCATTCAGTGAGCCATTCAGTGATCTACTCGGGGCGTTAATTCCCCAAGAGGGAGTAATTGAAGATGTTGCGACACCATAAAAATAAAACAAAGATGTATTTTAGACTAAACATGTGCTCTATTTGTGTTTTCAGGTTACTTTTGGTTGTTGTTTACGCTTTGTTTAGCCTTGGATATTATCACTGGTTCTATATCTGTGATTCAAAGCATATAATATTTCACTAGAGCCTATCTTAGACAATTTTACATTTTAATTGATGTTCATGCCTAAACATGGGTATCAAAATCAGATTTTCTGTTTGGCTTTAGTCATAGTGGAGCTTCTCAATCTGGGTTAGTGTTTCCTAGTTTACCCCTGGCTATACGAATCCGGTTCCAAATCCTGCAATTGTTGATTGAGTAAACTGGTGGATTTCAATTGTGATTAAACGTTCGGTTCTCAGATCCGGCAACCCCAAAAGGCATAGTAAGCTTGGTGGGGATGGTTGGTGGATCTGAACGCTTCAAACCTGATCCCAGTCGGCTCACTTTGTCCATGTGAGATATGCAGCTCGGCTTGAGATATGCAAGGTTGTATGTGATCCTGAGATTTGGAATGTTCAAATAAGATGCTGATGGATCGATCTAATTGAGAAGGGAGCCAGAGTGCAGTTGTGATTTGGACCAAGGATTTGACAATCCCACACTTCTGCGACTGGGTTCTGAACTTGCAGCATTACAGGGAAGGCTCAGATAATTAGAGTTCCACCTTATTTTTAAGCGACTTGAATAAATTTATGGGAAATAAGTGCATGCCCAAGGATTGGAGAAATATTTTACCAACAGTATTAAAGATAGCTAACAGAATGGCAAGGGAGATATGTTGGGGGAAAGTGTCTATATTGCTGGAATTACTGGACATGGGCAAGGTGATTAATAATGGCCAGAAACTGATGTTCCTTAGAGATCAAGCTCAGGCGCTTGAATGTCAGGCTGGCTTCTTCAGTGAACAGCTGCCTCAGCATCTCGTCGTTTTTGAGATCCTCAGCAAACTCCTCAAACAGGAATGCTGTGAGGCTCTTCTGGAACTTCTCTATTAGGTTCTTATAGGTAAGGGCTGCAATGTTTTGAAACACCCGTTCACGTACGACATCGTAGTAAACGATACTTGAGCTGAAGGTATGGATCTCCTTTGGATTGAATGCATCCCCTACTGCTTCGGATAGCTTCTTAGAGACAGCATCCACTTTCAAATGAAAGTCCCTGGAATTGATGAATAGGAATTTTGATTTTTGAAGATCCAAATCACGTTGGATAGAGCTCTTTAGCTCCTGAACATACCTGTCAGCCAAGCTCTTGCTTCTCTGGCTGGGAATATTAGAGAAGTAAAAGGATTCGCTTACATCATTTGCTCCATGAGATAGGGAAACTGAAAGGCTAACCTCTCAGATATGTGATCGATCAGGCAGTTAAGATCTAAATGGATCATTTCAATAGAGCGCATGGCTTCAAGACACCAGTTCTGCTGACAATGCAAGACGATTTCCAAGAAGGGATGTTTTATGTTTGAGGAGGGACTGGCATTTTTAGCAGCAGTTAAAGTCTTGATGCTTTCGGAGCTAAAGTGCCAAAAGTAGGAATTGCCAGTGTAATCTAGATATGGACAGAAATCTTTCATCCCTTCTGGTCTAAAGGATAATTTTGGCTGGGTTTCCATGTAGTTCCATGCCAAGCGTTCCAGATGGATAGCTATGTTTCTTTTGACTCCTTTGTCTTGCCCTAGCTCTGCGTCAAATTCTTTGGAGTACTTGTCGATGAGTGTGAGTAGCTTTGTTCTTAGATCAGAGGAAAACGGGTTAAGAGCCTGGCATTCTGCACTGATGGCATAGATGGACTTTGAGATCTTGCGGAAAACGAGAGGGCACATGGGGACAATCATATTGATAAAGCCCAGACAGATTTCCTCTACCACAAGAGAGTATGGTTGACGAGACCAATTTGGCTCTTGCATGCCTGAAACCATTCTGGCATTTGGATGCTGAGAGGATACAAGCCTAGGCTCATTAACTATGAACGAGCTTTCAAAATAGCAGTCCCGGTCATAATTTGTAGGGGTTTGAAGAGATACATGGTCTCCTCGATTGATGAAGATGACTTTTTCAACCTTTTTGTTTGCTAGACTTAATTCGTTGTCCAGTTCCTTATTCCTTTGGTCATATCCAAGTAAAATCGTAATGATAATCATAACGTTGTTGCTATTCAAGACCAACAAGGCATCCTCAACCATGTCACTTTCTTCATCCAAGATATTTTCGGCAGAGAGCTGCGACGAGATAGCTGGCAGAGTAACAAAAGATAGATCAAAAGGTGATCCTGAAATTACAACTGTGACATAATCGGCAGAAGAGAACAACTCGTCGCAAAAGGCACTCTTCATAAACTCATCACTTCTAAACCTGTCCATGTCCTGGCTGGGGTTGAGGATTGCTCTTTGGGCCTTGAAGATGGCAAGAGCTGCTTCTTGAGGACTATGGATATTCTCGATGAATGGAACTCTTCTGGAGAAGGAGATATCTTTTCCTAGTTCTGTGTCGAAATTCAGCGAAATATTGCAGCTCCATCTTTGAGCCCCGTTATTGCGGAGGCGGAAATCAAGCGGGCATCTATTGGATCTCCTGAAGAATTTCTGAAGCCTGATCCCTGTCACCCCGTAGATGAAGGATTGCTGTTCTTCCAAGAAGCCATATACATAAATGGAGGGAACAACATCATCATCCCAATCCGCAACATCCCTCAGGTGGTCAGATAGATCCATACAAGCAAGCACGCGTGAAGTATCAATAGCCATATTTGGGCAAAAGATCAAACTTGTCAATTTTAGAACATGCTGGCAAAAATGGTCTGATTAAAAAATATCTTCATGGAAACATCTGTTTAGAACTAACTTCAAAAGGGTCAAATGCAAATAATGAACCTAAATGAACAAGAAGGGATAGAACATTTCAAGATAGAACATTTCAAGCCTGGCCACCATGAAAAAATAATCAAAATGCTCAGTTTTGGTCATTCTTGTCGTGAAAAATTCAAAGCTTGTGATTTATTCTAAAGCTTATTAGAGAAGTTTACAACCCGTGTTATGACATTTATGCATGCACAATCTTCTTTAGCTTAATAATCATAGCATAGCTATATAGAGTTATATTGGATTTGATAGCTGTATCGATATTCTAGTTTGAAACTTATTCTTGAGCTCCAAGAAAACAGGTATTTGTCAATTTAAATTCAGTAACAAAACACAGTCAACTTGAATCATTCTAAAAAAGGTTCAAGCTGATAGAAGCAAGAAAAGAGTTAAGTAACTTTTATTTAGAGAGCAAGATAAAACGTACCTTGTAAAGTTAGATGAACTGAAACGTTCACCTTGGGTCTAAAAGTCTATTGGGATAGCTACTAAATTTTTAAAAAGCCTTGAGTTAGCTACTCATAGACTAAACCTTTATTCTTGGCCATCTGAGCTCTGGTCGGGAACCTTAATTCGATAGCATTATAAAATTTTCACCCCAAAGTAAAAATAAACCCTGGCCAGCACTCTACTAAAAAACAAGCTGTCAACTTCAAAATTGCTAAGGCGACATGAAACCTTAACGACCAATTCCTGACCCACATACAATTTCCAATGCTAAATTTGCCATTCGTGCATTCCAATCGCCACTGAATCCCTATGCCGATTAAATTAAATTAACTGCTTAAAACTTCTTCATCCCAGCTAGGGCTGCGTCGTCCCACCCCCAGACAAAACCCAGATTCTGTCCGAAGTTTCTGAAAATGTGGAAGGTAATATATTTTCTATTTGAAGCTAAATTTAAATCCGATCTTCCAGAATGCCGGAAAAAAGAAGATCTTTGTCCGGGGGTGGGACGACGCAGCCCTAATCCCAACTGGAAACATAGATTTGAAATCCACTTTTCTAAAACGTTGTGATTATAACTGGTGCCCTAGTCTGGATCCATAATACCAATTCGGGGTTCCATCCAAGTTAGGTTTACTAATTGCTTGATGTTTCGCCCCCAAGGACAAGTGGAAACAAGTTTAATCCATCAATTCCAACAATGATTATTATCCTACCCCATGCCTACTTCAAAGTGAGTAAATACCACCCAACAATCAGTGCCATTAAATAATAAAGCATTGTGGATCTATGCATCAACACTATTCAATAAGCTCACCAAGAAAAAGCTAGCTGGGCAGCGTTGGCTTTGGTTTGAATGGCTATCCGTTGGTTCAATTATAACGTTTACCCTTTTAAAGCCAGGCCTTTATTTGAAAGCTTTGAAAACAAAGCAACTTCCAACATTTTTCAATCTAGCATAACATAAAGGGAACCAAGGCTGGCGTTGCAACCAAGGTGAATACCTTGGTCACTGATGTACCTCACGATACACAGGGGCACTCGTTCAGTTACCTATGATGAATCTAACATCATTGGCATGGTGGTGTAAGATACCACTTAGAGAGTGGGCCTTTACAAGTCTGGTGGGTTTATAAAGACCGAGGTAGAGATCTTCCATGTTAGTCCTGTCTGGATGGGATCACAGTGCAAGACTTTATGTTCACTCAAACCAACTATAAACACCAGGATCGTAATTTGAAATATCCCAGTGCTGTTTATTTGAGAAATCAACCAAGTTATATATGTTGCAATTGTCAAAACCGCAGGCTTGACCCGCCAGCAAGGTTCCAACCAAGCGGGTTCGTGACCCGCAATCCAATTATCCGGTCACCCGAAGCCAGACTAGGAAGTCAACTCAAATTACCAAATCCAACAACATGAACAGATGATGATCCTTCATGGTGGATACCTTGATTTGGTGCTTGACTCATTATCAGGATCAAGCCACCCTCTTCTTCCATCCAGCTGTGTGATCACCAATCTTGTTCCTACTATCCTTGATTCACATGAACTATATAATCATTATATCTTGTCAAGCTTCCGGAATAATGTAATAAACTTGACCATTATTCCCATTTGTTGATTGGTTATACGGTCAATTGCCATATAGCTGGCTTGATCGTAAAAAGCATCAACTTACCATCCCTTAGTTTCAGCCAATTGATGGACTGATGATTACTCCGAAGATTGATCCTGATCCAAGACTAGGCCACATATTGGATTAGGCCGGGTCCACAATCACAAAACGTCTAGCAGCCAATAAGATGAAGTATTCAGGAACCTACTGGAAGAGGATTATGCCTAAACATTTGCACCTGCAGATGCTTTGAAGCCTATGACCAATATAGAAGGTTGTTAAAGTGAATAATACATGATGCAAAAATCCTAAGACAGGGAACTAAACTCACACATGCATAAACTGGAAACGAGATGCCGCCAACACGCTGGTGAAGTAAGCTGAGGTCCGGTAATCAATTGTAGCCCCATGCTGACTGGCATGGCTGCCTAGCTCTGGGGGCTGAAGCTAGCAGTCTGGGGAACAGAAGACTGGCTAGCAAGAGTTAGATGCGTCAGATATCTATCTGGCAAGAGGGCTTATCCACCCTATATAAGGAGCTCTCCTGATTAGAGATTGGGCAGAAAGAAATAATCATCCTTAGGATTAGAGATTAAGGATCTCTAATCATTGTATCACTACTAGCCAACACCTAGTAGTCAGTTGTATCCAGATAGAGCGCGCCACTGTCTATCTGCAGAACTGTGTTCCTTCTCCTACAGCCTTAGGACTCTGCCAAGCTGTAGCATTATCCCAAGACCCAATTGGTAGCTACAGACTGTTGCCATACAGTCTCATATCAACATATATTACCAATGTCCTCTAATAAAAACAATACCTCAAGAACTCAAAATCTTGACATCTCTCAATAAAGATTATTATCTATCTTCTAAATATTTTTTTCCCATGTAACTCTGCTAAAACAGCACAGTTACAACACAACCAAGTTTCTGGACTCGCCTGCCAACGTATCTTACAATACACAGGGGGCGCTCAATGAGTCGCCCCTTGACATATCTAACGTTATGAACCAATCTGATGGCAATGTCAAACTGCAGGCACTTTCTCCTATTTAGGAGCGCTACCAATCTGACCTGCTGATCCCGCATGAGTTATTCCTTGGCTTTGAACCATAAATGGAACATGCCACCCCCTTGTGGCCTGGTGGCTTTCCCCATATAGTATATCAATCACAGTATGCCATAATAAGCAATACCTTACTATTATTATTCCTGTCCTTTCTATTGGACTGTTGTCTTCCCAATTCAAATGCTGAATCCTCATTGGTTCAGTTGCAACATATACCATCAGTCAACTGGCAATATCAGGGCACACAGGGTAGATTGAGAATTGACATGGGATCAGTGTGAAGCAGTGAGAGGGGGGAACCCAGGAGTTGAGCCTTAACCAAATTCCCTGTCAATGGTTGCTACATCCCAGCAGAGTCTCTTCAAAATTCAGAAGTATCAGTAAAATTTTGGATGGAACCCCAAATACTAAAAAGCATCAATTGCCACCAATGCTCTCAAAGTGAAATTCTAAGATGGTGTCAGGATACCAGTCAAGATAGCAGACACAAGCGTGGGCCAGGCCACCAAAATATTGGTGCCAGATTGATAATGTAACCAAGAGCACCTGAGGATAGACCAGGGTCCAGAGGAGAGCACCATATAGCCCATCATACCTGTCAGAGTAATGTAAAGTACTCTAAAGACCTGGGTAGCTGTAGTCTCAATAGTGACAACATAACCTTGTGGGCGGGGGGGAGGGTGATGAAAAGTGATGAGAGGGGTAATAGGTACTAGATGAGTAGGTAGGTAGCTGCACTTATCCCTAAATAATCTAGGTTGTATGATGTACCTGACAGCCTCACAGTTAAATTGTTCAGGTATTCTAGTTTGAGCCAGGGGGTCAGCCAGGAGGCTGGTTTCTAGGTTGACCTCTGAACAAGCTGGGTTGGATGGATATTTGGTGAAATGCACAGGACCAAATGGAGCACCAGGAGCACCAAATAACTTGGGTACAGGAGTCCCCAGGTCCATCAGGTGGTATGGTGGGAGAAGAAGAACCTACTGACCCTGTGCTGAAATGATAAAAAACAAGAACTGGGTAGGGTAAAATCTGGTTGGACCAAAGTGTCGTGTTCTGAGGCGCGGCACAGATACACAACGGGGAATCTTAACCTTAGGATTTGATTTGCACTAAGTCTTGATTAGAATGGCAGAGAAGGCTATCAAATTAACTTGCAGCCCTGACTGAATAACATCTACTAGACATGGTTAGAGAGGAGCTGAAATACTTGTAGACACAAAGACAAAAATGTGAATATAACTTAACTTTTATTGATGAATAAGAAATAGAATATATAGTGGTTGACAATACCACAAAACACTACCAGGACAGTAGAATCACTTGCCACAAGCATGAGTGGGGCAAGTGAGTTGTGCAGAATCAGGAAACTGAACAATCAAATTTCCTAAAGCAGAAGCCAGTTCATTTTGAGAGTTGAAAGCGAAAGCAAGAGATTCGTCCTTGAAATGGCCCAACAAAGGCGAAATCAAAACATGGTGAATGGCAGAATTTACAGCACAAAGTTTCATCACAATTCTATTATCA
Source organism: Entomophthora muscae (assembly GCA_014839935.2). Classification (NCBI taxonomy): domain Eukaryota; kingdom Fungi; phylum Entomophthoromycota; class Entomophthoromycetes; order Entomophthorales; family Entomophthoraceae; genus Entomophthora; species Entomophthora muscae. The sequence continues at coordinate 757,612 of QTSX02002851.1, read as the reverse complement.
GAACAATGATGTAGCTTTATCCCAGCTTGACAGAGCAAATATACTGGGGTTTCAGGCTTCATTTCTTTGGCAGGGATCTGGAATTTAGGCAGTCTGGCATCAGAAGACTGGTAGCATTAGAAAGACTTCAGTTTTGGATATACCATTACTGGCCGGTACTGAAAAATATACATAGGGAACTTCTTATCTAAAAACTTTATCCCCAAAATTAAGCAGGATGACCAAATGCATGCTAATCCCAAAATTAGGGGCCAATGTCTAATGTCCTGTATTGGTGGGCTCTATTTCTGATTTAGCCAAAATCTCTATTTGGCAAGCAGCTGATTCTGCATAGGTGCACAATTTAGGTGGCACACTGCTGGCTTTAATTCCTTCATATTTTGGCAAAACTCCATTGCTTTGTGGACTCTTAAGTGAATGGCCCTCATAATTGATCACAAAAAATAGAGGTGACTGGACTTTCAAGGCTGGCGGGCCGCAGAGTGTGGGGTCCTGGGTTCAATTCTTGATTTTGGCTTTGCTCTGGAATGAGGAACAAAATTTCATTTGTGAGGTGTATTATATAGTATTTTGATAAGCCAAACATGGTATATGTACGCCATGGCAGTCATGGGGCTTATTTAAGCAGTTTTCTACTTAGTGTTCAAAATTTTTGATCTCTGTACAATATGAATGTGTGATGAGAATTTCTCCAATTACTCATTAATTGAGCTGCTTCTTGGGGAATTTTTTATCAAGCGAGAGCAATTGTAAATGTTGCAGCACTAGATAAATTATTTGCTAATTGTAATCAAAATGGTAATAAATATGAGAGATCTAGGTTTTCTAGATGCTGATATATAGAGTGAAAAGCTGTAGTTGGGCTTGCGGCATAATGAAAGACCCAGAATTGACATGATGGATTCAAATCCACACTTATTACACATCAAGGAAACTAAAAACTCCCTATCTATGTGAGTACTAAGCCAACTTTAATGTTAAATAGCTTATTTCAAAGTGCAGATTAGCTCTACATTTCAAAGAGATTTAAGAAAATCTAATGCCAGTATTCTTAATAATCTTTTTAGCTTTGCTATAATTGATAATGGTAGTTAGTGTTTATATTTCTATTTTATATCTATACTTGGGATATAAAGTTTTATTTTAAACAGATAAAGTTTAAATTATTGTAAGGTCTTGCCCATAATGGCGCAAGGTTATAAACTAGGGCGTGCAAGGCGTTAGGATTCAAATTTAAAAGATATAGAAATGTAGGAACTGTCTGTAAGATAATCTTACAGAACCCTGCTAAAAACCTATATTGTGTCACAAAAGGAGTGATTGAGTGTAAAAACCCTAATCATATAAGATAAAACAAAGTATTTAATAGTGAACAATTTGTAACTAAGGGAATGTCAATATTAGGATATTCTCCATCCGCAAATTGGTACATATAACTATTGAACACTTCTTTAAGGGAAAAAAACAGATACAACAAGCCTAAGGCTTGTTGTCTTACAAGTTCCATCTTTTTTTAAAAAAAGGAAAAGCTAAACTTTGAAATGAAACTAATAAAAATGTATAAATTTTTAAAAAATTAAGATCTCAAGTTAAATTTGGATAAAATTGAAGGGGAAGAAATCACTTAGAATTTTGAATTAAAGCCTACTCTTCAAAAGCTCCTTTATTTATAGTAAAAAGCCTTTTCAGTTGGATGTGATGGTCAAGGAGAAGCAGCCAAGAGCAGGAGCAAGCTGGAGAAAGTTGGGAAAACCAGAACTAGAAAAGGGGAAACAGAAGTCAGCACGTTGAAGCTGGGGAAAGAGCGGCAAAGACATAAGCAGGAGTTCAAACGGTGAGGGTAAAATGAAAACTTTCTAACTTTAAAGTAGAAATATATAGAAAATAGATAATGGGAGAACAAGCAAACAATAATGACAATTCAAGCGCAAATAGCGAAAACAGAACAAGGTAATGAAATTAAAATACCTAAATATTAACCTTTAATTCAAAAATCCAAATATTAAAATACTGTAAGTCTAAAACCAAATGAAAAATATAAAAGCAAATAAATCAAAGAGCCTGGCCTTTGGGGCAGGGCATGACAATTAGCTAAATGCTTTTTAAGTAGGACTTTAAAATCAAGTTAGTGAAGTTTTGCAGCATCTACAATTTCTTCCTCCCAAAAAATCATTTTCCCAAGGCTTGGTCCAAATAATTAATAATTAGTAGCACTTCAACCAAACTATCAGGCTTTACAGGGATCAATCATATCAAATCATAAGAGGAATATTACCTGTACACACACCAAGGCTGTTATGAAGTACAATGACAATATGTGGCTTTCAATGATACTATATAATAATATATCTTTGTATTAAATAAAGTATAATCACTTCTAAAAATTTCCCCTTTAACTTGTTTCATATAATTTTAAGAAGTATATAATTGACAGTGGTAACACAGGTAGGTTATTCACACCTAAACAACTCAAAGGAAAAATCACTCCCAATAAAAAACCCAGCTGATGATTCTTCCTACCGGCTGGAGCAGATAAAAAGAAAGACTAATATCCCCACAGGATATACTTGTAAATTCACTGCCCCCTTTGTCCTTGGATAGGACTGTCTTTCTTTGTCATACAAAGAAATCCTCTCAAAGTCCAGCTAAACCACTCAATTCACTTGAAGATCTAGCTTATACTGTTGATGAAAGATTTGTGTTGGCAAATTTTGTGGACTCCCCAGCATTTGCTGCCCCATCTATAAAGGAAAGCCTAATTAATTTGGACTGTTTGCTAGCTTGGTGTTGACTGTTGTTGATGAGTATTAGAACAGGCCAATCAAACTGCTCCACATCAGTTTCCCAAAAGTTTAATGGTCCCCAATCACCTGGCCTCAACTCCGGTCAATCAGGTGGCTCTCTGGAAATTGGTGTGAAACTCTCCAGCTCTCCTGACCCAGCTCAGCAAAATTTCTCCTCTGCCCAATCAGATCCTGGTCTATTGGCCATGTGAATGAATTCTTGGCAAGCACATCCCTTAAACATAGCTAAGGGACTTTTGGTCCCCTGCTTGTTGATTTTACAATTCCATTAAATTTTGGACACCTGTTGCCATATTTCTTAAAAAATATTTGGCTGGGAACTCTGTTTGAGTTTTCTATACACTCTAAGAAAGTGTTATTAGTTGTCCCCTTTAATTTTTCCTTATTTTGGTCCAGTCAAACCCTGCCATCCTTTCAGAACCCCTAGAAGAAGTGATAATGTATAGTTATTGTTTTACTTATGCTTGCTTTCAAAAGCAATTTGATCCTAGAATTCAATTAAAATTTATATATAAAAACTTACTTTTACTTGTATTTTTCCTTGTTTTTGTTTGACTTTGAGTCTGTCTTTGCTCTTTATTTAAATTACAAGACTTCTGAGACATAGTAGAAGGTATATACCAATCCTTTAAGTTCTGGTTTGTCTTGCCTGCTGGTGGTACCACATTTTCAGAAGAGATTATTCCTTTGGGGCCCCAAAAATATACTGTTGGACTCCTGATTCTTCAGAGAACTTTGTGATGATACTTCCAGTCATTAAATTTGCGGTGTTTACCTTGGCTCCCTTCTTGTTGCTCCTCTGGTCTACTTCCCCCAATTTGTGGTTGCGCCTCTCCTCTTTGGCCCGCCTTGTGTGTGATGATTCCTTTAGCCTTTTGCTTTTCCTGAGTGATCTCCTCACTTCCAGGAAGACTATATTCAACAGCCTAACTTGTGACAACTTGGACTTTCACTCTGCTGAGCTCATCTTACCTGGTCCCAGCACTGAGGGGTCTCCTGCCAGGATTCTCCTTTATTATTTAGCTGCTAGTATTTTTTCTCTTTTGGACACCAATATTATTTTTGAAGTATTTGGGTTGTTTTGCTCATTTTTCTTTCAGAAACATCCCCTTAATCTTACCCTTTTGACCGGCAAAATTCTATCTACTTTACAGTTAGTTTTTAAGTTTGAAACTTATCTTTGTCCTCCTAGACAATTTTCAAACCACAGACCTATATGTTTAGTTAAAATTATTCAAGTCCAAAGTCAGAATACCTTTTTGCTTTTGCCGCTTACGCCAGCACCTTTGGACCAGCTTTTTCCTGCTCTTCTGCTTTCTCTTTTGCTTTCACACTCTGCCAAGCAACCACTGTTCCCCTGGTCTATCTCCTTTACCATTTGGTGTTAATCTTTTAAGTTTAAACCACAAGAAACATGTGCTTCTGTTTTGTTTCTCTACATCATTCCCACTAACCAATCTTGGTTAAATCTTATCACCTCAATTCTTCACCTCACAATCAAGTGAAATAAAAAGGCTTGGTTTTCCAATCTTAACAGTAAGTTGAGATTGTTTGACTTGCACCCCTAAAAGGTACTTGTCAGGTTTTGTGACTTGTGTTTTCTTTACAATTTTAGTTTAAGTTTTTATCTTTGATCTTATGATTCCTTTTGACTTCCTGTTTTATCAGCTAGGTAGTTTCTATAGTAATACCCACAATTTGATTATTGATAGTTTTAATTCTCCCACTAGTGGTGAGAAATTCCCAGAATTAGAAATTAATTTTTTGACCAAATTGTCAGTTATTAAGACTGGACTCTATTTTATTTTCTTAGGGTTAATCAACCGCCTCAGTCCATATTTTACCTCTTATAAGCTTCTAGGAGCCCTAGTCCAGTTACTACAAACCCTTTCCTACATTTTTGTATTTGACTAACATTAATATAACTGGGTTAAAAGCTATAGTTTACAACCACCTCCCCCAGACCATGAGACCTTACATCTCCCTCCTCTCCTCCTCTGCTGCAGGATAATACTGATTCTGTCCCCTTGCAGGAGACAGAGGTCCTGCCTCTTGCTCCCTCTTGTGCCCCTTGGTTGGTCACCAGTCTTGTGTTGATAGGATTAAACTTCTACTTCCCTCAACTGTCACCAGTGTCATCCCTCTGGTCCCCTCTTAGAGAGGCTGTCCCAGTGATTCACTGGGCGGCATCCTGGTGGTTTGTCTTTCCAGGATGGGAGCCAAACTTAGTTAGTTTAGAACACTCTCTCACAATACTGTATTCAACAATAATCTTATGTCCAGCAAACATTACAAAGCTCTCAGTACCCATGAGGTCTTAAATACTCCCCCAATTAAAGCTGCTTCCAAGGTGCCAAACATCATATTCCAGTGCCTCTGTTCAGCTGAAATTGTGACATTTGCAGTACTATGTCAAGAAAACACCACTCTCTGGATTCAAAGCATCCAAAATAAATTCACAGAAGTTGGTCTTCCCCAGAAGCTCTGGGCAATAATAATTTCTCTTTGAGTAACAGGGGCAACCTCCTAATTTATGAGGGATTAATATGAAACAGAATTCCAATCAAAGCAAAATTGTGGGAAATTCAATAAAGCCTTCCAGAAAATTTTGTCATCAAAGACTAAGATGCCATGATAATGACAGAAATCAGAATCTTCATAAATAATGGCAATATTGCTATGTATGTAGTCACACGCAAATACATTTGCAATTGAGCCCCCAGCAACATGGACTTTGATGGTCCCACAACACTTCTTTATTTCTACAACAGACTACCAATCCAAATAAGACACAAACTTGACATGATAAGATTTAACAATCTCCAAGAAACATTCTTGGAAGGGAAACAAGATGCCCAGAAATATGACAACTTGAACATGACCAGTGTTACAATATCTTCAATTAATCTTTATTAGAAAGTAATTCCCCAAATATTCCCCAACTAATCATTAAGTTAGTGGCACTCTTATCAATCACCCATCAAATACAGAGATCAACCCTTTTGAGCCCTAAGAGGAACATTACCTGAACAAGCTCCATTGTCATGAATGACATTTAAATACTTGTATTGAAAACCCAAGAGTTGAGCCCCAGTTCCCAGAAGGCAGATCAAACCCTCCAGAACAGTCCAGGACCTGCCAATCCGTTAAGTCACAGGCTCAAATTGGTAAATTACTCTGCAACCTGCTGGCCTACTACGGAGGATTCCTTGAATAGTTGCCAGTCTGCTGCCAAACTGATGCCAATGAAGACCCATACCAACAAAGGAAATGTAACCTGGCTAACGGAGGTTGGGGAAGGACCTACTGCCAACCTGCCAAGAGCCAATACTGGAGCTTTTGAATCAACACTGGAAGCCCTGGAATCAAACCCTGATCCTCCAAAGACTACTTGAGTCACAAAAAGTGGACAGGAACCCATCCACTTGCTAATTTGCATACTCAAATTAATGAGTTACTCCAAGACCTGCCAGTCTCCCAAGGACAATTCCCTGAATGGTCATCAGATTGATGCCAACCTTGAGCCACCAAAGACCCAAACCTATGTAGAGGTTGCAGCTTGCCTTAAGGAGGTTAAAAAAAACCTATTTTTTAACTCTGCCAATGACCACCATCAACTGCCAGCATTCTGTCCATAGAGGGTAGTGCAATTGAACTACTCAGGTGACATAGTGAACAGTGGCAGCAGAACAAAGCATTGGCACTTCTATTCACCAGAGCAGGCGCTACCTGGATCTCCCGCCTTCAAGACTCTAAGCCAAGATCCATGCCTTGACAGTGCCTTTTCTGCAAACCTGAACCCTGCAAAAATCAAAGAAGCAAAGTCCCATGGAATAAAAACCCTGGCGGTATGGTGAAGACCACATTGTCATTTTCAATAATAAAGTTTTATGAACCTTTGGTTTGAACAAATCTTACCCTATCTAGTCTTATTGATCTTCCATCTTAATTCCGGTCAAGTAGACTACCAGGCCGCCGCCCCCTCCCAAGACCAATCTACCAAATTGCCCCAGGCATTATACCGTCCCCCGGGAGCCCCCTTTGGACCTGTGCACTTTACTGAATACCCCCCAACCCGGCCTATTTGGAGTACAACTTGGAAACCATCCTCATTGCTGACCCTTTGGCAAGTACTAGAAGTACTGAATACATAGGACGCAAAGGAAAGAGGGTTGAGATACCGCCCTTATTGTTCAAAGACAAGTACAACTACCTACCAGCGTACTTCATTCCCATGACCCCACCATTAACCCCAAGACCAGACCGCCCACTGGAACCTACTGCCGCTGCTGAGACCACCTCTACCCAACTTTTTGGAGTAATCTACATTACTTTGACAGTTTTGGTGGATTCTATGGTCCCCAACTCTGGACCCTGGTCCTTACTTGGGCAATCTGTATCTTACATTATCAAGTTAGCACCCATTATATGGTGGGCCTTACCTGCTGGCTTGGCCGCGCCTCACCCCGAGCCGCCCAATGCCTCCACCTATGAATGGCTTCCTGACATTATGAAAACCTTTTAAAAACACAGTAACCTGGTCCCCAAGATGTTTTTAACACTTGGGGCAACTTGTATGCTCTTTTTTGTGATAATCACTTATTACACCCATAAGGAACTTACCTCCCTGATACTCCCATGGATGAAGAACCAACCCGCCAAAGAATTAAAAGACCCTGTACCAGGTGCAGAACCCCAGAACCCAGCCACATCACAAGTGCAAAATGTGATAGTGAACCAGACCACAACCAAGGTAGATATGCCCCAGATGGGCAAACTCACCTTAGAAGAAGCTTGCCAAGCCATGCCAGTCCTCTGCCTCCACTTCCAAACCAACACCAACACCTACCCCAGTGACACTGAGAAAGTCTTAGGGGTGGCTGCAATGCTATCAGGAGACGCACTGGATTGGTTTGTGAAAGCCACCGCTGAAGATGTTGAATTTTGCCTTGACTATTCAAAATTTGAGGCCGAACTCATGAGCACTGGCAATGACCAAGACACCAGATACTATGCACTGAACTCTATTTTAGAGATCCAACAAGAAAACCGCCCTATCCAAGCCTATATCAATGAGTTCCTTAAACTTAAGATGCACACCCAACTTGAAGATGAATTATCTGCCATTATCTTCAGAAAGGGAGTTAATTCAGCCATGAAAGACCTGTTGAAGCACCACCCACCTACACTGAGCCTGGAGAAACTACTACCCCTATGCAAAGGCCTGAGTCTAAACCAAGAAGGACAGAACTTGTACCCTGCCTGAGCTGGCAGGGCCATGATTCCCAATTGACCTGGAATGTCCCCTGACAAGTTACAACGCCACTATCAAGATGGGCTGTGCTTTTACTGCCACGAGGCCAGACACTTAACCAGAGCATGCCCTAAGAAGAATACACCTCCTGTATCTTTGGCACAAATAAACACCTCTGCGCAATCTTATAAATCCATCCAAGTGACTGTAGACTGTGTGGGAATCAAGCGCCAGATTGAGGCCTTTATTGACACAGGAGCCAATGAAAGCTTCATTGATGCCAACCTGGCAAAGGAACTAGGATTAACAGCTTCAGAGTGCAGCCTACAAGTAACCATGGGAAACAGTTCCCTGGAAACTGACTACAAGTGTGAACAGGAACTTCCTTTTACAATTGGACAGAATGTGTATCCAACCCCCTTGATCCTCTTACCAGGATTGCCTCATCCTCTAGTACTGGGGGACTAATGGTCTGAAAGACATGGCCTGATTCTAAACTATTGTGAGCAGACCGCCACCTTGGGACAACCTGAATCTTGTGACATCAATCTGTTCTGTATGAGTCATGGCAGAATCCCAACCAACAGACTCTTAACCATAAAGATGGAACCCAGCGTTGGGACACTACCTATCCCCCTGCAGAAGTGGGACCATGTATTTAGCAAAGAAGAGGCCACAAAACTACCCAGCCACTCAACCTACGACCACACTATAGACCTGCTACCAGGTACCCAACCACATCACGGCCCCATCTATAGTTGCAACTACCAAGAACAAGCGGCCTTGAAAGCTTAATTGGAGGATATGAAAAAAAAGGGCTTCATCCAAGTGTCAAAGGCCCCCTTCCCGTCACCAATGCTGTTTTTAGGGAAGAAGGATGGCGGAATGCGTCCCTGCGTGAACTACCAGAAGCTGAATGATATTACTGTGAAGAACTGCTATCCCATTCCCAACACCAACAACCTTTGCAACGTACTAACTAGAGCCCAGGTGCACTCAAAAATTGACCTAAGAGACGCCTTCAACCAGATCAGAATCAAGGAGGGGGACAAATACAAGACAGCTTTCAAAACCAGATATGGGTTGTACAAATACCTTGTAATGCCATTTGGCCTATGCAACGCCCCCCAGCACTTTCCAAAGGATGATTAACACTGTCCTGGGGGAATATCTTGACCACTTTTGTGTTGCATACTTAGACAACATCCTCATCTACAGCAAGACTCATGAGGAACATCTGCACCACCTGGACCTTATACTCAAAAAACTCTCCCAAGCAAACTTACACGTCAAGCTTAAGAAATGTGAATTCTTCCAGTCTTAAGTTGAATTCATGGGATACATAGTAAAGACTGGCGGGTTTGAAATGGAACAGGACAAAGTAGAAGCAATAACGTCTTGGCCAATGCCCAAATGTAGAAAAGACGTGAGAAGTTTTTTGGACCTGACAAATTATTGCAGGGATTTCATCCAAAGTTTTTCTCACATCACTCTGCCCCTGACCCGCCTGTGCTCTGACAAGGTCACCTTTTCCTGGACTCCAGAATGCACCACCGCCTTTGAGACCCTGAAATTTGCCTTCACCTCTGCCCCTGTCCTGGCCATGCCCAACCCATCCAAGCCATTCATACTGGAAACCAACACATCCAAATTTGCGGTGGGCGGGGTCCTTCTTCAGGAAGGAGGGGATAGTATGCTACATCCTGTAGCATAATACTCCAAAAAGATGCTGCCTGCCAAATAAAACTACCCAATCTACGAAAAAGAGATGCTTGCTATAATGAAGACCTTGAAACATTGGCGCCAATACCTATGTGGCGCTGATTTTCTGGTAAAGGTCCTAACCAACCACAAGAACCTGGTTTATTTCTTTAAACCCAGACAGCTGAACCAAAGACAGGCCAGATGGGCCTAAGAACTGGCTGACTACACCTTGATCATCAACTAAAAGCCTGGGAAGGTGAATGTGGTACCTGACACCCTGAGTAGAAGAGCTGATCTGACCCCTTCCTCTGCAGAAATCAAGGACCACAACACAAATGTACTCCTTGACCCTGCCAGCCTAAGCATTCAATTGATGTACATGAAGATCATGGCCCACAAACCTGACATAATTGAGGAACAGAAACAAGACAAATACTCAGCAGAACTTGTTGACACTTGACCTCAGACCCAGAGAGCTTCCACCCCAAGAAAGGATTTTTGCTGAAAGGATCCACCCTGTTATTACACAACCAAATCTATGCACCAGAAGGTGAAACAAGGACCAAAGTACTCATTGAATATCATGACTCAGAGATGGACAGCCACCCTGGCTGACTCAAGACACTCTGAGGAATTAATAAGAATTAAGCTTGGCCCCAAATGGACAAAGACGTGGCTGCCTATATCAATGGCTGTGAGACATGTGGAAGAACCAAAACCCGTAGATCCAAACCTGAAGGCCTGCTAAGATCACTAGACATACCAGCGGGACCCTGGCAGTCTGTTTCAATGGATTATATTGTAGAACTGCCCCTCTCCAATTTGTTCAATGCCATCCTGGTCATGGTAGATAGGTTTACTAAGATGTCCTATTTCATACCTACCACCACTCACTGCACTGCTACAGAGACAGCTAGACACTTCCACAACCACATCCTAACTCAACATGGTACTCTGGGGGAAATCATCACTGATAGAGGACCCCAATTCACCTCCAAATACTGGACTCATGTGATGAAGGACTTGGGGGTAAAACACTGTGTATTAACCTCCTACCACCCACAGACCAACAGCCAGACTGAACGAGTGAGCCAAATACTTGAACAATACCTACAATGTTACGCTAACACTGACCAAGATAACTGGGCAGAGATGCTACCCATGGCACAGTATGCTTACAACAGCAAAGACCACACATCTACCAGAATGTCCCCCTTCAAAGCCAATTATGGCTTTGACTCATCCTGGGACCCCAGTATTGGTAGTAAGGAAATAAACCCGTCAGGACAAACCTGGATTGAACAGATACACGACACCCAACAAACCTGTCTTAAGAATATGACCCGTGCTGTTCAGACTTATAAGGCATTTGCGGACAAAAAGAGGACTCCTGGGAAACCGTTGAAAGTAGGAGACAAAGTCTATCTGGACTCTCAAAAAATGCCTCTGACTGTTCCTGTTGGAAGTTAGCCCACAGAAGAAGTGGCCCCTACATGATCACCAAGCTATTAGGTGAAGTAGCATTTGAACTAAAATTACCCCCTTGTGGAAAATACATAACATCTTCCACCGCACGCTTCTATTCAAGAAAGAAGGAAACTCCCTCCCCCACCAAAAACTCAAGACTGACCCCCCTCTCATCCAAGTAGGACGCTCTGAAGAATACAAAGTTGAATATGTTCATGGGGACTGTACCCACTATAAAACCCTCCAGTACTACGTCAAGTGGAAGGGATACCCACCTGAGGAAAGCACCTGGGAACCATTAAGCAACCTACCCAACACCCAACTAGCAATCTGATAATACCTCAAGAAGAAGGCCAGGAAGGAAGGGACCCCTGGGAAGAAAGGGGATGATGTCATGAATGACATTTAAATACTTGTATTGAAAACCCAAGAGTTGAGCCTCAGTTCCCAGAAGGCAGATCAAACCCTCCAGAACAGTCCAGGACCTGCCAATTTGTTAAGTCACAGGCTCAAATTGGTAAATTACTCTGCAACCTGCTGGCTTACTATGGAGAATTCCCTGAATAGTTGTCAGTCTGGTGTCAAACTGGTGCCAATGAAGACCCATACTGACAAAGGAAATTTAACTTGGCTAACGGGGGTTGGGGAAGGACCTACTGCCAACCTGCCAAGAGCCAATACTGGAGCTTTGGAATCAACACTGGAAGCCCTGGAATCAAACCCTGATCCTCCAAAGACTACTTAAGTCACAAAAAGTGGACAGGAACCCATCCACTTGCTAATTTGCATACTCAAATTAACGAGTTACTCCAAGACCCGCCAGTCTCCCAAGGACAATTCCCTGAATGGTCATCAGATTGATGCCAACCTTGAGCCACCAAAGACCCAAACCTATGCAGAGGTTGCAGCTTGCCTTAAGGAGGTTAAAACAAAACCTATTTTTTAACTCTGCCAATGACCACCATCAACTGCCAGCATTCTGTCCAGAGAGGGTAGTGAAATTGAACTACTCAGGTGACATAGTGAACAGTGGCAGCAGAAAAAAGCATTGGCACTTCTATTCACCAGAGCAGGCGCTACCTGGATCTCCTGCCCTCAAGACTCTAAGCCAAGATCCATGCCTTGACAGTGCCTTTTCTGAAAACCTGAACCCTGCAAAAATCAAAGAAGCAAAGTCCCATGGAATAAAAGCCCTGGCGGTATGGTGAAGACCACATTGTCATTTTCAATAATAAAGTTTTATGAACCTTTGGTTTGAACAAATCTTACCCTATCTAGTCTTAGTGATCTTCCATCTTAATTCCGGTCAAGTAGACTACCAGGCTGCCGCCCCCTCCCAAGACCAATCTGCCAAATTGTCCCAGGCATTATACTGTCCCCTGGGAGCCCCCTTTGGACCTGTGCACTTTACTGAATACCCCCCAACCCGGCCTATTTGGAGTACAACTTGGAAACCATCCTCATTGCTGACCCTTTGGCAAGTACTAGAAGTACTGAAAACATAGGACGCAAAGGAAAGAGGGTTGAGATACCGCCCTTATTGTTCAAAGACAAGTACAACTACCTACCAGCGTACTTCATTCCCATGACCCCACCATTAACCCCAAGACCAGACCGCCCACTGGAACCTACTGCCGCTGCTGAGACCACCTCTACCCAACTTTTTGGAGTAATCTACATTACTTTGACAGTTTTGGTGGATTCTATGGTCCCCAACTCTGGACCCTGGTCCTTACTTGGGCAATCTGTATCTTACATTATCAAGTTAGCACCCATTATATGGTGGGCCTTACCTGCTGGCTTGGCCGCGCCTCACCCTGAGCCGCCCAATGCCTCCACCTATGACTGGCTTCCTGACATCCATGACTGTTATGATGTACATGGACAATATGTGGCTTCTCATGATACTATATCTTCTATATTCATAAAAAAAGTATAATTATCTTCTTAATCCCCCCTTTATTTTGTTTATCACACTTGTCAGAAGTATATACTCAACAGTGGTAGCACAGGTAGGTTACCAACACATATTCAACTTAAAGAAAAAATTCCTTCCAAGAAAAGAACCCTGAAGATGACATTCCCTACCGGCTGGAGAAGATATGAAGAAGGTCAGGACGTCCCCACAGGTTATACTGTCTTCAACAATATACTTATACCTATCAAACAGTACAACTTCTTCAGCACACAGGGGGTCCTGAGCCCACCTCTAATCCAGGACATGCCTGAAATACCAAACACATTGTATTCCAACACCTACGCTCAGAGGAAATGAGGACATTCTCAGGACTACATCAAGAAAATGCAAAGATATGGATTCAAAGCACCCAAAAAAGAGTTTACACAATTAGTATACCCCTGCAAACTCTGGGTAGATGAATTTTCTTTATGCATCACTGAGGCTTCATCACGCTTTGTAAGCAAGTGGTTTAACCAAAACCCCAGTCACAACAAAGACTGGGAAATGTCTAAGAATGCCTTCCTGGAAAAGTTTGCCATAAAGGACTCTGACGTTGTGATCATGACAGAACTCAGAACCTTCAAAATGACAGGAACCATTGAGGAGTATATTACAGCATACAAAGACATATGTGATTGAGCTCCTGACACCATCATCTTTGATGAGTCTGGACGACAACTGGACTTCTACAATGACCTCACCACACACACCAGACATCAGCTTGATATGAGTTGTTGTACAAACCTCCAGGATATATTCATGGAAGGAAACCAAGCTGCACAGAAATCTGATAGCCTACATGTAATCAACAAACATAAGGAAAGTCCCACAGCAAAGAAAGATACACAACTAAACAAACAAAAAATAAATCAAGTCATTAACCCTCACCCTTCAGTGTTACAAATGACATTTTAATACTTGTATTGAAAACCCAGTAACCAAATCCTGGCTCTCAGAAAACGCTGTGTACTAACCAGGATAGACAGAAATCAACTAACCTGCCAGTAGCCAAGACTGAGAGTTCAACGCCTGCATTGAAAACCACATAATTGAATCCTGACCCTCTAAGACAATTTGAATCACTCAGGATAATCTGGAACCCGCTAACCCATTGAGTCACAGAATCAAGTTGTTGAACTACACAGCAACCCACCAGCTTGTTAAGGAAGATTATCTGAATGGTCACCAGATTGCTGAAATACTTGTGCAACTGAAGACCCAGACTTATGCAGAGGTTGTGTCTTGCCTAAAGAAGTTTAAAACAAGGCCTACTACTAGCCTGCCAATGAGCACCAGCTGCTGCCAGTCTCCAGTCCATAATGGGCAATTCAATTGGCCAGCTCAGGTGATATAGTGAACAGCAGCAGTGGAACAAAGCATTACCACTTCTGTTTGCCACAGCAAGACCAACAAGGATCCGCTGCCCTTGAAACCCTAAACCAAGATCCATGTCCTGTTGTCAGGAATATTCCCAACATAAACCAGATTCTAACATAAGAGAAATGCTGGAAACAAATAATGGAATGTACAAGTAAGAGGGCAAAAATTTGATAAAGAATTTCCCCCATTATCAGGGGAAAAGAAAAATCAATTTTTGGGAAAAATAGATTTTAGTGAAACCTGGAATAATTTATCATCCGGGCAGGCGCCTGCCGCCACCGCACAGACGCCTGTCCCACCCGCCAACACCCTCTGCCAGCCTCCCCGCATCCAGCAAGCCTCCAGCAAGCCCTCTGCTACCCCCTGCTTGCCTACTGAGCCCCTGCTGCCCAGCCAGCCACCTGCAAGCCCCCCGCTTGCCCAGGCTGGCACCAGCGGGCCCGCTGCCAGCCTCCTGCCAGCCCCCACCCGCCAGGGCCCAGCCAGCCACTCACTTGTCCAGCTGCCCGCCAGCAGCCCCACCAAACTCCCACCCGCCAGCCAGGCCCCCGCCTACCACCCGTGCACCCAGCCTGCCGCCTGCAGACCCACCGCCAGCTTCCCACCCACTTGCTTGCTCCCCACCTGCCTCCCAGCCGCCAACCTGGCCCCTGCCAGCCACTGCTTGCCCACCCTGTCCCCAGAGGGCCCACTGCCAGCCCTCAGGCCACCTGCTTGCTCCCTGGGCCCCAGCCAATGACCAGCCACCCACCCAGACCCCAGGCCTCATTCCCCAGCCAATCAGGAGCCACCATGACTGACAATCAATCAGAAAAGTCCCTGATAAAAAGGAAAAATATTGGGAATAATTCCTGCCCTAAGGAAGAAGTAAAAACTCAAAATTCAAAAACCAATCCCAATTCTGAACCTTCAGAAGAAAGGGCAAATCTGGTTTCAGAAGTTAAAAATAATGTGACCCCCAACCAATGGGATTTGGAGGCCCACAGCACTTACCTAAGCCTAGACCTCAGCCAAACTGGACTTCCCAACCCAAAAATAGATTTGGGAAGCCCCAAGAGTTGTAGCCACCACCTGACCACATGCCCAGAGGAAATCATTGGCTCCAGGCAGAATTGTCTAAAACCCCAGCAGATTGCCCAAGAACAAGGATTTGGCCATCCCTTCAAACACCAATTCCCAATTCCCTTGGCCAAACTTCTGGGGTCCCCAGTCCCTTGGTTTCACTCCCACTTGCAAAATTTTGCAAGTGGGGAGCACTATAAATAAAGGATCTCTTCTCAGTAATAGCTTGTGCTATTATTGAGATTAATACCCTCAATAAAGTGAAATTAAACTTACAACTAAAAAGTTAAACTACCAATCAGCCCCTGCCAACCCTCCAATCCAAGGAAGATGAACCACCTCATCTTCACAGCTGTTTTCACAGCTTGCCTTGGGATTGAAGGCTACCAACAAGTTTCAGAGTTCTTTGGGCCCTCCCCTGATGGACTAGGTCATGACCCCCACTACAACCCTGGTCAACTGAACTCATCCCAGACTGGACCCTGGACTCCCCTGGTGTCTCCACATTCTACACTCTCTATTGCAATGTACACGTCCATGTACTACATCTTAACCTACTTTGCCAGGAGTTTTGGGAGATACAATGTACATGCAAAGGTCTTCTGCTGGCTAATGACTGTGTATCGTATCATTACCGCCTTGACTGGGTTCCATTTCACCAACCTGCTGCCCTACATCCTGCAAGTGGTACCTACTGTAACTGGGTATTACACCTGTCAGAAAATTGTCCACAGGCCTGAAGTCTGTGAAAATCAAAAAAGCAAAATCACACAGTATAAGAACCACAACAGTATGGGGATGACCATATTGTCATTTTTTATAATAAAGTTTATGAACCTTTAGTTCAAGAAACTCCTACCTTATTTAGTTTTAGTGATATTTCATCTCAACTCTGGTCAATTAGACAACCAGGCAACCACCCACTCTAGAGACCAACCCACCTCTGGCACTATAATGTCCCCCTGAAGCCCCCTTTGGACCTGTACATTTAATCAAATACCTGCCAAACCCTGCCTACTCTGATTTCAATTTAGAGAACATAATCATTGCAGACCTCTTGGTAACGACTAGAGAGACCAAAACTATAGGTTGCAAAGAAAATTGGTATGTAAGTCTGTAAAGATTGTTCAAAGACAAGTACAATTATCTTATTGCCTACTTTTTCCCCATGACTCAATCCTTAACCCCGTGACCTGACTGCCCAATGGAACCTACAATCACCACCAAGACCCCATCCCCAGTTGTTTGGAGTACTATATATTACTTTGACAGGACTGGTGAACTCTATGATTTCCAAATACAGGCCCTGGTATTTACTCAGGTAATCCTTATCTTACATTATCAAGTTAGCACCCATTTTATGGTGGGCACTACTCACTGGCCCAGCGGTATGCTGTCCTGAGTCACCTAATGCTTATACCTATATATGGCTTCCTGAAATTATAATAATTTTTTATAAAAATGGTAACCTGAGACCCAAGATGTTGTTAACACTTGAGACTACTTGTATGCTTTTTTTGTGATAATCACTTATTACATCAATAAGACAATTGCCTCCTTGATACTCTCATGGATGAAAAAATAACCCACCAAGGAGCTTAAATACCCTGTACTTGATGCAAAACCAAATCACATCACAAGTACAAAATGTGATAGTAAACCAGACCACAACCAAGGTGGATATGCCCCAGATGGGAAAACTCACCTTAGAAGAAGCCCACTGAGCCATGCCAGTCCTCCACTTTCATTTCCAGGCCAACACCAATGCCTAACCCATTGATACCAAGAAGGTCTTAGGGGTGGCTGTCATGCTGTCAGGAGACACACTATATTAGTTCAGAAAAGCCACTGCCAAAGATGTCAAATTCTGCTTTAAATACTCAAGTTTTGAGGCCAAACTCATGAGCAATGGTAACAACCAAGACACCAGATACTACAGGATGATCTCCCTGTTAGAGCTTCAACAGAAACCACCCTATTCAAGTCTATATTGATGAGTTCCTTAAGCTGAAGCTCACACCCACTGGAGGATAAATTGGCTGCCATTATCCTCAGAAAGGGAGTTAACCTAGCCATGAAAGACCTGTTGAAACACCATCCACCCAAAATGAGCCTGTATGAGCTACTAACTCTATTCAAAGGCCTGAGCTTGAATCAAGAAGACCAGAAATTTTATCCTGCCCGTGTTGTCAGATCTGTGACACCAAACCAATCAGGAATGTCCCCCAAAGAATTAAAACACCACTATTGAGATGGGTTGTGTTTCTACTGCCATGAGTCAGGGCATCTAACCAGAGCATGCCCTAAGAAGAATACCTCTACTGTATCCTTGGCACAAATAAACACCTCTGCACAATCTTAAAAATTTGTCCAAGTGACCATAGAAATATTAGGGAACAAGCGCCAGATTGAGGCCTTTATTAATACAGAAGCCAAAAAAAGCTTCATTGAATCCAGCCTGGAGAAAGAACTAGGCTTGACGGCTTCCAAGTGCAGTCTACAAGTAATCATGAGAAACACCTCTCAAGACACTGATTAAAAATGCAAAAAAGAACTTCCTTTAATAATTGGACAGAACATGTACCTGTTGTCCCTGATCCTCTTTCCAGGAATACCTCCCCCTAATACTGGGCAACTCCTGGTCCAACAGACATGACCTGATCCTGAACTATTGCAAAAAAAACCCCACGTTGGGAAGGCCCAAATTTTTGACACTGTTCCTTTCTGTATGAGCCATGGCCAAGGCCCAACCAACAGACTCTTAACCATAAGAATGGAAACTAGCGTTGGGATATTAATTTCACCGGTTCAGAAATGGGTCCATGTGTTTAGCAAAGAAGAAGCCACAAAACTACCCAGTCAAACAATCTATGATCATGCTATAGAACTGTTACCAGGGACTCAATCACATCATGGCCCTATTTACAGCTGCAATCACCGCAAACAAACGGCCTTGAAAGCTTACTTGGAGGATATGACAAAAAATGTTTTATTTGAGTGTCTAAAAACCCCTGCTTGTCACCCATGCTGTTTGTAGGAAAGAAAGATGGCAGGATGCACTCATGCATAAACTACCAGAAACTGAACAGCATTACAGTGAAGAACTGTTACCCCATCCCCAAAGCTGATGTTCTCTGTGATATCCTGAATGGAGCCAAAGTGTACTCAAAAAATGACCTTAGAGATGCTTTCAATAAGATTCAAATCAAGGACAGTGACAAATAAAAGACAACCTTCAAAACCAGATATGGGCTATATGAGTACCTAGGGATATCATTTGGTATATGCAACTCCCCCAGCACTTTCCAAAGGATGATCAACACTTTCCTAGGTGAATACCTCAACCAATTTTGTGTTGCATATTTAGACGTCATCCTCATCTACTGTAAATTCAGAACCTGAACTTAAAAATGCAGATTGTTAAATCATTGGTCCAAATTTTGAATCACTTTTGCAGGATGGCCTTTTTTAAATTAAATTTGATTCTTTGTATTTTTATTTGTATTTTTAAAAATGCAGGAACTCATAGACAGTTTGAAAATTTCAAGTTGAACTGCATATTTCCAATGAACAAAATGAATCAACTGGAATCAGATTTGAAGTGTTCAAAACCATCTACCATTTCCATTAAGTTTACCATGTTTTTTGAAATTGCAGGATTGTCAAATCCAAGAACCAAATTTCAAATCACTTTTGAATGCCACTAGTAAAATCAAATAATAATTGCGGGAACTGGAATCCAAATGGAATGTAAAGTAAGAAACTAGGACAAATCAACCCAAATCAAGAAGCTCTACTCTAGATAAAATCAAATGAAAAATTTAATCTCAACAACCATGTTTAGACATGAAATTAAGTGAAATGTAAAATTGTCTAAACTGGAAATGATGCAATATTCTGCACTCTATATCACTAATATAGCAACCACAAAATCATATAATGATATATGAGCTACCCTCCTGATGACGCAGAAATTTTTTAAAAGTTTTTGGCCCCCAGCGTAGCCAGGGGCCAAACAAACATGTTTCAAGGAAGAATGAGAGGTGAGAAAGATAAACCATTAGCTTACTACACTATATATTCATGTATTGCTATTAAGGATACTTGATTACAGTAAATTTTAAAAAATGCTAATAATAAAATAGAAATATATATTACAATCTTTCTTATCATGTTGTCTTTTCCTTGATGTGTTGATAGTTCATTTGCTGTTGATTATGTGCTTGCGTTTAATTGGTTAGTTTCACCTCCAGTTGCCTTGGCAATAGGAAATCAAGTTGCCTCCCAGAGACCAGCTGTGGTCACGGAGGTGACTTGATTTCCTATTGCCAAGGCAACTGGAGGTGAAAATATCCAACTAAACGCAAGCACATAATCAACAGCAAATGAACTATCAACACATCAAGGAAAAGATAACATGATAAGAAAGATTGTAATATATAATTATATTTTATTATTAGCATTCTCAAAAATCTACTGTAATCAGGCATCTAAATTTTAGCTGTCCTAAAATGAAATAGGGCAATTTTTGAGAATGCCTATGATTCCTAAAAGAATTAGCACAAATTCACTCTAGATCCTTTGTTATCCCTTTTGAGATACCCATAAATTATATTTATTTCAAATTCATCTCATTTTTGATTTAAAACTTGGTTCTTAGATTTGACAATCCCACAATTTCAGATTTGTTAAGTTTTACATGATGTCTATGATTTGTTTGAAATACAGGAAATCTCAAATTGTACATTAGAATCCCACATTTCTGATTCATGTATCCTGCATTTGTTTGCTGAGTTTTGTCTTTTTTAGTTGAGTTATCTGCGCAAGGAATTCAAAATTTGCCAATTTAAATAAATAAAAAAGTCAAATTAAATGGTTGCTTTTATTAAATATTTTAATTTTCACTCAGCTAAGTTGCCTGCAAAAGTGATTTGAAATTTGGACCAAGGATTTGACAATCCTGCATTTTTACGTCCAGGTTCTGAATTTACAGTACAGCAAGTCACACAAAAAGCACCTCCAACACCTGGACCATATTCTGTAAAAACTCCCCCAGGCTAAATTACATGACAAGCTTAAGAAATGTAAATTGTTCCAGCCTGAGGTTGAGTTCCTAGGATATGTGATGAAGACCAGCAGTTTTGCTATGGCACAGGACAAAGTATAAAAAGTAACAGCTTGGCTGGTGCCCAAATGCAGAAAGGATGTGAGAAGTTTTTTAGGCCTGGTAAATTGTTGCAGGGGTTTCATGCAATTTTTTTCTCTGATTACTATATCCCTGGCCCTCCTTTGCTCCAAAAAGGTCCTGTTTGTCTGGACCCTGGAATGTACAACTGCCTTTGAGGCCTTGAAGTTTGATTTCACCTCCACCTCTGTTCTGTCCCATCCAAGCCATTTTTACTGGAAACCAATGCATCCAACTTTGTGGTGGATGAGGTCCTTCTTCAGGAAGGAGGGGATTGTCAGGATTGACAATTCTTCCTCTCTGGAATCCCGGGCCCGGGAGCAGGAATCAAACCCTGACCCTGGACCCCCCGGGCCGCTGGGCCTGTGGACCACAGGAACGCACACCCACGCCTTTCTGGGATTGAGCCCCCACAAGCTGATACCAAGAATGTTGGCCCATGCAGTGAAACAAGCCAAACCAAGGAAATTATTACACCAAATGTAAGACTAATCACAGCGCCTAATGGAGGTACTGATTTGGCAACTATTAGCTTCATAAACTTAAAGTCTACATCAGCAATCAATCAGGAGCCAACCCAGGAAAGAGGCACGGGCTTGCGGCCCAGTCCCATGACCACGACACTAAAGCAAGATAATCAGGTAGCCAAATTGAAATTATTGACCAACAAAAGAACTCCCGGGACAAGTGCCATTTTTCTGCCTTTGGACCCAAGCATCCAGTTCCCCTGGCCCTGGCCTTCCCAATGCCCTGATGAACCCCCCCATAGAAAATGTTAAGTTTGGAGGGGGGTACTATATAGACCCAAGGACCCTGCGCTCCAAACTTATTGTCATTTTTGAATAAAGGTTATGTTAATTCGGCTCATACAGCTATTGCCTTATTTTATATTTGCTGTCTACCAATTCAGTTTGAGATCTCCTGGTCCGCCTGCCCCGCTGCCTTCTGTTTTTTGTCCTCCCAAAGTACCCTTTGGACCCGTCCACTTTACCAACTACCCTCTGAAGTCTGAATACAAAGAATACACCCTGGAAAGGATACTTGAACTCAATCCCCTGGCCCGCATAAAATCTGCAATTAGATACAACCGACAAGGCCTGTGGATATTTTCAACCCCCAAGTTGTTCAGAGGGAAATTAAACTATCTCCCTGCTTACAACCTGCCCATGGAACTGCCTGTGACCCCAAAACCTATGCCTGCTTACTCACCCAACCTCCCAACCAACTATTCTGGCAAGCTGTTTGGGATTGTGTACATCACCCTCACAGGAGTGATTGACACTATAATCCCAGCCGCCGGCCTGGGTGGGAAAGTCTGCCTCCTACCTTTTAAAGTTAGCTTCCCTCTTGTGGTGGGCACTGCCCGCAAAATACCTGGCCCAAGTTACCCCTGAAAACAATAGGCCAGCTGCCCAAGACTGGATCCCTGACAGGGATAGTATGCTATATCCTGTAGAATATTATTTCAAGAAGATGCAGCCTGTGGAAGAAAACTAACCAATCTATAACAAGGAGATACTTGCAATAATGAAGACCCTGAAACATTGGCGCCAGTACCTATGTGGTGCTGAATTCCCAGTAAAGAACCTAATTAATCAAAAGAGCTTGGTTTTCTTCTTTAACCCCAGAAAGTTGAGCCAGAGACAGGCAAGATGTTGTTCCCTTCCCCAAAGGGAAGGCTTTTAAACAACTTTAAGTTCAGATTCAAACTTAAGTTTAAATTAAGAGTTTATTAGTAATTTTTTAATCAAAGGTTTACCTTGGTTTTTGATTCTTGCTTTCAGGTTTGCACTTTGCTTTTGGGTATTTACACACGGTTTCCAATCATTTTTTTATATAATTCCTACTTAAAAATAGGGTTTTTACTTTTATCTTCTCTTGCTTACTAACCACTGTCTTCTTTCCATGCAGCTTGCAGATGTTTGGCTTGCTGTTACCAGCAGTTTCTCCCACCACCATGTGTTTTCCCCTTTGTTTATCAAACCACCTTCCAAGAAACTCATTTCTTTGCTAAGAAGATCTTCCCCATGACTTGGTTTTTAAGCCATATAATTAAAGACACTAGAAGTGTAAGCTTTTAAGCTGAAATTCTAAGTGGTTTCCCCCAATTATCATTACAGGTTTTTCTTTAATCTTTTACTTTTTTTCTGAATCTTTAAATTTTAAATTACATTAGGTTTCTTCTCTCTCTGAAATTTAGTTTTATAAGTAATCTTAACTTTATTTAGGTCTCATTTTGCTTCCAGTTTTACTAGTGTCTAAAAATCTAGGATAATTAGGATGGAGATAGCTTGGTAACAAGCAATTATCTTGTTGTCACCTTTTTTATTTTAGGGATAAACTCTTTACCTTTATGTTAAGATACTCCCATGGAGAATATCCCAATGTAGATATCCCTTTAGTTACTAATAAATCCTTGTTGAATACATTTTTTATGTGGTTTTTTTGGGGTTAGTTAACTCTATGACACCTTTTGTGTCAAATCATAAGTTTTAGCAGGTCTTCTAAAGGTCATTTTAAAAACTGTACCTACTTTTCATTACCTTTTAAACCTAAATCCAAACTCTTTACACAGTATAGTATATAACTTTGGGCATTATTAGGCAATATCTTACACCAGATGGGCTCTAGAACTGGCTGACTACACCCTGAAAATTGTCTATAAACCCAGGAAAGTCAAAATAGTACCTGACACACTGAGCAGATATTATTTCCACCACATCTGAGACCAAGGACCACATCACCCATGTACTCCTTGACCCTGCCAGCCTAGGCATTCAATTAATGTACATGAATATTATGGCCCACAAACCTGATATAATTGAGGCGCAAAAACAAGGCAAATACTCAGCAGAACTTGTCAACACTTGACCTCAGACCCAGAGAGCTGCCACCACAAGAAAGGATTTTTGCTGAAAGGATCCACCCTGCTATTACACAACAAAATCTATGTACCAGAAGTTGAAACAAGGACCAAAGTACTCATTGAATATCATGACTCAGAGATGGACAGCCACCCTGGCAGACTCAAGACACTCTGAGGAATTAAGAAGAATTACACTTGGCCCCAAATGGGCAAAGATGTGGCTGCCTATATCAATGGCTGTGAGACATGTGGAAGAACCAAAACCCGTAGATCCAAACCTGAAGGCCTGCTAAGACCACTAGACATATCATTGGGACCCTGGCAGTCTGTTTCAATGGATTATATTTTAGAACTGCCCCTCTCCAATTTGTTCAATGCCATCCTGGACATGGTAGATAGTTTTACTAAGATGTCCTATTTCATACCTACCACCACTCACTGCACTGTTGCAGAGACAGCTAGACACTTCCACAACCACATCCTAACTCAACATGGTACTCCAGGGGAAATTATCACTGATAGAGGACCCCAATTTACCTCCAAATACTGGACTCAGGTGATGAACAACTTGGGGGTAAAACACTGTGTATCAACCTCCTACCACCCACAGACCAACGGCCAGACTGAACAAGTGAACCAAATACTTGAACAATACCTACAATGCTATGCTAACGCTGACCAAGATAACTGGGCAGAGATGCTACCCATGGCACAGTATGCTTACAACAGCAAAGACCACACATCTATTGGAATGTCCCCCTTCAAAGCCAATTATGGCTTTGACTCATCCTGGGACCCCAGTATTGGTAGTAAGGAAATAAACCCGTCAGTAAAAACCTGGATTGAACAGATACACAACACCCAAGAAACCTGCCTTAAGAATCTGACCTGTGCTGTCCAGATTATTAGGCTTTTCCTGAAAAAAGAGGATTCTAGAAAACTGTTGAAGGTAGGTGATGAGGTCTACTTGGACTTGCAAATTGTGCCTCTGACTGTTCCATGCCAGACATTAGCCTCAGAAGGAGAAGACCCCACAAGATCACCAAGCTAGTAGGTGAAGTAGCATTCAAACTAGAGTTATCTCCCTTGTGAAAAATACACAACATCTTTCATCATGTGCTACTATTCAAGAAAGAAAGAAACTAAATACCCCACCAGAAACTCAAGACTGACCCTCCTCCCATCCAAGTAGGATGTTCTGAGGAATATGAAGCTGATATATTAATGGAGACCATACCCAATAAAAGATCCCCCAGTACTATTTCAAATAGAAGAGGTATCTTTTATAAGGCAACCACCAGAATTAACTCATTCCACAAGCCAACTTACTATATGTTGAAAATCAGAATTAAAAATACTTTAATGTTGACAGCATTGAAAAGTCAGAATTAAGTTTTAACTCATGCAGACTACAAAAGGTTGACACTTTTTTAATAAGCAGAAACCTGTTTCCTAAACATTTTACTTAATAAAAATTAAGCTTCAAGAAACTTTTTAGGGTAATGTGAAAACATAGATTTTAAAAAAGTCCATAAAAAATTATACATGAATATTAAAAATTTTTCATAAAAATACATTTTTATTTTATTTTACTATGAAATTAGCTATTTTTACTATAATAAATTTTTTCCCACTTATAAAAAAATCAATATACAAAAAGGTACTACATAAAATTTCACGTATTATAGCAAAATAGAGCAATCAGAAACAGTAATATAAAGTTTTTTCTATATTGAAAACTACAAAAAACATATAATTTACTTGTAAAATACCAATATAGGTCATGTAATACAGTCTAAAGCATCAAAATATCAATAGAAAATCAATGGTTTTATAAACATAGTATCATAAATTATTAATGAGTTATTTATAATAACTATTTATTTAAAAATATTATACTTAATATATAAGAACTATATAAAAAAATAGGCAATACTCAATAAATTTAATGAAAAGCTAGACTGTAATAACCTGGTTGCCATTAAGAACTGTGGTAACCTTCTTAACGTATTCCCCAATCTCTGAAAGCTTATATTTGGCCTTGGCAACGTCCTTGATCTTCTCTTGATATTGTTTCTCTTTGGTGGTTCTCTTCTTCTTAGATGGGTGGTTCTCAATATCTCTGATGGATGCAGCAGTCTTCCCCTGTTGGACTTTGAGGTGCTCATAAAAGTTATTGTATCTAGGCTTGATTCCAAAGGAGGACTTTATATGCTTATGCCAGCCCTTCAAAGATGAAGTAGTATTCATCTCATCCTTAAGAACTGTCTGGTAGCAGTTCCAGTTGGCTTTGGCTCTGGGCTTGCTCCGGCGCTTAGTGACTTTATGTCCAATCCACTGTGGTCATAATATTCAATGAAAGGGTAGAAGGCATCCTCATGTTTCTTGGCATATGAGGTCAAAGGCTTGTCCAGTATGCTATGGCTTTACAAAGGCTAGTGCTACAAAATGCTGAATTAAGAACTTGCACTTTCCTGATGTATCTAGACGGTGGAGCTTGCTGAGCTCAGGTAGACCCTTTAGTGTCCTGTTGAAAGCCTGTCAATAATAAAAAAACACCCCTGGACCTCTCCATCAAAGATGTTTACAAAAGCGTTATACTGGGCAGTTTCATAGTCCATGATTATAGTTGAGGGGCCAAGTGCTTTATCTTGAGCTTCTTTTTCTGCAGCAAAGGTGGCTTCATCCTTTTCATCATCATCTGGATTGGCTCTAGTGTTATGGCCAAGGGGACTCTTTCTATTACTGGGTAGGGCTTTGATGCCCTCCTGAAGGATTTTAAATGCCCTTGTGTAGATCTCTTCTGTTGCCCCAGGATGCAGAAAGTAGGCAAATGGGAGAACCTTGCTTTCAATAAGGGAATTTACAACACATAGTTGGTAAAAAAAAGACGGGGGCATACTACAAAGGTACCGTCACATAACCAGGTCTCTGAATCCCTCAACTGCTCCATGTTCTGTTGTGTAGCATAGCATATAATTCTTGCCTCTGCTGTAGGATCATCATCATGTAAAAGGAATACTTCATTACCATTGAACATTTTTAACTCCTCTGTCAAGACTAACTCTCCTTGAACCATGGCTGATTTCTTATGGGGGACTAGGTCACGGCGTTTGTCACATATGTACTTCACTAACTGGTTGCGGTCAGGGATGAGCTTCAGGTTCTCATTACTTAGGTGTGTGGTGGCCTTAACTTCCGGATTAGAAGCCTTGACATCTTTGGAGACTGGGACTATTTGGTAGAGGTACCACTTTAGAAGCTTTTCAATAAGATTTATTGGAGCATTGCATGTGTGCTCTCCTTTTTCACTAGTGACTTTATCCTATCCTTCTGTATTGATCCTGGCAGCACAGCTTCTATCTTCACATACATAATGCTTGCTTCTTCTTGCTCTCTTCTGATTGTTGCAATTGAAAACATAGCCATCACAGACTAAACTTGTACCTCCTTTGACAGACATTAGAGGGGAAACCTGAGGGAACTTCTTTGGGAGCTTAAACTCTTCTCTGATGTTACATATATTGTGAGCCTTTAGGGGATCCCATGGGCCCATTGGTTCTTGATGATAGTCAGAAAAGTAATCATCAAGATCTTCTTTATTGATACTTGATGAGGAGGAGGGAGGTGCAGATTCCTTGGGCGGCGGAGGGGAATCATCTGGAGTTGGATTCTTGCGCTTCTTGGACTGGGATGAGCTTGATTCCTTGGGGCTTGATTCCTTTGAGCTTGATTCACCTGGGCTTGACTGGGGTTCTGGACTCTTGGTTATATTCTTTCTTCCTTGCTTGTTTAGTAGAACCTCTTCTCCTTCTGATTGGTACCAGCTTGGAGAAGAGGAGGGGTCAGGAGAGGGCTCTTTGCTTTCAGGGTCTGGGGTCTTCTCCTTGTCTTCTGTTTTGTTGAGGGCTCTTTGGCTGGTTTTTTGTTGGGGTAGGGACTTTGGGCCTTTCCAGAGGCTTTGGGTACTTTCTTGGTTGACTTGGGGTTCTTTTGTGGCTTCTTGGAAGATTTGTCCTACAATAATTAGAGTAGAGTTCATAAAGTAAGAATAATCATGTGAGACATAAATAAAATTAAATAATAATCACTTGTTTTATTTTTATTATTAAGTAAATAGTTTATAGAAGTGTGGAAAGTAATTTTGGAGCTAGTTTATTAGTGAAGAATAGAAAAAACCCATGTTTAAATAAAAAGTCAACATTCTGGTAGTCACAGTAGTCAAAAATATTTAATTTAGTTTGTTAGCATAAAAAAACGCTTTAATTTTGACTTCAACATACTGACAGTCAGCATTAAAGTGGAAAAACACTATGTAAATCACTTATAAAGTTTGGTTAATATTTTCTGGAGTTGGTTTTTTAAGGCCAAAATTGATTATTTTTAAATTTAAAAAATTAAAGAGTTGCATATGTAACTTATGAAAACTAAACAATAGGGATTGTAGAGAGAAGTCTAAAGTACAGTCCTGGGTACTTTTTCCTGAATTACCATACCATTGTATGTGTTCTTTTTGTTAAGCAGCAGTGTTTTACTAATAAATAAGTGAAGGTGCCAACATTCAGGCAGTCAGTGTTCTTTTATAGCAACTCTCCTATTAAATCTTGCTTAAATTATGTCACTTTGTTTGCTTAGCCAAACCCCTTTGTTGCAATTTAGGCAACACATCAATTTGACACAAAGTTGACATTATAATTACATATATAAATTCTAGCTTTAACATATGCGTTTTGGCTTAAGTGGACTACCAGAAATAAGCTATAGTTTATCCAGTGAGTTTAAAATAACAGTAAATATCTAAATAATGCAAAGAATGCTATGAAAGTTAGCATATGTCTTTGTTCAATGCTTATCTTAATATATATTTAATAAAAACAGTAGTATAAAATATAAAAAGTAGCTATTTTTTAATATTGTGTATTTTATTAAAAAATTTATGGATTCTTATTTGAGGTCAACATCCAGATATTACTTAATGTAGTCAACCTTAATGAAAAAGTACAAAGAAACTTACCTTTTCATAGTAAATTATATTAGTTTTTTTGGATTAAAATAAACCTTTGTTTAAATGGTGTCAACATTATGTCTGTTCCTTTTTAATTTTTCAATTCTGACTTAATAATTTACTATGAAAAATTAGCTTAGTTTTGGAAATGCCCAATTCTGGCGGATAAATACCAAAATAATGTTGACTTACTGAATGTTGACAAATTGTTGACATTCAGTAAGCTGACTTGCAGAATGAGTTAATTCTGATGGTTGCCCTTTATAAGAAAGCACCTGGGAACCAATAAGTAATATACCCAACACCCAACTAGCCTTTCAACAATACCTTGGGAAGAAGGCTAGCAAGAAAGGGACCCCCAGGAAGGAAGAGGATGATGTCATGAAGGACATTTTAATACTTGTATTGAAAACCCAGGAATCAAAACCCAGCCCTAAGAAAATACCTTGCACCAACCAGGATAGACAGGGACCTTCCAGACAGCCTGTTGAGCCAAACCCTGGGCCACAGGAGATACCTTGCCTCAATCAGGAGGGACAGAAACCTGCCAATATACCAGCAGCTAAGACTGAAAGTCAATATCTGTATTCAAAAACCTGGAATTGAACCCTGACCCCCTAAGACAATTTGAGTCACCCAGGATGGTCCAGAATCTGCCAGCTTGTTGAGTCACAAACTTGAGTTGTTGAATTACTCTGCAACCCACCAGCTTGTGAAAGGAGATTCCCCAAATAATCAACAGATTGCCACAATACTTGTGCCACTGAAGACCCAGACTTATGCAGAGGTTGTGTCTTTCCTAAATGAGGTTAAGACAAGGCCTACTACTAGCCCTGCCAATGAGCACCAGCTGCTGCCAGTCTCCAGTCCAGAATGGGCAATGCAATTGGCCAGCTCAGGTGATATAGTGAACAGCAGCGGCAGAACAAAGCATTATCACTTCTGTTTACCAGAGCAAGCCCAACCAGGATCTGCTTCCCTCAAAAACCTAAGCCAAGATCCATGTCCTGCCAGAAAATTATCCACAGGCCTAAAGTCTGCAAAAATCAAAGAAGCAAAATCACATGGTATAAGAACCACAACGGTATGGGGATGACCATATTATCATTTTTTATAATAAAGTTTATGAACCTTTAGTTCAATCAACTCCTACCTTATTTAGTTTTAGTGATATTTCATCTCAAATGTGGTCAACTAGACAACCAGGCAACCATCTACTCTAGAGACCAACCCACCTCTGGCACTATAATGTCTCCCTGGAGCCCCCTTTGGACCTGTGCATTTAATCAAATACCTGTCAAACCCTGCCTACTCTGAGTTCAACTTGGAGAACATAATTATTGCGGACCTCTTGGCAAGGACTAGAGAGACCAAAACTATAGGTTGCAAAGGAAAGTGGTATGTAAGGCTGCCAAGATTTTTCAAAGATAAGTACAATTATTTTATTACCTACTTTGTACTCATGACTCCACCCTTAACCCCATGACCTGACTGTCTAATGGAACATACCACCACCACCACCAAGACCATGTCCCCCATCTGTTTGGAGTACTATATATTACTTTGAAAGGACTGGTGGACTCTATGGTGCCCAACTCTGGGCCCTGGTCTTTACTTGGGCAATTCTTATCTTACATTATCAAGTTAGCACTCATCTCATGATGGGCTTTACCCAATGGCCTGGCAGTACCCTGTCCTGAGTCATCTAAAATTCTACCTATGCCTGGCTTTCTGACACAATCCTTCAATATCACAGAGATTTGGGACACACCCATAGCAGGTCATGATTGAATATCTTAAGACACACTACTTGTGTCTAAAATACTGGAAAACATCAAGTAAGTAATAGAACAATGCAAATTATGTGAAAAGTACGCCCACTTCAAGGCACCCCCCAAGTCAGTAATACTGTAAAGTTACACCTCCCCCTAGACCTCTACTCCAATTCCTGCCAAAAGTTTGGGAATTTCTACCAAATTATGTTTGAATATTTATACAAAAGGCTACTGAAAAAGTCCAAGAAAAGCCCCCAATTTAATATTGTGGACTTTTTCTGAAGTTGCCCCCACTTAATCCATCCAAGAGACACCCCTGGTTAAATATCATGTGCAAGAGCAGCTGGGAGCAGTGGTAATTGCATAAAAAGCAAATTTCCCAATGTTTGTTGGTTTGGTTTTCCTTTTGATTATGTACATTCAAAATTTGTCAAGATCTTCCTGCCTCAAGAAATGCACTCATTTACACTTGTATAATTGGTTGATTGGTTTTGTGACATTCAATATGCCACCCCAATCCCATCTCATCCCTTAAATAAATGCAAGAGTTGTGAAAGACCCTGATTCATCATTCTCTACTCTTATAAAGTTTGAAATTTGTTAGTATAATTTGGCCATTTGGTTTTTTCTGTTGCTTTTTGGTGTTCAGTTGATTCCTTCTCCCCTTTGGCCTCCCAGAAATTGTTGGCAACAACCAAAAGGTTGTTGCTGAAAATAAATTTTTATTGTGGTTGAGAGTTTGGTTTTATTTTCTTTTAACCTGCTTCTCAATTCTCTCAAATACCAGTGTCAATCACACAGCCTTTCAAAGTGTGGTCACTGGATATTGTGGGATCAATACCCTGCAACAACAAAAGCCAAAAGGCATTATCACAGCTATTGACTATGCAACTAGGTTGCCTGTAGCACAAGCTACAAAAGAGCATAAAAGAAACAATATAAGACAATCTATTGGCAAATAAATCATAGCTAAGTTTGGGAAACCTGAACTCCTATTCATGGACAGAGGAACCAAACTTAAAGCTATTGACATCAATATCTACCTCACCAAAAACAGAAAGAAACACACCATAGTCAGCCCCTATCACTCACAAGCAAACAGAAGAGGTGAAAGACTAAATGGGTCCCTTGTAGAGGCCCTCAGTAAACTATCTGCCAAAAATACAAAAGCCTGGGTTGACATGTTTCCAACTGCACTCATGTTGTGCAGAGCATGAGTTAATTGTAATACAGACAAAAGCCCATATAAACTTGTCAATGGACATAAATCCTCCATTGATAGCACTCCATCAGGACCACAATTACCTCTAGCCAAGAAAAGCGCCAGATAGCAATGTTCCTGATGTACAGTGCACCAGGAAAGACCAAGAGGACAAGAAAAAGGAAGGGGTTGAGAGAGAAGCAATCACATTACAACAGGAGCGCTTCCAAGTTGGGGACAAGATCTGGTTTGTTAATCACAACATGAAAAATTGGAACCAGAATTACAAAGACCAGGAATCATCATGAAAGTCAAACCAAACAACACTTATATTGTCAAAAGAATTAGTGCTTGTACAGAAATCAAGTGTATGTAGCATGAACGGCTCCACCTGTGCAAGGCAAGGACAGCACAAAACAGTTCTTGACTTCTGTTACCAAATGCAAAACTGGATCAGTACCAAGACCAAATTAGCAACATTCTTAAGAAAATTCCCAAAGTTCCACCTTCCAACACCCCAGGGGAAGATGTTGCAAAATCTTCAATTACTCCCTCTCCAGAAATTAATTCCTCAAGTGACTCTCTAAATGACTCCCTGGCTGATCATTATATCAGTGACAATCTTATCATTTGCTCATCTATTACAGGGATCAAACATTTCGGGTCCTAAAAGAAACACTACTTGGACAAGCCCCATGGCTGCCATGATTTACATGGGCGGCATGTGACTTCTCATGATACTATATAATACTATAAACTCATATACAATAAAGTATCATTATCTTCTTAATTTCCCCTTTATCTTGTTCATTATACTTCCAAGAAGTATATACTCATCAATATTGACATTGACTTTGTTTTCTTGTTTATAAATTCCAACTATATGATAAATTATAAAAATTAGTTTATTTTACAATCAGCTAGTAGGCTTTGGCCTGAGTGTCAAATTAAATTCAACTGTTTAAATGCTGACTGTTGCCAGGCTGATATTTTATCAACATCTCTATTGTTATTCTACACCTATGTAAACTGCAATATTAGCAAGAGCTCATAAAAAGTTGTCTATGAATATTAACCAACTATTTCAGTACCACTTTGGGGCTATGACTAGCCCTACCTAAAAGTTTACCTGAAGATGGTGCCCCTGTGGTACAAGAAGCCAGGCAAGAACAAGAAGTCAAATAATAGAATTTAGAAGAAATAGATTTAATATCACTTCAAGAAGAAAGATTCTAAGAAGTAGATAAAATCTGGGGCTTAAAACACAACCTTCACAAGTTATAGCCAGGACTAAAGAGACGTGGGGCTGTTATTGAAGTCAATTCAAAAAATGCCTATATTTTCAAAAGAAATAGGGGCCATACAAGGTTAAATCTCATTCATCATGATTGATACTACCTTTTTAAAACAAAAACACTCAACAAATCACAAAAACCTGTCCCTAATGCCAAAATGGATCAATATTAAGCACAGATTCCAGACAATCTCAAGGGAACCCACAAAAGCTCCAATTTCTAGCATCCCAGGGGGAGATATTGAAACATCTACAATTTCTCCCTCTTGGGAAAATAGTTCTCCACTAATTGACTTGATTAATGAAAAATGATAGCACTATTATCAGCTTCCCATTGTATATGGGGATCAAACCCGTTAAATCCTAATTGTAACACTACCCAGACAAGCCCCATAAATACAATAACATACATGGAGACTATATGAATTGTTGTGACACTATATAATAACATTCTTATATATTGAATAAAGTATCAGTATCTTTTAATTTTCTCATTTATCTTTCTTAATATACTTCCAAGAAGTGTATAAACAACAATAGCTTACTTTAAAGAGACATATCAGCTATATATGTGATAAAAAATTGGGGATCTAATGTTAGGATCTTTTAACAATCCTTTTAACCTTGCTATACTTGATAATAATAAGGATTATTTAGATTTCTATTTTGTATTTATACTTGGTATATGAAGTTTTATTTCTACTAAATAAAACTTGAGACAGCTAAAGCTCTTTTAAATAAGACTTCACAAATTAAATTGGTGATAACAATCAAACCTAGAGATTTAATAAGTTATTGGATTGATATACAGATTCAATCTTATACCTGTACTTGACAGGTCACCTGTATAGTAATAATAAACCTTTTTAGGAAGAGGTAGGGTGGTTGTGTAAGAGTATAAAGAATCACATGAAAAGATAGTAAGCTGAACATATTTTATCAGGAAATAAATTTAGAAACTTATCATTCTTTAAATAACCACAAAACATTGGTAAGAAAGGATGAGAAAATGCCATCAGCATACATAAAGTGAAGATTGACGTTGTCATTAGACAAAAAATAAAGAGAAATATTCTTTTAAGAGTGTCAAAGTGACATTTTTATGCTATTAATAAAGAAAGTTCCAGAGCAAGGGTCAATCCTGGTCCCTGTCTCCTGCAGCCTTCCAGCCTGCATTTTTTGGACTTATATATGAGAGTGATCTGAATTTGAATCAGCATAGTCTAAAATAACTGAAATCAGCATAAGAAATTTCAGAAAAAGTCTGAAATACGGTACCAGGAGTTACTCTGAAGTAGTAGGAAAAATCACATCAATAAACTCCATAGAGGACTTTGCTGTCCTTCCAATAAGAGTCCCAAAGAGTTTTTCTGAAGCCCTGAAATTTGGACATGCCTTGTGTCCCTGCCTGCCCCTCTCAATCAGGCTGGTGAACAGAAGTATCTAG
Source organism: Entomophthora muscae (assembly GCA_014839935.2). Lineage (NCBI taxonomy): Eukaryota > Fungi > Entomophthoromycota > Entomophthoromycetes > Entomophthorales > Entomophthoraceae > Entomophthora > Entomophthora muscae. Next base: position 723,208 of record QTSX02002851.1, on the reverse strand, counting down.
TTTTATATTCCTTGACACTAGACAATACAGTATTTTTAAAAGCTATGGCAACAACCAAAAATACCTCAGATTTAAATAAAAAGATTTCATATTTGAATGGAATACAAGTTGCGTGAGATTCAGGATTCAAATAAATTAAATATTTTCAGTTAATAAATGAACTGTCAAACAAAAAACAAAATTTCACTAGCCCATAAACAAAATTATAGCAAATATCAAGCGGTGTTGTTTAAAGCACAAACAAAATGAACTGACACAGCAAGCAAGATGGATGAATGCTGTTCTGGAGTATATTATAATCCAATCAGGATTCATATGAGGCACCAATAGAAGGACTAAAATCAAACAAAATTTGAGCAAACTAGAAGCAAGATTCCACAAGCACAAAACAAAATGAAGTCACACAAGATGTGTAGTATGAGAAGCCTAAAATAGAAAAATAACAGTTTAAAGGCTAATTGACAGCTATTTAATTTAGAACAGAGGCATTTTATTCATTTTCATGGGTCTTGATTTGTGTAAAATGGTTTGAGAACTTTATAAATATGGACTGGTGATTACAATAAAAATAAATCATAAAATTTTAAACTTCTACTTTTAGTGATTTTATCCTAGGTTTTGGTTCAATATGGTTTTCAACAGCAATATTTTTGACAGCACCAGTGACCAAGCCAGCAGCAGCTAAGCCAGCTTCAATGGAGGCAAGGCTCAGGGTGTGGAGGCATCTGTTTACACCCAAGCCTTTGAGGTGGGTAAAAAAGAAGCTGATCTGTACCTGACCACCAACCCATATGGCTTTAACTTGTTCAATAGTCACTTTGCGTCTAGCTCTGCCCCTGCTTGTGTACCCACCTCCGCACAAGCTGCCTGTCAACCAACCAATAAGGATGTAAAACTTGATTTGAAACAACTTCCTGCCACCAGCCAACCTGCCCCCTACAGCCATTCAGGCTTCAGCTCCACAGCCCAGCATCCCAAGCCACAAATCATCACTGCTCAAAATCTCCAGAAAATTGTGGCACTGAACCTACAGGGTCTGTCCTGGGATCAGATAGCCAGCCAATTGAAATTCACCTGGGCTACCATCATGCGGGAATTCAACAACCTGATGAACAGGGGTAATCTGATTGGGTCAGCCAAGAAGCCCAAGAAGGCTCCAGAGTCCTAAATTAATGACACATACCCAATCATGCTCAATCTCCTTCAGGGGACCCCAAGCCTCCCTTGACCCAGGTCCAGAAGCAACTTGCACATCATGGCATTTGGGTGTCTGAGCGCATGGTGCAGCTCTGGATGTATGGAAAGGTGGCTTCAATACAGATTCTTACCAATGTTGCTGGCAACCAATGGGATGGCGCTTAGGATTCCCTGTATGATCCTGCATCAAATTCACCCTGGTCTGATGCTTGACTATTTAACAGATGACATCATCTTCATCTCCTACTACAAGCTATCAATAGCTTTAAATGATTTTGGCAAGCAAGGAAGAGCTACCACCCAAAAAGGAAGGAAGAAAGGAAGAAGGTCAAGAAGGGGACATTTTTTGGTGCATTTCTGGCTGTTTCAGCCAAGGGTTCTGTATATTATTGGACAAACCCAGATTTTACCAATGGCTAAAAGTACAGCCACATCCTTGGTGGATTACTTGACTCCTGGGATGTCTCAAATTCCAAGTACCAGGTTTTCTTGAGCCACCAGATGGAGGGTAGCTCCACCACCCTTGAGGCCATTCAGGAACACGGGCACCAGGCCTCAGTCTACTCCATCATCCATGCAGACATCCATATGGGTGTTGTTGCATTCTTCAACATTAGAGACACAGTACATGAGTGCCGCCCTCAGGCTTTCAATGACCTTTATCTTGGGGTCCTTGACCACAATTCTCTCTTTGGTAATCAAATGGTGGCTGACTTGTTTGCGCAAATGATTTTCCATGTGAACATGGGCAAATAATCACGCAAGGATAAGCGCCTCTCACCCTGTGCCACAGCCACCTACCAGCCAATCAAGGCAATGACATACAAGGAATATGACAAGTGGTATATGGTGGCCATCACGCAAAATCCTCCTGCCTCCACCCCTGCCACCAACACCCCTAACCTGCAAGCCCAACCCACCCAATCCCAGACCCCCCAGGCCAGCACCGCCTCTACATCTTCCTTCCCATGTTAATCTGCCTCCTAGGCATCACTCTCTCCCGCCCCAATAAACCCCTTTCACCAAACATTTTCTATTTATATTATCTTTTTTTGAATTTCAATTGTTCATGTTCTCTTTGTTTATAGTTGGTTTTATTCTTTATGTTCAGCTTATTTCTATAAAATCATATATTTACTATGTTGTGTATCTAGATCCAGAACACAGTTATTTTTAGCACTTAAACATAGCCTCTTGTGAAAATATTAACAATGATTTGGTGATCAGCTAAATTTGAATTAGAAAATTATAGTGTTAACTGTTTTTAGATAAAGTTGTTACTGATCCAAATTCAAAACCTTAATGATAAACTTTAAGCCAATCAGGAGCCAAGTGATAAAGTGATTGTTGTGACATAAAGGGTCATTCAATAATTCTTTGATGAATGTGCGCTAATTAATATGATTGGCTAGATGTTTTGCCATTATGCGCCATTGCTGCTGTGGCAAGTTGTTGATGGACTAGTGCCCAATCAGCTGATGGGTTAGCACTAGTCCACCAACAACTTGACACAGTGACAATGGTGCATAATAGCAAAAGAACCAGCCAATCACATTAATTACCACACATACATCAAAGAGTTATTAGGTGACCCTTTATGTCACAAAAATCACTTTATCACTTTGCTCCTGATTGGCTTAAAGTTTATCATTAAGGTTTTGAATTCAGATCAGTAACAACTTTATCTAAACAAAATTAACCTATAATTTTCCAATTCAAATTTATCTGATCACCAAATTGTTGTTAATATTTTTACAAGGGGCAATGCAAAGTGCCAAAATAATATGGAAATTAAGGGACAATGTCAACACAAAGCAAACAACACATAGAGTTAAGCGTAAAACATATACACAATAGGTAAAAAGATGGGATATTGGAGTAATGTGAAAACAAACAGGGATAAACAAAGAGGCAATAGTATCAAAATAATACATAATTTATTGGGGCAAAAGCTATAAAAACATATGGAAAGGTTAGTAAAAAAATCAAATGAGAGAACTCAGAAAGTTATTGAAGACCTTGACTCTGCAATTGCAGAGATCAAAGAAATTGACCGCAAGGTCAAAGCAAGAGTTAAGTCTGCTGTCCTTGAAGGGGACAAAATAGAAAAGGTGTCCACAAAGGCCCTTATGGCCAAAATACCTGAAACCCCTGAGAAGACCATTGAGTGTCTTCTTAACGTCCAAAAAACTGTGGTTGAGGTCCTCCAGTTCAAGTCATTTGCCCTCTCTGTGCCATCTGTCTGGGTCAACGGCCCTGAGATGTATGCCCACCTCCAACCTTCAAAGTGTGCAAGAAAAGAGGATACAGAATTGCCTGACCAACTGCTTGCACCAAGAATAGCCAAACCAGAAGAGGCTACAGTCAAGGAGGAATCATGAAAAGGTAACCTAAAAAACAAAGTTAATAAAAATTAAAAATTCTTACCTTTTTTAGAAAACATTGACGGTGAAATCTGTCAAGTCTTGGTCCCCTACGTCCCAGCTATGTTCTATGCAAACTTTGCCAGCCATGTGGCCAAGCAGCTGGCCCTTACCCCCTATTTTGCAGGAGGTCACAGATAAAATCAATGGCACCTTTCCAATGTCCAGGGAGGCATTGGCCAGGCTCAAACATGGCAAGGGGCATCTGAGTGGGCAGTCAATGCCTACAAGGATGCCCAATTGGTCCTCCTGGACCTAGTGGCCCTCAGTGAAGTTTACTTTATAAACTCCATTGAGCTTGTTTGGGACGTCCTGGCAATTCTCCCATTAAAGAACAAACCAGAGATGGGCTGGGCCCATGCGGCTGCTTGCTTCTTCCTCCTGATGGATCACACACTCTCTTACCTGCTAGAGAACTTTGGGTGTGTGGTGGGTAAATTGGCTGTTGCAGACGCAACAGCCATCAAGAAGACCAAAATCCTCCTTGCCAACTTCAGGTTGGCCTGGAGCGCAGACAAGATGGGGGTCCTGGAAGTCATGGAGCTGACCTTATTGAAGACCAAGCATGAGGAGAAGATTAGTGCTGTGTATAATAAACTCTGTGAGTTCACAGAAGCCTTTGCTGTACAAAGGCTTCATCTGGTGGTTTACCCTGGGTATCTCTTTCACTTAGGGATGAGTGCGTCTTTAGAGGACCTTGACAGAGTCCTTTCTAGAGATTGACAAGGCTCTCCCATGATGGGAATAAGGTCCCCCCTGGATAAAACTTGGTAGACCACATAATTCAGGACACCCTGGTCCTGGCTGGGATATATGGGTTTGCAGCCCTGCCCAAAAAGCTGTTCCTGAACTCCCACCTGACCATACTGCCTTTCAACAGCAGGCAGGATTATTTCAACCAGGGTATATCCACTGTCTACGGTGTGGCAGTGGAGGCTGTGCGCCACCTCCATTGCCAGGTGGGTACATACTAAAAACCCACTACAGGCACACCCAATAAAAACCTTGTTCCTCAATATAATTCTTCACTTTTCAATTTTACCATCCAAAATAATTAATTTTTCTAACTCTTATTTTAGCAAACACTGTTTTAAAAAAATCCTGGTGAATGACATCATATACCCATAAATATATTTACTTTAATAAAATTTACTTTTACCTTGTACAAGTTACATTTAACTTTTTTTGATTTTATTTTTATATTTATTTGACAAGAGTGATATAAATCTACACAAATAATCCAGTATCAAGTGTTTGGGAAAGCACCAGATACCATAATAAAATAATTTAACATAAATAAATAAATTACAAACCTTCATTGCTGGTCCAGTCAAATGTGATCACAGGCTTGGAAGTTTATAAATGTAAAACAATAATTAACAAATCTTAAATAGTAAATTAGAGAATATAGAATAGTTGGAAACATTAAGCCTTTAATTGATTGGCTGTTTGGCAAGGCACATAGGGATGAACAAATCAGCATGACCATAGAATTTGACCACAGTCTCAGCTGGGAGGATGTGGATCCCAGCCTGGAGCAAATCAAACAGGTCCTTGGTCCCAGTTGAGGTTCCTTGCTTGACAACTTGCTTGAGCCATCCAAAAACTTCCTCAATGGGATTTAGGAAGGGCAAATAGGCAAGGAGGAAGAGAAGGTGTAAATTTGCTGTGGCCAATTGCTGGGGGGGGCACTGCAATACTGGTGTCAACTGATGGAAATTCCTCAAGAATATCTGCCACCTTGTGGGGACCAACATTGTCCAACACAATTACATTAGTGAAGCCTGAGCTTGTGCGCCTCAGGTGCTCCTGGACCAATTGGGGAAATGATAGAAATGTACAGCTATTGTGAGAACCCAATATCATTTGATACATCTCAATCCCCTTTAGACCAAGGAGAGCCACCATTGAATAGGCTGTGGCACAGACTACAGCACGCCAAGCCATCCCGTCATTTTAGCCTTTTGGGACATAGCCATACCCATTCCGCATAGACAAGGCAAATGCTGATTTGTCAATGTCATAGAATTTGATTTTCCCCTTGGCTTTGAGGGCAGTGTACGCCTCTGTGTATTTTTTCCAGGTCTTGACATTGGCTGGGCTGTTTCTGTTGTAGGGAGATACCTCAAGTTTTTTCCAGGAAAATTGCATAACCTTCACCAGATGGTAGTAAAAGGAAATTGAAGCCTCAACCCCAAAAGTAGATTTGACCATGGCCTAAATACTTGCCAGTTCAAGATGGCAGTCCCTGGTTATCCACTGGCAGATTGCCCATTGTGCTCCTTGGTGAGCATGATAGAAACGTGCAAGGATTTCTCTGCAGCAAGGACTTGGCCAGTATTGATGAATTTGTTGAAGGTTTGGAGGTGCACTTGGGATCCACCCCAACAAGAATTGTGGCCGCCTTGTAATCACCAGATTTCCACATTAGCTTAAGCAGGATGATGTGCTTGATAGCAAGAATGCGCTTCTGGGTGGGCTTTGAGGATTCAGACAAGCCAGGATCCTGATTGCTGACAGGCTTGCAAGGCATGGGCACCTTGTTATAGAAGGCTGCAATCTTCTTTAGAACCAGCTTTTCCTCCATAGTTCTATAGAACTCAGGCTTGTTGTTGTCTTCCTGGTTGCCATCACTGATGTAAGGCTCATAGCTAGTATCAAGTACAGGCTTCACCTTCTCCAGCATGGCTGACGGGACCAAATCCTGTCTTTACACAGTGTCAAACACATACAAAGTAAGTTCTAACTCCTTATTTCTAACCTTTTTTGTTGTGGTCACCTTGATGGGCTTCCAGGTCAGCTTGGGGACCCAAGGGTTGATGTTCTGCACCCTATCAGCTTGTTCTTCTTGAACCAGATGTGTCAGTGCAGCGTCACTATCAAACTCTCCTCTCCCATATCCTTCCTGAGTAGGCACTTGTGTTGAACTAACTCTATTATTTGACCTGCAGGGGCAACTGCAACTGTGGCACATAACAGGTACATTGGTACTCTGTTGTTGTGTTCCTTCCATTTTAAGAATTTAATAAAATATTAAATAAATTTTAATTAAGTTACTCCCTAATTTTAATTTTTGCTTTTATCTGAATATGTATATTTAATTAGAGTTTTCCTCACCCAATATCCCAATTAAAGATATTGTATTTCTTAATTAGTTGTTTTTGGTTTTATAACGCCCATATTAGAATACCCAAAATAATTTACACCCTTTTCCCCCAGATTTCAGCTAAATTAAGCACCCAACACAATTATTTTAAAATTTGTGTTTCAGATTGTGTGCCCTATTTTAGATACCTTGGTATCATTTTTGATTACATTCCATTGCACACAACATCTGAGTGATTTTTTACATAGTGAGTTGCTATTGTGTTTTGGTTTTGGATTGAGTTTTGACTCACTGCAATTGGGTATTTTTGTCACCAATTCAAATAGTAAAAATATGTACACCAAAGGTAAACTCACACCATTTTTTTGTGAATCAGTGTATTTTGGATTTTATTTTGAAAAGTCTTGCTTGGCATGTGAGCACTTCTTTGCTGCGTTGACCCATTTTTCCCATTAACAATAAAAATCTCTGTTAGCAGAATGTATATTTTAACCTGATAGTTAGTTTTTGCTTAAATCTGAAAATTATTTTGTTTAAATTTGAGGCATTTTTGGTTGTTGCCATAGATTTTAAAACTACTGTAATTCCTACCCATGCCTGATGCCAACCTGCCCCCAAGTTCTTGCTGCCCTACTGCCCAATTTTTTGGAATTCTGATCTAAAAATTAAGCTTGTTAGGTGCTATTTATACCTTTCCAGATAGGAGTTGAACCCCCAATATCATTCTGAGTGATAAAGCTGGTATGAGCCTTTGGTTCAGACATATTCTGCAATATTATACTTGTTTTCTATTACTTAAATGCAGGATCTACAGGCCCTGCTTCTCCTGCCATCCCATCAGCAGATCCTGAGGGCCCCTTGCCTTCATTATTCTGCCCCCCTGACAATTCTTTTGATCTAATACAATTCTTCAAATACCCATTTAACCCAGATTTTTCTGAGTTCAATTTAGAGAACATCCTCCTTGCCAACCCTTTTAAAAGTGTCCTGCAAACCTGATATCTTTGGATAAGTAGATGTTAAGGATTTTATCCCTGACTCCCTGAATCAATTAAGTAATTTTAAAAACAATACAGAGGCATAAACAATTAAGATCAAGGGCTTAACCCCTAAGAAATCATTAATGCTTGCTCAACACAGGAATCAAACTCAGGACCCTAGAGAAGGTATTAGCATTAGCCTAATATCAAGATTTAAATTTATACTACTTTTTTATATTTAATTCATTTAATCTGCTTTTAATCTTAATTTCAAAAAGGTTAGTATTATCAATGAGGATGTCACTTACTGCTTGAACAACAATTGGCTGTCTGGGCAGCTATTGCTGCTCCCAGACCTGCTTCCTTTATATCAATACATGGCCTGCATCACTCCTTTCATTGTTAATAACAAAAATCACTGGTCATCAATTCCAAAACATTCTGCATGTTTCTTGGGCCTCTTTCTTTGCTCTCTTGCTGATATTATTGGGTACCACCTCCAATATCTGGTATGTTTGAACCTCTATTTTTATAAGCCTGAAGAAACCTGGATTCACTCCCTCTCTTTCCCAATAACCTCTTAAGTTTCTTTAAATTAGCACTTAAAATTTAATTGATATCAATTTCATCATTGTTAGTTTTTATAGCAACAATAAAATTTCCCTTTCTAGTAGTTCTTACTTTTCTTTGAGCCTCTTTCTTCTTTGATAATCCCTGACACCACAAAGGGGACTTTCCTCTTATTCTGGTTGTTATTTATACTTCCTTGGTGTAAATTTGCCTTGGATGGCCCAACTTGAGCCACTGACTGGGGAAATTCATCTCCTGACAATGCTCAAGCTGAAGAGTTCCTAGTCAATAGTTGGTTTAAATATTTTTCAGGTCACTGGAGACAGAAGCTCCATTACAAATGTGCCCCACTTACTACTACTGAAGCAGATGCCTCCTTGGTTTGTACTAATGCCTCATTTTACCTTTTGTATACCTAGTTAGGTATTATCTACTAGGCATGTTTAGCTTCCTGATGGGGAGATTTGCCTAACTAGGGCAGTTTGCACATCTGGCAATAGTGACAGTACCAATAGGTTCTATAGTAGCAGGGCTGGATTTGGGGGCCCTTGCTCTTAATATTGGAAGTATTTTTCCTCTTGAGTGGGTCCCTGACAGTAGACTACTGGTAAAAATGCAACCCTGCCTCTTTAAGGACAAATATAATCACATACTATATATTTGATCCCTATGACATCTTCTGTCACTCCCCAGCCTGAATTCCCGCAGGATCTTGGGATTTCAAATGCAACTACATGCACTCAAATCTTTGCTGTAATGTACATTACGCTAACAGGGGTGATGGGCTCCATGATCCCATCCAGTGATCCCTGGTCCTTGCCAATAAGAAATCTCTGTTATATCATTGAATTAGCATCAATATTGTGGTGAGCGCTCCTCACTGGCCCAGTGGTCCCTCTGCCCATGTCTGCAACTACTCCACTTCTCACCTGGATCCCTGACAAAGAGATTATCAAATATGAAAAATGTGAAGGAGAATTATACCCCATTGCAAGCAAGGTTTGAACCCAGCATGGGAAAATCAATAGCATCTGGATGTGTCCATTAATAAAACTTCCTATATTTTTTCAGATACTCTGCAGGTTTCTATAACCATTGAAGACAACATGGCAGAGTAGGGGGCAATTGGGGAGTGTTGCAAACAAAATTGACATCTTAGCTGAACAAATATTTCATAACACATAGGAGGCAATCATAAAGTTTCATCATGATAGATCTAACATCATGAACTCATCCTAATCCACAAGCTTGACGGGATCTCATAACCCTTTATAAGAATAAAACCAATTACAACAAAGATCCTAACAATAATCATCATTCATAGCACTTTTGACTCCTAACTGGAATACTGCTTCATCTTTGACTTTTTGTGGCCCTTTACCATATTATAAAAACAATAATCCTTTGCAATAAAGAGCAAATTATTTCTAATACCTTTTTGGTCCCCTTGGGCTAGTATCTTTCCCCAGCTCTAACTACTTGTCAAAACTGTGGAGTTACTCCCCTGGACAAGCTCTAAAGAAAGTTCACATTGGACCCTGGTTCAACTATCCTGGAACTCATAAAAAGAAGCAGAACTCAACTCAAGCTAACAAATGAGGAAGCATAAGCTGGTAAACATCTTGATCTAGAGATATAATCAATTTAGTGCTTCACTCATTAGTAGGATCAAGCCACCCCCAGCCAGTCCAAGTGGTTGATCAGCGGGGATCTTGTTCTCCCTAATCAGCTTTCTACAGCTATATAATTTCCAATATATCAATAAGGACAGCTATCCAGTCTCTAAACATCCCCATGTAGCTCTGCTAATGTAGCACAGTTACAGCATACTGAGCTATAAATAGATAAGCTAAAACAGATATAAATATCTCAAACAAAAGTAAGTGGTTCATATAAAGGGGGAGGTTTGGCAGGGGTAAGTGCTATATGAAAAACTTATTGGAAGATCCTGCATAAATGCCCAACATGAACCTTCATCCCACTGTACTGTACCAAAATATACCCTGATGTGTAGAGCAACCTTAAGGTAAAGGCTTGAAAGATTTTAATTGTCTTTTTTCAACTCTTTTTTTATAATCTTTAACATAGTTGGGTTTATTAGGTTAGATAAAATTCAAAGGCTTGGTTATGATTGTTATGCTTTGGTATGATACATCTCTGGATTTAATTTTGGGTGGATAGTGTTGGTTCCAGCTGAGCAGTGTATAAGGGTGTGCAGATCCTTTTAGCTGGCATGGGTGGTACATGCTTTCATGGGGATTTACTCCACCTGTAAAGTTACTCCCCCCTTTGGCCCTGGATAGGAAAATATTTCCATGTTGCATTAAGAGCCCCCAAAATTCCTGCTAAACCCCTGACTTTTCTGGGGGATTTAGTGCAAACAATAGATGAGATATTTTTCCTGGTGTAACCCTTCCAGACAGTGTCCTCTGGTGCTCAGATTTTAGTTCCAACTTGGGAAGAATCCCTGATCAATTTGAACTACTTGTTGGCTTGGTTTTGACTCTGTTTAAAACAAATGCACTCCAGCCAATCAGAACATGTCACGTTGTCATCAACAAACTTAAATCCAGTTGGAATTGATGGGGGCCTGAAACATTTCATAGGCATCAACTAATTAGAGGTTGGGCAGAAAATTGATGAGAAACCCTCCAATCCTCCTGAATCTCTCTTGCAAAATTTCTCCTCAGGTCAATCAGATCTTCCACCTGGGTCAGTTGATATTTGAGTTTTTTTACCCCTGAAGGAATTTATTGAGTGTGCGTCAACTTGATGGGATGTATTCCAAGGACTTGCACCTTGACACACTCAATTGCTATGTGAAGCAGTTTCCCATCCAGGTTCAGGTGATCTTTCAAACCCAGATCCTATTCTTTAAAACAAGTCAGGGGACTTTTGGTTGCCTGCTTGTTCATTATTTACATAATAAAAAGTTTGAAATAAATTTCAAGTAGTTTATTTGTGGGCTCCTTCTTGAGTTCTTCCCTTTAAAATCATTAATAAAAGTATTCATTCCTCTTCCCTTTACCTCTTCCTGGTTGCCTGCTGCTTCTATGCGCTCCTAAAGTCAACACTAGTATAAATGTTGAAGCTTACTCTTTTTATTTTTGAAGTGCTAGTTTGAAACTGAAGATTAGTGCTATAAATGACATATATTCTTAATTTAAGTTCATTTTTTGAAGTTTTTGTTCAACTTCAAACCAAAATTCCATTTCCCTTGTGTTAAAGTCTCTCCTGTGTGTTCCGCCAGGATTAAAATACTTTTGACTCACTTCAATGCAACCAAAGCTGTTAAATCCAACTATCTCTTTCTGATGCCTTTCTTTCCAGATCCTTTCAGTCACATTCAAGGCCCCCAAATCTTTTAGCATTTTAAAAATGTTGCTCCCTGTATTCAAGTTTGTGGTGTTCACCTTGGGCCCAGTTCTGCTTATGATTTGGACTACTTCCCCAGATCTCTGGGGACAGATATCCTCTTCTGTACATCAAGTGGGGGGAAATCCCATCCACCTTCTGCATCTCTAGAGAGCCTTCCTAGTAGGGCCCAAGCTCTCCTTATTGCCAGGGATAATTTAGGGGAAATCTTACTTGTGATGACCTTGACCTGTTCCTTCCCAGCTTGGACTTTGAAGAGTCACATGGAGTGGAAACTCTTGTGTCAATCTCTCTTATGGAAGAACCTCAGCCCATTCCCCAGGCTGCACCTGTGACAGAAATCACTGGATAATATAAAGCCGTTTCTAAATGATGGGGAATTACCACCCAAATCCACATAGAATTGATGATTAACCACCAACGCGGCTTTAAGTATTTTTTTGTGAAATTTCCAATTGAAACTCCAGGATTAAGTAGAACAATCAATCCTAACCAGAGTAAACCAAGATAAACGACCTGGGAAAGCATCAATGCATCTTCAGCGTAGAATTCTGGGCATTGAGAAGTGACACAATTTTCATTTTCCAGAATGGGGGGAGGAGCTACAAAATTGGCTGGCATGAAATTAACATTTTGCGGCGCCAACAACAAAGTTCCAGATGCTGGGCCCCATCTTCCTGAAATGATTTTGTTCAGAATTAGATTGTACGGGATATACCACAACAACCCAAGCACAGGATGCATTTTTAAAATTTAAAATTAGAACTTGGGATAATTGATTTTTATTGAGTAAATTTAGAAGGACTCAACTCTTAGAGTTGAAACAGGGAAAATTATTCAATATATATTAGAAAAATTGACTAAGCAATACCATCTGAGTCTTGATCTGCTATTCCTTTGGCATCTTCAAGTAAGTATCTATTCCAGGTTGCAAAGAACCCTTGTGTGACCAGTTTCTGACAACCATGCTGATTAATGAGCTTATATTGGGTGACCCTCATATTATATTGATTTATCAACGTCAGTTTACAAGGGGGAGCTGGTTTCAGTTGGCATACTGGAGCAGCTGTGACCCATTTTTGATTGACTGTTTGGTTTAAATCTGTTAACTTGGTCAATTTTGATACAGGTTTACTGGCCTTCTGTGCCTTCTTACTTGGACAGACAATACCCAGCATTATGGAACTTACCGTGACATTACCCTCCGCTTTAGCCCTGGGCACATTACCACCATCTGGGAGATGGGATAAAGAGAAATTCTTATGGGCAGGTGGGAGTTTCATTGCGGCGAGGGTAAGTTCAGGGTGTCCAATAGCAGTGGGATTGTGCTTGTAGAACTCGTGGATCAGATCAGAGGAATTTGAACAATTGTAGTGGGGAACCCAGGAGTTTTCAGAATCAGGATAACCTTTCCAAGATACCAAACATTTCAAACAGTGACAGTTCTTGCGGGAAGCTAGAATACAATTTAACTTGTACTCAGGTTCTCCTTCCATAAGAATGGGTTGGGAAGAGGGTATCTCTGTTCCTTTGAAGGGAGTAAGGAGACATTCATGGAAGGTGTGGAAACTCTTGAAAGCAGGAGGTAAATCCAGCCGATAGGCAGAGGGACCAATCTGACGTTTTACCTTGAAGGGACCAACTTGCTTGGGACCCAATTTACAACATGGAACTTTAAGTTTCATATTGCAGGCATTGACCATGACTAGATCACCTGGCCTGTAAGTTGGACCTTCCTGGCGCTTGCAATTTGTGTATTCCTTGTAAGTTGTCACAGCGGCGGCGAGAGTAACTTGGAGCTCCTGATGAACCTGCTTTAATTCAGTGGCTTGATCAGTTGAGCTTCCACGTTGCTAACCAAACAAGGACCCATGTTGGAAGAAGGATTGTAACCCACATTGGCATAAAATGGCAATACTTGAGTTGACGTGTGCGGGGCGTTATTATATGTGAACTCTGCCATGGGTAGATTATCACACCAGTCATCTTGTCGTGCATTGGTGTAGCAACGTAGGTAGACCTCCAAACTTTGGTTTACCCTCTCTGTTTGTCCATTGGACTGGGGGTATAAAGTAGTAGAGCGGCACAATTTGATACCAAGGATTCCAGTAAAAGCTTCTCAGAACTGAGCAATAAATTGAGGACCACGGTCACTTACAATCTCCATTGGGATGCCATGTAGAGAGAAGGTTCTGTTCACAAATAACCTAGCGGTTTCCACTGAAGTAATTGTGGTTGAGCAAGGTACAAAGTGTGCCATCTTTGTGAAACAATCAACTACTACCATGATTGTTTTAAACCCATTGGAATTGGGAAGCTCACCAATGAAATCCACCAACACAGATGTCCAAGGGCCCGCAGCAGGCTGAAGTGGAATCAGTAAACCAGTAGTCTTATTCCAACTGGCCTTGGATTGAACACATATCAGGCAATCTCAAACAAAAGCGGCTACCTTCACAGTCAAACCTTTCCAGGAAAACTGGCGGCGGATAAGCTCTACTGTTTTGTTTTTCCCAGGATGACCAGCTGTTGGACAGGTATGATTAGCCTCCATAATTTCATCCCAAATAGTGCCTTCAGGGACCCACAAGCAACCTTGATGATATAGGACTAGACCAATCTTATGATAACCCTGAGGCTGACCTACTGGGTTTGCACATGCTAGCTCCAATAGCCTATCATAACCTTTGGACAAAGGTTGCAGAAACTTAACCTTGGAATACAAGTCCAGGTCTGCGCCCTCAGCTAAGGACATGGTGGCCAATGTAGCCAGTGGAGGTAATACAAAAGGCACCACAGCTTTGTCTGGAATCATAGTATGTGTGTTAAACTTGGCGTTCATACTAGCATCTGGGAGATATGGGGTATTCCTGCTTAGAGCATTGGCCAAGTGATTGTCAGATCCCTTAATCAACTTGTAGCAGAACTTGTATCTTGTCAGATCACCATGCCATCTGGATTGGCGACCCGACAAAACCCTGGGTTGTCAATAATATAGAAGAGCTTTGTGGTCAGTTCTTACTACAAATGGATGACGTGCCAACATGAGATGGTGGTGTCAATGCTTTAACAATTTCACTACAGCCAACAATTCCTTGTCGTAAATCATGTAGTTGCGTTCTCAAGCCTCCATCTTCTGGGAGAAATACCCTACAGGTCTCTTGATCCCGTCACTAGCTGTTTGCAACAGCACACCAGCCACAGCGTATTTAGATGCATTGGTGGAAACAAAAAAGGAAGCTCAGGATCTACATGTCTTAACACTGGGGAGGACAACAAAAGAGCCTTGACTGCTGAGAAGGCACTTGCACACTCAGGCGTCCAGACTAAAGTCGTCTTTCCACTAGCCAAATATAAAGGGGCAGCCACCTCAGACAAGTGGGGAGTGAATTTCTTCAAGAACGTACATGTACCCAGGAAACTACAAAGTTGGGATACTGTCACAGGTGTAGCATACTCTTGAACTGCAGCTTCCTTGTCAGGGGCAATGGTGTGGCCATCCTCAAAGATAATATTACCCAGAAAGGTAACCTTACGTTTAAAGAATTCACACTTACTCCTTTTGATGATCAAGTTTGCTTGGAGAATGCGCTCTACAACTGCCAACAAGTGGGCCTTATGGGACTCCTCATCCAGAGAAAACACCAAGATGTCATCCATGTATGCAATGGCACAAACACCTAGGAGATCTCCCAGGACTGAATCAATCAACCGCTGAAAGCAAGCTGGGGCATTCTTCAATCCAAAAGGCATTACGCGGAACTGGAAGATACCCTTCTTGGTTCTGAATGCTGTTAACCATTCCATTCCTTCTGAAATCTTGATTTGATTGAAAGCATTCAACAGATCAAGTTTTGAGAATACCTTGGCCTTCTCAACACATCTAGAGATCTGTGCTTTGAGAGGTAAAGGATAAGGATCCAGAATTGTAATGTTATTCAAATTCCTGTAGTCAACACAAGGACAAAGGGACCCATCAGACTTCTGAACAAACAATAACAGTGAGCAGATTGACAAAGCCTTCTTAAAAATGTAGCCTTTTGCCAACATGTCACAAGTCCACTCTTCCAAACATGCATCTTCCTTCAAGGTTAAAGGGTAAATAGGAGATGCAATTCTAATCAGATCAACAGTGACCTTAAAGTCAAAGTCAAACTGAGTGTGCTTGGGAAGGACTTTGCCTCTGGTGGCGTTGAATGCCGCGGACCAGGGTTGCAAACATGCCGGTAAATACAAACTTACGGGGACAGGGACAGGAAACAATTGTATAGTCTGTGATGATTGTTCCAATTCAGACATATTCAACAGCAGAATATGAATAGTTATACCTGAGGAGTGTTCCACCTGTAGCTCATTTTTCTCCAGTAAGGTTGATACATTATGATCTCTCCACCAACTCACTCCCAAAATGATAGGATACATAAGGGTAGGGCAAACAGAAAACCTTGCGGTAAAAGACTGGCCTGCTACTACAAAAGTAACTGGCTTCTTCAGCTGAAAAGAGGGAAACTTTTGACAATTTCCACCCCTAACAAGCATTCCCGGATGGTACTTGAGTTGTAGCAAGTAAGCAGTCTCCACACTCATAAATTTTTTGGAAGCACCTTTATCTAACAAGATGGCTGGCTGATAGATAGTCTGACCATTATCAATGCTACCATGAAACAAGAAGTAACAAGAAGTGGATTTATTTGCAGCAAAGGTAGCAATCTTGGCAGGGTCTTGTTTT
The DNA here is from genome assembly GCA_014839935.2 of Entomophthora muscae. Taxonomy (NCBI): domain Eukaryota; kingdom Fungi; phylum Entomophthoromycota; class Entomophthoromycetes; order Entomophthorales; family Entomophthoraceae; genus Entomophthora; species Entomophthora muscae. The sequence continues at coordinate 706,828 of QTSX02002851.1, read as the reverse complement.
TCATCAGCAGTACAGACGGCAGCTAAGAAAGCAGGATGCTCCTGGAAGTAACGCTCAATCATTTCTTGGACGGCAGCTGGAAGAACGGGGTTATCACAATCAATGAGAACAAGGGGCAACTCTTCAGACGTAATAACAGAAGATTTTGCAGGTACAACGTGCTGAAGCATTGCCAAGGAACTATCAGGAACAGACACTACAGGGGCCTCCTTTACATCACCGGGTCTGTTCACCACTGCCAATTGTAGTTGAGACGAGCTAGCGGGAGAACAATCTTGGCTTTGGTTGGAAGAAACTACCAAGGAGCAAGGACCAGAAAATCAAGAGCGCGCAGCAGGTTTATCCTCAATTACCAACATACCTTGTTTGTAAGTAGACAGATTTGAGACCAGAGAAAGAATTTGGCTTACCAGGGCCTCAGTTGTGGTTAACGGGGAATCCCAAACCGCCAAATCCTGGGCAGTCTGGTCAACTGCTAACCACAACACTGAGAGTTTGTTCACCTTGGGAACATTAATTGTACGGCAATAGGTAAGAAACTGAGGAAGGAATACCAAAAGCAGAGTTGTACCCTGACAGAAGGCGTACAGCTTACAATATACTTTGAGCTCCTCAATAGATACACACAAATTTTTTAACAAAGGGTATAGAGATGCACTCTCAGTTAAAATATGTGGATTGCGCTCCACTGTGGACAACAAAAATTCTTGAGCATCTTTAGAAACCTTTGTCATCACATGGTAAACTTGGGATTTGTGACTAAGGCTAGAGCCGGAATAAAATGATAATGCTGACAAAACTTCACGCGAAATTTCATCAGTGGGTGAGGCAGGAAAATAATCTGGGCGCCAAAATGACATGACACAACAGAAATAGGAAACAGAGGATCCAGTCTCTACAACTGCAACCGGAGATGGAAACCAAAAATTAAAGAAAAGCCCAAACTGAAAACTCAGAAATGAACTGATGCAAATAAACATGGTAAACGCAGATATCTCAACGGAGCAGGAGAAAAGAAACACAAATTCATGATGAACTGCTTCCAAAAACTCAGACGTAGAAGAGTTGAGTAATGTGACAGAAATCACTGGATAATATAAAGCTGTTTCTAAATGATGGGGAATTACCACTCAAATCCACATAGAATTGATGATTAACCACCAACGCGGCTTCAAGTATTTTTTTGTGAAATTTCCTATTGAAACTCCAGGATTAAGTAGAACAATCAATCCTAACCAGAGTAAACCAAGATAAATGACCTGGGAAAGCATCAATGCATCTTCAGCGTAGAATTCTGGGCATTGAGAAGTGACACAATTTTCATTTTCCAGAATGGGGGGAGGAGCTACAAAATTGGCTGGCATGAAATTAACATTTTGCGGTGCCGACAAAAAAGTTCCAGATGCTGGGCCCCATCTTCCTGAAATGATTTTGTTCAGAATTAGATTGTACGGGATATACCGCAACAACCCAAGCACAGGATGCATTTTTAAAATTTAAAATTAGAACTTGGGATAATTGATTTTTATTGAGTAAATTTAGAAGGACTCAACTCTTAGAGTTGAAACAGGGAAAATTATTCAATATATATCAGAAAAATTGACTAAGCAATACCACCTGAGTCTTGATCTCCTATTCCTTTGGCATCTTCAAGTAAGTATCTAGTCCAGGTTGCAAAGAACCCTTGTGTGACTAGTTTCTGACAACCATGCTGATTAATGAGCTTATATTGGGTGACCCTCATATTATGTCAATTTATCAACGTCAGTTTACAAGGGGGAGCTGGTTTCAGTTGGCATACTGGAGCAGCCGTGACCCATTTTCAATCAACCGTTTGGTTTAAATCTGTTAACTTGGTCAATTTTGATACAGGTTTCCCGGCCTTCTGTGCCTTCTTACTTGGACAGACAATACCCGGCATTATGGAACTTACTGTGACAGCACCTGTGCTTCAGGAGTACACTCCCAAGCTCACCCCCTGGCTACTTGGAGGGATGGTGCTGATGGGATTGAATACCTACTTCCCTAACTGACCCCTACATCCTCTCTCTGGACGCCTGTTTGAGCGGCCATCCCAGTATTGCATTGGATGGTGTCCTGGTGGGTCTTTCCCCGGGATGAGAGCCAAACTTAGTTAGCTTAGCCCCCTCTCTCACCACCCCACTAGAAGATAACTATGCCCAGGCTTAGGGGTTGACAATAACTTGCTGGATTGCTAGGTATAAGGTTCTGGTGGTGTAGTGAAGACCAAACTTGAATATTCAACACACATAGAAGAGGGGACATGCAAGAGCAAACTGTAGCAGGAGGCAGCATTGCCTGCCCCTGGGGATTGGTTAAAACAAGAGACAAAAGTATAGTGAAGCAATAAATATGATTATTGGGGGTCAGAGAGTTGCAAATATATGACAGTGACAAAACTTTGATCTGAGCTGAGTGGAATGAGTTATGAATGCTGTCAAGTATATACTTCTGGGAAGTATAATAAATAAGATAAGGGGGAATGAAGAAGAGGATGGTACTTCATTTTGATATGAAGATAGAGATCTGTTTAGTATCATGGGAAGCCATATACTGTTCATATAAGTTATGGTATTATGAGGCTTTTCCAAGTATTGCTCCTCCTTGGACTCTTAATGTTTTCCTCTTGTACAACACAGGGGTGTGGTAATAGTGCTGCTGATCATCCATTAACTGGGGGGTTTATTGGGGAACTGCTTTCCCAAGAGGGAGTGATTGTAGATGCTAAGAAAATCTTTGTAGCCAATCAGAGTTTGCCACAATGCTGGTGAGAACTCTTGGGGGCATTCTTTATCCACCCAAAAGCCTTGGTTCTGCAATTGGATTGATTGAACCCAGATGTTTTGGAGTTTTGGTTTTTATGGTGAGCAGGATTCCCATTGGTTCTCTCCGCTGGTTAATGGCTTCTCTCTCCAGCTTTTACCAGCTGTGGAAAGTTACATTGTTTCACTTGATTGATCTTAATTCTTGTCCATCATGCAGTGTTGAGACAGAACCCCACATATTTCCTGTGGGCCTTCATATCAGCAGGATATGGAACGCAGATGAACTTAGCTCCAGGTTTCAGCTGGTAGGTGCTGTGTCCTTGGGCACGGCCAAGAGCCACAGCGGGAAATCCTAATGGTAGGATTGGGTTTGTACTCAAGGCCCTGGGAAAGATAATAATCAGAAATCTCCTCTAGATGCAACTAGTAAGATGGCACCAAAGTACAATAAAAAGAATAAAGAGAAAATTGTTGTAATTTCAGGCTTACATAAGGCCTATAGGACAGGAACCCAGCAGGGGTAGAGCCTAACCTGTTTGGCCTGGGACTGGCTGACTATTAAGTGAAGACTTGAAATAGATATGTAGATAAAGCTTATTTATTAAGTATGGGGATGAGGGGTTTATATAGTCACTCATCCCATCTTCAGGATGAACAGAGGGCAACATGAACAGTCATGTAAGCATTCAGGAAAGGTTCTATTGATCCTAGTATATCATGTGAGGGATCTACAGAGATCAGGTGATATTAGATAAGTCTCAGAATAAGGTTCAAGTCCCTAGTTTCAGATATATGAGTTCAACAAGGCAGGCACTGGTTTGGAGCTTGATAAGAGGAACAATGGATTATTATCCAGTAATGGAATCACAAACACTGCTGTATCTCTGGAAGTACTGAAGATTGGACCAAATTAGTGCTAAGCATATAATAGTGAGATATCTTAATACCAAAGTTCACAGCAGTATGTATGGAATGAGGAGAGTTTAATTGGAGGGTGGACCAAGTGATTGGCAATCCTATGAAATAGCTTGGGATCCAAATTGATGCAGCAATGTCTGGAGTTCAAGGAAGCAGAAAGATTTTTAAATAAGTCTGGACTATAGTAAGTAGGGGATGAAAAATAAATTTTAACTGAGCTGGAAAGTTAGATTCCAGAAAACATATCGGGTTTAATATCTATGAAACGTAGCAAGTACGTTGAGAACGGCAAAGGTATCACTTTAAATGAGTGCTTTAGCAAGGTATGGAATAAAATCAGTCAGGCAGGGTAGCGGTAGTCTGCTAGGTAATCCTCAAGTAGACTTTGGATTTTGACAAAGCTTTCTCTCCTGGCACGTTTGTAGGCGGGTTCGAAAAGGGCCAAAGAGGTATCGCTGAATCGGAGATGTGAATTTGGGTCACTTCCACTGTCAAGCTCGAATTGATCAAGCAGATGCTCGTGCAGGGATTTCTGGACTTTCTGTATCAGGACCCGGTATGCCAACGTGGCGATGTTTTCGCAGAACCGGCGACGGGCAATGTCGTAGTAGGCGATGTTGGAGCTGAGCAAGGTGATGGTTCGGGAGTCCAAATTGTCAATGCTGCTGGACAGTATCTGGGCAACATGCTCCACGCTAAGAGTAAAATACTCATCGTTGCAGATCAAAGGGCACGTTCGCTCGTTCTCCACCAGACAGTCGATCTGTCGGTTAATCTCGGGCATGAAGCTTGCGACCAGAGATTTGCTGCTTGTGCTAAAAATCAATTAGTGGGAAGAAGAAGAGACTTGCTTGAATTTGCAAACGAGGCCAGGAAACTGCCCAACTACCTCATCGGTGATCTCAACAATTAACCCATCGATTTCGCTCCTGACTATTTCAAAAAACGCCATGGCCTCGAGGTCCCAGTTCTGCTGGCATGTCTTTACCAACTCGAGGGGAGTGTTTGCTAGCATCCCTGCAAAAAAGCTGCCGGTATTGGTAGCATCGTCCTGAGAATCTATTTCGTCTGACGTAAAGTGCCAATACTTTGACTTATCAAGTGGGGCAACAAGGGTGAATGGAACGTCGTCCTCCAATTCACAAGACTCGATGAATAGCGTTGGACTAGACTTGGAGAGCGAAGCAAAAAAAACAGCTAGATGCTGTTGGACTCTGTTTGCTATTCCTTCTTCGTCATTCTTTGACAGGGCATCGTTGAAGGCGTTCGAGAAGTCATTTATCAACTTTGCCAAATTCATTTTAAAGGCTGAGGAGGATATGCTACATTCACTTTTAAGCTGTTGTTTAGTGCTTTCTATGGCCGCACGGATAATTGGAATGGATGCTTCAAACTTATGAACAAACTCTAAGCAGACATGTTTAACAAGGGTTGCATAAGGCACACAAGGGTTGGGTGCTTGATCTAGACTGCTAGCTATGGGCTGCTCGGATCTAGATTCATTGACGATGCAAACATTTTTAAAAATGCGTCTGTCCCAATTGCAATAGTCGCCTCTATTAAAGCTGTTACTAAGTTTAACAACAACTGCTATGCCTTTTGACGTGTTTGCTTGGCCTAATCTACTGAAAATAACTTTAGTGCTCTCATCGTTGGAATAGATGAGTGGGAAGATGGGCAGCGCAGTGTCTGGTTGTATGAATGATACTGAACGCTTAAACAGCTGCTCCGACATTTTACTTGATGAATAAGGGAAGGGCGGCAATGCAACAAAGGAAAAGTCAAATCTGCATCCAATCACTTTGATGCACACTGTATCGTAGGTGAAAGACAATCCATTGTCACTCGAGCTTAAATCTGAGGAGCTGTCATAATCCTGTGTTTGATTGAAGATCTTTTGATGAGCTAAGAATATGGCGTGGGCTGCCTCTTCGCGACAAAATATGTTTCTTTTAAAAGCATGTTCTTCGGGGACATCTAAGGGTAGGCCGGCTTTGTCAAATTTCCTGTGAAAATAGATGTCGCAGCACCAAGGCAAATCAACTGGTGTTAGGAGGCGGAAATCTAAGGCGCATCGATTGGGGACACTGAAGACATCAAGAAGGTTGATATCAGAAACTGCATGGATGAAGGAAAATTGTTCTCTCCAAAAGCCCAAAGCATAGATGGTGGGGATAAAATTAATGTTCCAATTTCCTATATCTCTTAGCCAATCAGTAATCTGGAAGCATTTAACGAATTGAGTAGCTCATGCCCGCCTGAGTTTATATTATAAAGCAGGCAGCTGTCCGCTAATTCTAAAGAAACATAAAGAGAATGTTTGAGTTGGAAAAATCAATTGATGCTAAATCAACATGAAATGTAAAGATTACCAGGGCATGGATATTTATCTATTTACACGATTAAAGAAACCTCAGTTTTAAAAAACAGCTGATTAGATTAACTGAACCACAGTTCATTTTATTGACAAACAAAATATCGGACTGAGCAATCCAGCAGTATAGCTAGTCAAAAAGAAAATAAAAGTATATATATTCCTAAAATAACTTATGAAATTAACAAAGATACATCTCGTAAATACTTTAGCAGGAAAACTCTACATCAACAAACAAAATAAAAGGCAGTCCTGACGGGCAGCTTGACCTAATTTCAAACTTTCATTTGAAAAGCTGGCTAATACTTTTAAGTGTCGACTCCACCCACCCTTGAATATTTATAGAGAGAGGTTTGACTGATTCCATCTAACTTGAATGAAATATTCTTAACTTGAGATGCTATATGAAGATAAACTAAAACAATACATCCATACAGGGGTGAACAAACAAAACCTTGATCCAAAAACACTTCAAGTAAACCATCCAAAAATATTAACAAAAACTCACCAATGCGGCTTGGGTCTACTCCAAAAAGCCTAATACTTGAGGATGGATGGCTTCATTTCCCAGCTCGAAGGGGTATTAAGTACTCCCCACCTGACAAATTCTTGAAAATTCTTAAGGCATCTGGGAATCAACCCCAAGGTTTGACACTGTGGGGTGAGGCCCCTCATTGGCTGCTGATCCCCATCTAAAGCTAACCTTAATCTTTGAATGGAAACTTTTCCAGAACCTTTTCACGTGCTTCGATATTATGATAGCGTTAACGCTGGACTCGGTGGATTTTATAAACTGAAGTGAATCGGTTAACGCTAATTTAACCCTATAAAGATGAATTCGCTTCACTTTAAACAAACCGTCCTCTTATTCTCTAACTTTAATTTAGGGGTTTTCGTAATTCACTACAAATCTACCAGATTTAAATTTGCTCAACTGTGATGGCTCTCAATCCAACCTCGAGTTAGTTTAACTGCAATCGACAAAAAGTTACAGCACCCTCCCTAAGTGATGGGTAATCGGCATTATTCAATATGAGCAAGATTTTAAAGCTCAGAATCGGGTAGAGCTAGCATAAAACGATAGATCACAAAATTTTACACACGGCCTTAAAAAAGATGCAAAAATAAACAAACGTGAACGCGTTGGATCCAGGCCCATCCACCCCACTTACCATCCCCATTTCCTGTAAGACTCTTTTCATGTGTTGGTCCTGCTGCAAAAGCTTTGGAGAGCTTTGGCTCTAGAGCTGCCACTTTTTGATACAATCCCTTATTTTTGTCCCTCCATTTTGATAGCATCATAACGCTCGTGGCTCACTTACTTTGAGACCTTCCTTCAATTTCCCAATTTGCTGTGTCCTTAATTTGTTGAAAAAACTTGACAAACCCCCACAATAAGTTTAGTGGGTCCCAGGAAAAGATTATGCTGCCTTGTGCTGGTGTACCCTCCTTGGCAAAGTAGTCGTCATAATGTTCTTTAGAGGCAGCTTTCACCTCCACTTTCAGGGAACCATCCTTGGGTGGCTGGCCCATCAGAGCTGGGATAGGGTGGGTAAGGCCCATCATAGGATGGGTGCTAACTTGAAAACATAGGACAGGGATCACCCTACCCAGGACCAAGGTCCAGTGGTAAGAATTATTGTATCAATTACCCCTGAGAGGGTAATGCACACAATTCCAAGGCAACTGTGGTGAGTCAACTCCCTGGTACTCAACACTTTGTTGAGTACCAGGGAGTCAACTGCCACATATGTGAATCTAATATTATTTTTGGCTTAACCAATTTTAAGCTAATTTTTAATTGTAATTTAGGGGTTTGAAACCAAAATCTGAGATTAAATTCACTCAAATTTGACTCTGTTTAATAAAAATTGGCTAACTCAAAGACCAATTTAAGGGGCAATTTATAAGTAAATTTACTAATAAAAATGAAAATCACTTGTGTTTGACACTCTAAAAGAAAAAGTGGCCAGTTCAACACTTTTTAAGCCAAATCTTAATTTTATTAATAAAACACATATGTGCTTATATAAATTTTATTATTTACTATTATATTTTTATTATTAGTATCCATAATTGTTGATTAAGCTCCCAAGCATCACTATACTGGATTTAGTGGCATAGACATTAATCAAATACCCCACTTGTTTTACATTATGTCATTCCTGGGTTTTTGGATTAAGTGGTGCAACATAAATTAAGCCCAATTTATTAATAGATTTCATATGTAATTTATAAAAAACAGAAACTCAACTCCCCCTCCACTTGAGGCAACCGCCAGAATTAACCCATTCCACAAGCCAACTTACTATATGTTGAGAATCAGAATTAAAAAAACTTTAATGTCAACAGCATTGGAAAGTCAGAATTAAGTTTTCACTCATGCAGACTACTAAATGTTGACACTTTTTAAGAAGCAGTAGCCTGTTTCCTGAACACTTTACTTGATGAAAATTAAGCTTCAAAATACTTTTTAGGGTAATGTGACTACATAGATTTAAAAAAAGTCCATAAAAAATTATACATGACAATTAAAAATTCATAAAAGTACACTTCAAAAATAATTCACTGTGAAATTAGCTATCTTTACTATAAAATATTTTTCCCACTTATAAAAAAATCCAATATACAAAAAGGTACTACATAAAAATACACATATTATAGGAAAATACAATAATAAGAAACAGTAATATAAAAACTTTCTATATTGAAAACTACAAAAAATATAATTTCCTAGTAAAATACCAATATAGGCCATATAATACAGACTAAGGCATAAAGCTATCAATAGAAAATTAACCAATTTTATAAAAAAATATCATAAATTATTAATGAGCTATTCAGAATAAATATTTATTTAAAAATATTATGCTGAACATATAAAAACTATATAAAAATTAGACAATATTCAATAAATTTAACGAAAAACTAGACTGTGATAACCTGGTTGCCATTAAGTACTGTGGCAATCTTCTTGATGTATTCCCCAATCTCTGAAAGCTTATATTTGGCCTTGGCAACATCCTTGATCTTCTCTTGATATTTTTTCTCTTTGGTGGTTCTCTTCTTCTTGGATGGGCAGTTATCAATATCTCTGATGGATGCAGCAGTCTTCCCCTGTTGGACTTTGAGGTGCTCATAAAAGGTATTGTATCTAGGCTTGATTCCAAAGGAGGACTTTATATGCTTATGCCAGCCCTCCAAAGATGAAGTAGTTTTCATCTCACCCTTAAGAACTACCTGGTAGCAGTTCCAGTTAGCTTTGGCTCTAGGCTTAGTGACCTTATGTCCAATCCACTATGGTTCATAATATTCAATGAAAGGGTAGAAGGCATCCTCATGTTTCTTGGCATATGGATCCTAGCATATGAGGTCAAAGGCTTGTCCAGTATGCTATGGCTTTACAAAGGCTAGTGCTACAAAATGCTGAATTAAGAACTTGCACTTTCCTGATGTATCTAGACGGTGGAGCTTGCTGAGCTCAGGTAGACCCTTTAGTTGCCTGTTGACAGCCTGTCAATAATGGAAAAAACACCCCTGGACCTCTCCATCAAAGGTATTTACAAAAGCGTTATACTGGGCATTTTCATAGTCCATGATTATAGTTGAGGAGCCAAGTGCTTTATCATGAGATTCTTGTTCTGCAGCAAGGGTGGCTTTATTCTTTTTGTCATCATCTGGATTGTCTCTAGTGTTATGGCCAGGGGGACTCTTTCTATTACTGGGTAGGTCTTTGATGCCCTCCTGAAGTATTTTAAAGGCCCTTGTGTAGATCTCTTCTGTTGCCCCAGGAAGCAGAAAGTAGGCAAATGAGAGCACATTGTCTTCAATAAGGGAATGTACAACCCATAGTTGGTAAAAAGGCGGGGGCATACTGCAAAAGTACTGTCACATAACCAGGTCTCTGAATCTCTTAACTGCTCCAGGTTCTGTTGTGTAGCATAGCATATAATTCTTGCCTCTGCTGTAGGACTATCATCATGTAAAAGGAACACCTTATCGCCATTGAACATCTTTAACTCCTCTGTCAAGACTAACTCTCCTTGGACCATGGCAGATTTCTTATGGGGGAATAGATCACGGCGTTTGTCACATATGTACTTCACTAACTGGTCACAGTCAGGGATGAGCTTCAGGTTCTCATTAATTAGGTGTGTGGTGGTCTTAACTGCCAGATCAGAAGCCTGGATGTCTTTGGAGACTGGAACTATTTAATAAGGGTACCACTTTAGAAGCTTTTCAATAAGATTGATTGGAGTGTTGCATGTGTGCTCTCCTTTTTTGCTAGTGACTTTATCCTATCCTTCTGTGTTGATCCTGGCAGCGCAGCTTCTATCTTCACAAAAATAATGCTTACTTATTCCTGCTCTCTTCTGATTGTTGCAATTGCAAACATAGCCATCACAGACTAAACTTGCACCTCCTTTGACAGACATCAGAGGGAAAAACTGAGGGAACTTCTTTGGGAGCTTAAACTCTCCTTTGATGTTACATATATTGTGAACCTTTAGAGGATTCCATGTGCCAATTAGTGCTTGATGATTTTCAGATAGATAATCATCAGGATCTTCTTTATTGATACTTGATGAGGAGGATGGAGTTGCAGATTCCTTGGACAGTGGAGGGGAATTATCTGGAGTTGGACTATTGAGCTTCTTGGACTGGGATGAGCTTGATTCCTTGGAGCTTGATTCCTTTGAGTTTGATTCATATGGGATTGACTGGGGTTCTGGACTCTTGGGTATTTTTTCTTTGTTATTTGTTTAATGGAACCTCATCTCATTCTGATTGATACCAGCTTGGAGAAGAGGAGGGCTCTTTATTTTCAGGTTCTGGGGTCTTCTCCTTTTTCTTCTGTTTCTTTGAGGGCTCTTTGGCTAAATTTTTGTTGGGTAGGGACTTTGGATCTTTTCAGAGGCTTTGGGTACTTTCTTGGTTTACTTGGGGTTTTTTATGGCTTCTTGGAAGATTTGTCCTACAATAATTAGAGTAGAATTCATAAAGTAAGAATAATCATGTGAAACATATATAAATTTAAATAACAATAACTTGTTTTAAATTCTATTATCAATTAAATAGTTATTAGAAGTATGGAAAGTAATTTTAGAGCTAGTTTATTAGTAAAGAATAGAAAAAACCATGCTTAAATAAAAAGTTGAATTCTGGTAGTCACAGTAGTCAAAAATATTTAATTTAGTTTTTCAGAATAAAAAATTGCTTTAATTTTGACTGTTGTCATACTAAAGGTCAGCATTAAACTAGAAAAACACTATGTAAATCACTTATTAAGCTTAGTTAATATTTTCCAGAGTTGGTTTTTTAAGGCCAAAATTGATTATTTTTAAATTTAAAATATTTAAAGATTCTCATATGTAGCTTATGAAAACTAAATAATAGGAATTGTAGAGGTAAGTCTAAAATACAGCCCTGGGTACTTTGGCCTGAATTATCATACCATTGTATTGGTGCTTTTTGTTAAGCAGCAGTGTTTTACTAATAAACCAGTGAAGGTGTCAACACAGAGGAAGTCAGCATTCTTTTATAGCAACTCTCATACAGTAGTTTTAAAAGCTATGGCAACAACCAAAAATACCTCAGATTTAAACAAAATGATTTCAGATTTGAACAAAATCCAAGTTGCGCAAAATTCAGGATTCAATTAATTTAAAAAATTTCAGTTAATAAATGAACTGTCAAACAAAAAACAAAATTTCACTAGCCCATTATACAAAATTATATCAAATATCAAGCAGTGTAGTTCAAACCACAAAAAAAATGAACTGATGCAACAACTGAGATGGATGAATGCTATTCTGGAGTATATTATAATCCAATCAGGATTCATATGAGGCACTAACAGGACTAAAATGAAACAAAATTTGGGCAATCTAGAAGCAATATTCAACAAGCATGAAACAAAATGAAGTCACATAGGATGTGTAGTGTAAGCAGCCTAAAATAGAAGTACAGCAGTTTTACAGCCAATCAACAGCTATCTAATTTAGGGACAGAGGCATTTTATTCATTTTTATGGGTCCTTATTTGTATATATTGGTTTTGAGAACTTTCCAAATGTGGACTTGAGATTACAATAAAAATAAATCATAAAATTTTAAACTTCTACTTTTAGTGATTTTATCCTAGGTTTTTTACAATGGTTTTTAATAGCAATATCTTTGACAGCACCAGCAGCCAAGCCAGCTTGAATGGAGGCAAGGCTCAGAACGTGGATGCACCCGTCTACACCCAAGCCTTTGAGGTGGGTAATAAGGAAGCCAATCTATACCTGACCCCCAACCCCTATGGCTTTGACTTGTTCAGTAGTCACGTAGTGTCTAGCTCTGCCCCTGCTCCTGTACCCACCCCTGCACAAGCTGCCTGTCAACCAACCAATCAGGATAGCAACCTTGATTTGGAACAACTTACTGCCACCAGCCAACCAGCCCCTACAGCCAATCAGGCTTCAGCTCCCCCAGCCCAGTGCCCCAAACGCAGAACCATTACAGCCCAAATTATCCAGGAAATTGTGGCCCTGAACCTGCAGGGTCTGTCCTGGGATCAGATTGCAACCCAATTGCAATTCACCTGAGCCACAATAATGCGGGAATTCAATAACTTAATAAATAAGGGGAATCTGATTGGGACAGCCAAGAAGCCCAAGAAGGCCCCCAAGTCCCAAATCAATGAGGCATACCCAATTATGATTGACCTCCTGCAGTGGGACCCCAAGCCTCCCTTGACCCAGGTCCAGAAGCAACTTGCACATCATGGCATTTGGGTGTCTGAGTGCATGGTGCAGCTCTGGATGTATGGGAAGGTGGTGTCAGTCTGTGTGCTGACCAATGTTGCCAGCGGCCAATGGGATGGCACTGAGGATTCCCCATATGATCCTGCCATCAAATCAACCCTAGTCAAATGCTTGACTAGTCTAACAGATGACGTCATATTCATCTCCTACTACAAACTATCAATAGCTTTTGATGATTTCAGCAAGCAAGGAAGAGCCGTCACTCAAAAAGGAAGGAAGAAGGTCAAGAAGGGGACCTTCATTGGTGCGTTTCTGGCTGTTTCAGCCAAGGGTTCTGTCTATTATTGGAAAAACCCAGATTTTACCAATGGCTACAAGTACAGCCACATCCTTGGTGGATTACTTGACTCCTGGGATGTCTCAAATTCCAAGTACCAGGTTTTCTTGAGCCACCAGATGGAGGGTAGCTCCACCACCCTCAAGGCCATCCAGGAACGCAGGCCTCTGTGTACCCAGCTGGTCACGCTGACATCCATCTGGCTGATGTTGTCTTCTTCAACATCAGAGACACAGTACGGGAGCACCACCCTCAGGCTTTCAACGACCTCTATCTTGGGGTCCTTGACCATGATTCTCTCTTTGGTCACCAAATGGTGGATGATTTATTTATGCAACTGGTTTTCCATGTGAACATTGGCAACCAATCATATAAGGATAAGCGCCTCCCACCCTGTGCCACAGCCACCTATCAGCCAATCAAGCCAATGACAGACAAGGAATATGAAAAGCGGTATATGGCAGCCATCACACAAAATCCTCCTACCCCTACCCCCGCCACCACTACCCCCCATCTTCCAGCCCCACCCACCCAATCCCAGACCCCCAGGCCAGCACTGCCTCTACGTCTTCCTTCCTGCGCCATTCTGCCTACTAGGGATTACTCTTCCCTGCCCCAATAAACCCCCTGTTGCCAAACATTTTCTATTTATATTATATTTATTTTGAATTTCAACTTTTCATGTTCTCTTTGCTTATAGTTGGTTTGATTCTTTATGTTCAGCTTATCTCTATAAAATCATATATTTACTATGCCGTGTATCTAGATCCAGAATACAGTTATTTTTAGCACTTTGCACAGCCCCTTGTGAAAATATTAACAACAATTTGGGTGATCAGCAAAAATTTGAATTAAAAAATTATTGGTTAATTGATTTTAGATAAAGTTGTTACTGATCCAAATTCAAAACCTTAATGATAAACTTTAAGCCAATCAGGAGCCAAGTGATAATGTGATTGTTGTGACATAAAGGGTCATTCAATAATTTTTTGGTGCATGTGCGCTAATTAATATGATTGGCTGGTTGTTTTCTATTGAGCGCCATTGCCGCTGTGTCAAGTTGTTGGTGAACTAGTGCCCAATCAGCTGCTGGGTTAGCACTAGTCCACCAACAACTTGACACAGTGACAATGGTGCACAATAGCAAAAGAACCAGCCAATCACATTAATTACCACACATACATCAAAGAGTTATTAGGTGACCCTTTATGTCACAAAAATCACATTATCACTTGGCTCCTGATTGGCTTAAAGTTTATCATTAAGGTTTTGAATTTGGATCAGTAACAACTTTATCTAAAATCAATTAACCAATAATTTTTTAATTCAAATTTTTGCTGATCACCCAAATTGTTGTTAATATTTTCACAAGGGGCTGTGCAAAGTGCTAAAAATAACTGTATTCTGGATCTAGATACACGGCATAGTAAATATATGATTTTATAGAGATAAGCTGAACATAAAGAATCAAACCAACTATAAGCAAAGAGAACATGAAAAGTTGAAATTCAAAATAAATATAATATAAATAGAAAATGTTTGGCAACAGGGGGTTTATTGGGGCAGGGAAGAGTAATCCCTAGTAGGCAGAATGGCGCAGGAAGGAAGACGTAGAGGCAGTGCTGGCCTGGGGGTCTGGGATTGGGTGGGTGGGGCTGGAAGATGGGGGTAGTGGTGGCGGGGGTAGGGGTAGGAGGATTTTGTGTGATGGCTGCCATATACCGCTTTTCATATTCCTTGTCTGTCATTGGCTTGATTGGCTGATAGGTGGCTGTGGCACAGGGTGGGAGGCGCTTATCCTTATATGATTGGTTGCCAATGTTCACATGGAAAACCAGTTGCATAAATAAATCATCCACCATTTGGTGACCAAAGAGAGAATCATGGTCAAGGACCCCAAGATAGAGGTCGTTGAAAGCCTGAGGGTGGTGCTCCCGTACTGTGTCTCTGATGTTGAAGAAGACAACATCAGCCAGATGGATGTCAGCGTGACCAGCTGGGTACACAGAGGCCTGCGTTCCTGGATGGCCTTGAGGGTGGTGGAGCTACCCTCCATCTGGTGGCTCAAGAAAACCTGGTACTTGGAATTTGAGACATCCCAGGAGTCAAGTAATCCACCAAGGATGTGGCTGTACTTGTAGCCATTGGTAAAATCTGGGTTTTTCCAATAATAGACAGAACCCTTGGCTGAAACAGCCAGAAACGCACCAATGAAGGTCCCCTTCTTGACCTTCTTCCTTCCTTTTTGAGTGACGGCTCTTCCTTGCTTGCTGAAATCATCAAAAGCTATTGATAGTTTGTAGTAGGAGATGAATATGACGTCATCTGTTAGACTAGTCAAGCATTTGACTAGGGTTGATTTGATGGCAGGATCATATGGGGAATCCTCAGTGCCATCCCATTGGCCGCTGGCAACATTGGTCAGCACACAGACTGACACCACCTTCCCATACATCCAGAGCTGCACCATGCGCTCAGACACCCAAATGCCATGATGTGCAAGTTGCTTCTGGACCTGGGTCAAGGGAGGCTTGGGGTCCCACTGCAGGAGGTCAATCATAATTGGGTATGCCTCATTGATTTGGGACTTGGGGGCCTTCTTGGGCTTCTTGGCTGTCCCAATCAGATTCCCCTTATTTATTAAGTTATTGAATTCCCGCATTATTGTGGCTCAGGTGAATTGCAATTGGATTGCAATCTGATCCCAGGACAGACCCTGCAGGTTCAGGGCCACAATTTCCTGGATAATTTGGGCTGTAATGGTTCTGCGTTTGGGGCACTGGGCTGGGGGAGCTGAAGCCTGATTGGCTGTAGGGGCTGGTTGGCTGGTGGCAGTAAGTTGTTCCAAATCAAGGTTGCTATCCTGATTGGTTGGTTGACAGGCAGCTTGTGCAGGGGTGGGTACAGGAGCAGGGGCAGAGCTAGACACTACATGACTACTGAACAAGTCAAAGCCATAGGGGTTGGGGGTCAGGTATAGGTTGGCTTCCTTATTACCCACCTCAAAGGCTTGGGTGTAGACGGGTGCATCCACGTTCTGAGCCTTGCCTCCATTCAAGCTGGCTTGGCTGCTGGTGCTGTCAAAGATATTGCTATTAAAAACCATTGTAAAAAACCTAGGATAAAATCACTAAAAGTAGAAGTTTAAAATTTTATGATTTATTTTTATTGTAATCTCAAGTCCACATTTGGAAAGTTCTCAAAACCAATATATACAAATAAGGACCCATAAAAATGAATAAAATGCCTCTGTCCTTAAATTAGATAGCTGTTGATTGGCTGTAAAACTGCTGTACTTCTATTTTAGGCTGCTTACACTACACATCCTATGTGACTTCATTTTGTTTCATGCTTGTTGAATATTGCTTCTAGATTGCCCAAATTTTGTTTCATTTTAGTCCTGTTAGTGCCTCATATGAATCCTGATTGGATTATAATATACTCCAGAATAGCATTCATCCATCTCAGTTGTTGCATCAGTTCATTTTTTTTGTGGTTTGAACTACACTGCTTGATATTTGATATAATTTTGTATAATGGGCTAGTGAAATTTTGTTTTTTGTTTGACAGTTCATTTATTAACTGAAATTTTTTAAATTAATTGAATCCTGAATTTTGCGCAGCTTGGATTTTGTTCAAATCTGAAATCATTTTGTTTAAATCTGAGGTATTTTTGGTTGTTGCCATAGCTTTTAAAACTACTGTATCTAAGAATTGAGTTTTGGGAGAAGTGCCAGAGTCTGCATGCAAACCTATCAAAATGCTGGCAAACACAGCCAGCAACAAGACCATCCATTAGATCCATTTATACCCAAGAGACTTCACAAAAGAAGTCTTGGGTAATCTCATGGTTAGGATTAAGAAAAGGGTTAATTCAAGCTAAGAATAGACAATAGTTCACTTGGGGTGAATGTAGACTTTGTTGGTTGAACAATTAATAGATCATAAATTACCATCATTATATAGAATGGAAGCTACATGATAGACTGGAGATAAAATAAAGGAGATCAAATCTCTTGGGGATGATATTGGGGAAATTTGAAGGGAAACTGGAGATCCTAGGCAGTTAAAATTAAAACTAAAACATTACTGGAGCAATATAACTGACCTCAGTAACTTTAAAGCATTAATTGCTTTAAAACAGTTTGCCTCTATGGCGGAAAAGAACAGGAAATACCAAGCTATTCCCCAGTTGAAACTGGGGAAGGAGATCAAGGGCCAACAACGGAACCAGAGGCCAGCAGACAAGCCAGAACAAGAACAGGGTCAAATCAGCTGTAAGCGTCATCAAAGTGATTAAAGGAATCCAGGAAAAGGATTGTTGTAAAGCCTGATTGGCTGGCATTGAGTTCAAATGGTAACAATTTGCTCTCTACAATATTACTAATTGTTCTCTTAGGCAAAAGAGTGCCTGGAAGAGAAGAAGACCCAGGTTCAAATCCTGTTGTTGTTAATACTGGTTCTGGCAACCAATCCAAGCCCATTTTAACAGGTAATAAAGAGCAGGTACTTCCAACTAACCCATTGATTTTAGAAGACCCAATAAACCCCAAAGAAGGGAACATTTCTTCTCCTGTACCAAGGAATAAATTATTGTCAGTTATGTCAGGAAAAAAATTCCTGACAGAAATTCACAGGTACCCCAATGAGAGTTGTCCCCTCTAAAGCTTTCAGGGATCCAGTCTTGGATGTCTGCCTGTCAGTTTTGGGGATCACTCAGGTCGGGTTTTTTGCGGGTAAAGCCCACCACAAGAGAGGAGCTAACTTAAAGAGGTAGGAGAATGACTTCCCCACCCAGGACCACAGGCCAGCAGCCAGAATTATAGTGTCAATCACCCCTGTAAGGGTGATGTACACAATCCCAAACAGCTTGTCAGTGTGATTTATTGGGAAGTTGGGTGAGGAGACAGGCATTGGATTGGGGGTCACAGGCAGTTCCATGTGGAGTTTGCAGGCAGGCAGGTATTTGAATTTGCCTCTAAACAACTTGGGTGTTGATAATATCCAGGGGCCTTGATGGTTGTATCTAACTGCAGATTGTATGCAAGCCAAGGGATCTAGTTTGAGGATCTTTTCTGGGGTGTAATCCTTATATTCAGGTTTCAGAGGATACTCTGTGAAGTAGACAGGACTAAAGAGAACACCTGGAGGACAGGAATCTGTGGGCAGGAGGGCCGTATGATTGTGTAATGATTTGATAGATGGCAAAGACAAAATAAGGCAGTAGCTATGTAAGCCAAAATAACATAACCTTTTTTCAAAAATGGCAATAAGTTTGGTGTGCGGAGTCCTTGGCTCTATATAGTACCCCACCTTCAAACTTAATATTTTCCATGAGGGTTCATCAGGGCATTGGGAAAGGCAGGCCTGGGGGAACTGGGTGCTTGGGTCCAAAGGCAGCAAAATGGCACTTGGCCCAGGAGGTCTTTCATTGGTCAAGAATCTCAATTTGGCTACCTGATTAACTTGCTCTATAGTTGTGGTCATGGGGTCAGGCCATGGGCTGTGCCTTCTCCTGGGGGTAACTCTTGATTGGCCACTGGTGTAGACTTCAAACTCATGAAGCTAATGGTTGAATTTTTGTTGCCTCCATTAGGCACTGTGATTAGTATTCCATTTGGTGCAATGATTTCCTTGGTTTGGCCTGTTTCACTGCATGGGCCAACATTCTCGGTATCAGCTTGTGGGGGCTCAATCTCAGAAAGACGCAGGTGGGTGGGCTTTCAGTCCATGGGGCCAGCGGCCCGCAGGAATTCAGGGTCAGGGTTTTAATCCCACCCTTGGGTCCAGGTTTCAAGGGGAAAAGAATTGACAATCCTGACAAAAGCCCAGGAAGCGGCACTGAGCCCAAATGCCCACCCAACACACAAGTTGCCAAACATAAGGATTTTAAGTCTTCTTATCCCAAAGTAACCAGTGGTAACTTGCCAGTGCCAAATGCCATCCTGCCATCTAAGACCCCCAATGCTAACCTGCCCAATCTCAAGAAACCCAATCAGAAAATGAAGCCTGACAGCGCAGTATAAGTACCTGCCAGGCTAATATCAATACCTATTGTCATTAATATATATAAGTGACTCTGTCTGTCTAGATGTCTGGATTTAATGTCACCCCAAGTGGACTCAAGCTGTAAGAGATTTGACTGAATTGGGTTTTAGTTAAATTTAATTTTAAAAGTTGATTGTTAATCCAAAAGCTCAATTTGGCTCATCCTTACATTCAATCCCTTACATGCATATTTGAAAGTGCACAGATTGAATTCAGTGGAGTGTGGTCTAAATAATTTTGAACTGAAATATAAGCCACTCAAACTTTAATAAATTTGTATTTGATTACTGAATTTAAAATTAGTGGCCAATCCCATTTAACCATATCAAATTGACTTATCTGTATAGATTCTCCGACTCTAGAATGGGTGGATTAAAATTAGAAAAGAAGCAGCAATTGCTTGAGATCCTTTTATATGATTGGATGTTTAAACTCTGCTGATGATTGCATTGACCAATGAAAAGAGAGCTTGGTCAGCTTTAAATATATTAAATTAAAAAAGATACATAAATTTTAGTTTAAGTACAGAATGGTTGGCTTGGAATTTTTGAATCTATCTATTCTAAAGTGAAATACTAGAATATTCCACTTAGATGTATCAGCTGATCCCAGTGGCTGTATATTGTTTCAGAGTAAACCTTGCTTGCCACATCTTCATCCCAAAAGAACATCAGTGGAGTAAACTGGCTATGATAAAATTATGATTCAATATAATTCTTTTCATGAAATTATAAGGACATATATCATTTTTCTGATGTTTCTGATCAAAATGGTCCAAACATGATAGCTCTAGCTGCTCTAGATACTGATATATATAGTTAAGTGCTGGAATCAGGTTCACGTTATAATCAAAGGCTTAGATGCAATTTGATATTATCTAAATTTACTTTTAATACATACTGTAAATTCAGAACCTAAACATAAAAATGTGGGATTGTCAAATCTGTGGTCCAAATTTTGAATCAAATTTGTGGGATGGCCTTTTTTAATTAAATTGAATTCTTTGTATTTTATTTGAATTTTTAAAATTGCAGGAACTCACAGACAGTTTGCAAATTTCCAGTTGTTCTGCATATTTCCAATGAACAAAATGAATTAACTGGAATCAGATTTGAAGTGTTCAAATTCATCAACCATTTTCATTAAGTTTACTATGTTTTTTGAAATTGCAGGATTTTCAAATCCAAGAACCAAATTTCAAATCACTTTTGAATGCCACTAGTAAACTCAGATATTAATTGTGGGAACTGAAATCTAGATTTAATATACAGTAAGCACACTAGGAAACACCAACCCAAATCAAGAAGCTCCACCATGACTAAAATCAAATGAAAAATTCAATCTCAACAACCATGTTTAGACATAGAAAGTGATTAAACTTTAAAATTATCCAAACCTGGAAAGGATACAATATTATACACTTTAAATCACAGATATAGAAATTATGTTACTATTCAAGGCTAAATCAAGAGAAAATAACTACTCACAACTAAGCCAAAAATCTAAATAAATACACATTTAATATAAAATATATTTTTTTATTTTATATTTATGGACAGACAATTGCATTCCCAACCAGCTCCTGCACCAGCCTGCAGGGCAGCCTGTCCACGAGGGCGTCCCAGAGGGTCCAGGAACAGACCCAGAACACAACTCAAGGGGAGTAATGTGACACACAGGCCTCCCAAGGCGTCAGCGCCAGTCAAACACCTCCTGAATATCAAGCCAGGAACAGCAGTCTGAATCCCAGACAGAAGCCGCCCTCAAGGCCTGCCATCAAAGTCTCATATACCAGGGTCATCAGGAACAATGAAGTTACTTATACCTCCACCGTGTACCCAGTTGTGACCCATCCCCACACTCTTGATCCAAGGGTTGCCACTTCTTGCCCCTGCATTTTTGACACCTCCTATGAGCCATTGGCCACAACTGATGAGCCATCTGCACCTGTGACATATTCCATCATTGATGGCGCCACCGCAAACAAGCGTGATTCCACCTTCTACACAAAGGTCCCCATCCCCTGTGTTGAGCCTGGTAACCAGGATGCCGTAGTACCATCCAAAGGCTGTTGTCAGTTGACAGATAGTGAGCGTGAAGCTCATCTCAACTGCTTGAATGGGGGAATGGCAGTTTGGGATATTGCGTCCCAATTTGGTGTCATAGCCAGATACATTGGCAACCTCAACAACAAATATGGCAACACCAGGTGAATTGCCAAATCCACCAAGGCTAAGCAACAGCCAAAACTCTTGCAGCCTGTGCATATTGACACAATAAAACAGTGAGTAGCCAAGGATTGCCACCTGGACTCACTTGCTGTCCAATCAATGCTTTCCACAGGGTTTGGGCTTTCTGTTTCTAAAACCCTTGTATACAAAACAATGTTTACTTTGGGCTTCTCATGGAAGGTGCTCAGAGTTTCTCTGTACAATAGGAACAGTGAAAAGACCATCAAGGATCAACACATTTATGCCAAGAAATATCTGGCACTAAAGGAGACTGACAATGTACAGTTCTTCTATATTGACAAATTGTTGTTTTCCTCCTCACTCAGGTCTAGGCATGGGTGGGTTGAGAAGGGGTCCAAGGATGGTGTAGCACATTGTGCAGCTGTCCGTTCCAAAACATATTCAATGATAGCGCTTCTTGGCACCTGCGGGTTGGACCAGTATCAGATGATCAAGGGTTCTCAAAATAGCAGGACATTTCTTGGATTTCTCCAAACTGTCAAGGACTAACTTCAGATTAATTACCCCAGTACAACCAACATTATTTTGCTTGATAATGTCAGGCTCCACAAAGTGGATCTGGTTATGTTTGAGTTCTCATCCATTGATAAAAATAGCCACACCTCTAGACACCAGCTTGTGAACTGTCTAACAAGACTCCTCTTCCTTCTGCCATATTCTTCATTTCTGAATCCAATCAAGTAGGTGTTTGATTGGATCAAGAATAAGGTGAATAAAGGCCTCCCACAAGCCACCAAATATCTCTTTAACATCCTCAAGGTCAGTCAATTTGCAATGCCACCTGATGTGGTGGCAGCTTTTTACAAGCACTCTAGTCCTTCCTCCTCAAAGCCACTGCCTCTGAGCTAATCAGATAAATGAGCACTCTGGGTTTTATTTGTTTTTGGTTTTATTTATTTTGTTTTTATCAGGACCTGAAAAGTATTATTTTTATGTAATGACTTGACATTGAATTGTATTATATATAAGAATTTGTACATTAGTTAAATAAAATTATTTATATTAGATATAAAAACGCATATTTTTATTATAATGCATCAAATATTGTATTGACTGTAGAGCTAACAAATAAAAAAAATTAAAAAAGATATAATTATATTAATTTTATTTGAATAAATGTGAACCCTTTTTAGTACAATGGTGTTTTTTTAAAGCCTGTTAGGCTTTTGAAATAGTATGGTAGACTTGAATATCATTCTACTGACTGATTGGTTAAATACAATCAATTGCCATAAAGCTGTCAAGCTTACAAAAGTATCAGCTGATCTCGCTCTTGGCCTTAGGTAATCAATGCTCTTATTATTACTCCAAAGATTGATCCTGATCCCATAATGATCTTTTCATTGGACCAAAACCTAATTAATCAGGCTTGATGATTACTGACTATAATCAGATAATGCTCAGCAGCCAATAAGACTGAGGGTTCCTGAATAATAATGCAAGATATGCTGCTGCCAAGCATTTGCGCCTGTAGATGCATCAAAACTTACAATTAATATAGAAGGTTGTTAAGAAGAATACTGCATGATGCAAAAACCCAATTGACAGGGTAACCAAACTTGCATATTCAAGAACTGCAAAAAAGGATTCTGCCAATATACTGATAAGATAAGCTGAGGTTTGGTAATCTATATAATTCCCATGCCAGACTGACATGGCTGCCTAACTCTGGGGGATGAAACTAGTGTCATAACTGTGCTGTTTTAGCAGAGTTACAAGGGGGAAAATATTTAGAAACTAGATAATATTCTTTATTGAGAGATAATAATTATATAGTTAATGTGAGTCATGGATAACAGGAACATGATAGTGTTGATCACACAGTGGGATGATGAAGGGGGTGGCTTGATCCTGGTAATGAGTCAAGCGTCAAAACAAGGTATCCACCGTAAGGGATCATCATTTGTTCATGTTGTTGGATTTGGAAATTCAAGTTGACTTCCTAGTCTGGCTTTGAGTGACTGGACAATTGGGTTGCAGGTCACAAACCTGCTTAATTGAAATCTTGTTGGCAGGTTGAGCCTGCTGTTTCAACACTAGCAGTCTTGGGAATAGATAGACTGACTAGTAAGAGTTGGAAGCGTCAGATTACAATATGGCAATAGGGCTTATCAACCCTATATAAGGTGCTCTCCTGACTAGAGATAAAGCAGAATATTCACCCTTGAAGGTAGAGATTAAATATCTCTATTGTTATATCACTACTAGCCAACGCGTAGTAGTCAGAAGTATCCAAGTAGAATGTGCTGCCGTCTACTTGAAAACCCTGTGTATTTTCTCCTACAGCCAGACAAGACTCTGCCAGGCCATAGCTGTACTCTAAGACCCAATTGGTAGCTACAGATTGTTACCATACAATCTCTATCAACAACCCCCATACAATGACCATTAATAAAGACAATTCCTCAAGACCACAAAATCTTGACAAAGCCACAGATTGGACCTTGTGAGTCATCACCTGATCCTTATTGATTCAGTGACACTATAGCCACACAACACAAAAACCAATTATTTTCATTTATATCTTACTAACTATTACTTATGGTGTATTTTAAGCATAGCAAATCTATTTATCAAATCATATTAAAAGGGGAAAGTAATTCAAGTTCTAAACAATCACTTGTTTAAAACATAAGTGGAGCAGGCAGTTCAATTTGGATAAATAAAGCTCTTTTTGTTTGACTACATAATATATGAACCCATACTTGACAGGCAACTAAATAATTTTTTTATAAATTATAATTTACTATTGCATGTGTTTGCTTTATTAAACTGTATCTTAGTTATTATTAACCTAATTATATATTACTATTATAATTTAAAAATTAAAATAAAAAAATTAAAGTGCAAGAGAATTTTGTTTATTGGGGGAATGCAAATTGCAAAGGGGAATGCAATTATTCAGGGTATTATACCCCAAAAATAACTTTTCTGCTATTATGTCCAATTGGGACCACATATTCTTTTGTATGTGGTGGAAAACTCTGGATGTAATTGTAAGAGGGTTGGCGCTCAGCACCCTGGTAGTTGCTGAGCGCTTAATAAAAGGCAATTTTGAAATCAAATTGATTATAAAATTCTTCTTGGGAGGCATTTAGTACCCATACAGTAATGCAAGTGCAAAGGAGTTGTACAGGACGTGCTCGGCTGCACTGTAACCCCATGGTGTCTTCTGTCTTTCTAATGCTAAGCTGCATATTTCAAGTTGTATTGGTATATCCTCTATTTTTTTGGCATTTTTTTAATATGCAATGCAACAGTATTCCTAGGTATGTTGCTATGTGTATTCTTTGGGAGGTATATTTTTTTGGAAAACATGCATAATTTTTTATAAATTTGAACTAATCTGTTGATATAGGATGTGTTGCTGAATTTAAAAATGGTCCCAGAGGGAGCCTGACTTGTATCTGCCCTCCATGCCTCCGCAACAAAATAAATAAAGGCTTAAAATTATTCACAAGGACTATGTCCCTAACTTTATTTGATAATGCTTTGAATAATTCATTAAAATTTTCAGTTTTTAGATATTTATTTCCTATTTGAAAGTTGGTTTTATTAAGTTTTTTATATTCATTGATATTTGAAAAGGAGATTGTTGTATACTTTCATAAATATATTTATCAAAGTTTATTTTGATATCCCCGCAAATTTCAGTCATCTCTTTGAAGTTGATATTTGCTCCTACTTTGTATGCTTCCCTAATCCACAGCAAGCACCCCACAGGTGGTAAATATTCCCTGGCTTTTGCTTCTGTATTTTCAAAATTATTCATATTCATTTGAATTATTTTATTTATTTTATTTTTATTTATTTGCTTTACAGGGACTACCAGTGATTGATAACCCCTGTAAAACTAACTCAGTGTGAAAGCCGCCACTTCCGCAACCTTGTCCCCATTCCTAGTTATAACTAAAGTAAATGTAAGTAAAACATTAAAAAACTTACTGATTGTTTCCCCTGCGGCCCCCTCAGCCACAGGCGCCCCTTCAGCAAACTTCATGAGTGTTGGCTGCTCTTCATTTGATTTCCTGGGCTTGATTTTTCTAATTTTCTGTGAAATTTGTGCTTCCTCTTGATTTTCATTTGATAAATTTTCATTGTTTCTTGTAGCGCTTCTGCTTCTTGACTGTGCTTCATTTTTTTCATTTCATCTGTTTCCATTTGATTATTTTCATTCATTTTGTTTCAATCAGTTTCCTCTTCATTTGTGTTAATTTCCTTTGAAATTTCAGTTCCTTCAATCAATTTGAAATTTTGAGTATTCTTTCTGTTTTTTTTGCAAACTCCCACAAGTTATAACTTTCATTGTTGAAATTCAACCGTTTGAGTATTTCCCTTTGTAGATTTAAAACTGTTTCCTTGTGTTCTTTGTTGACTATTATTCCAAGACTATTCTTTGTGGTTTCATTTTGCTGGACCAAAGCCTTTCCCTCATTTACTAGCTGGTTTACTACAATTTTCCTGATGTTATGTTTGAGCTCAACACTGTTGCAACTGAACCAATAGGGATTCAGTATTTGAGTTGGGGAAGACAACAGTTCAATAGAAAGAACAGGAATAATCAGAATAAGGTATTGTTTATTATAGAATACTGTGATTAATATACTATATGGCAAAAGCCACCGGGCCACAAGGGGGTGGCATGGTGGCATGTTCCATGTAAGGATTAGAGCCAAGGAATAACTTGTGCGGGATCAGCAGGTCAAATTGATAGCGCTCCTAATTAGGAGAAAGTGCCCACAGTTTGAAATTGCCATCAGATTGATTCATGTCATTAGACACGTCAAGGGAAAACTCATTGAGCGCCCCCTGTTTATTGTGAGATATGTTGGCAGGCAAGTCTGGGAACTTGGTTACAACACCCCCTTGCCCCCTGCTTGTTGTCAGACACCAGGATTGGGGTTTGCGGGAGATCCGGAAAGGTCCGCACAAACAACTTTTGTGTGAGGATGGCGCGGCAGGGGCGCAAGAAATCATGGTGGAGCTTCTTGGTATTCCCTTGAGCATCTTTGAGTTGATAGTTGTGATTGTCATAGACTGCAGCTATCTTGAAGGGCCCTAGGTGATTGGGTTCCAACTTGGCAGAATTGGGGTCGAGGGTGTAGACGGGGTCACCTACAGCGTATCTAGCTTTGAGGTGCTTTGTTCCTCCTGCAATCTGCTTGTGTTTGATTTCCTGGGCTTTAGCACGCCATTGGTCTAAGGATGGGGTTGTTACTAGGAGAGGCTTGTCAGGAACTCTGGACCATAGCTTTCCCTGTTCTACTCTTGTCAAGCTGTCAGGCGTTCCAAAGGCCAAGGCACTGGGGCTGAAACCAGTGCCTCTGTTAATTTTTGCCTGTAAGATGAGGAGGGCAGTGGGCAGGTGTTCCGTCCACACAGTATTAGGATGTTCCTGTGAGAGTTTGGCAATCAGTTGGACAAGTAAGCCATTCAATTGCTCAACACGTCCATTGGCTTGCAGATGGTATGGGGTTGTGACTATTTGTTGTAGAGCATTTTTGGCGCAGTATGCTTTCATGACATGTCTAATGAGCATAGGACCCCCGTCTGTAATGAGACTTTGGGTTATCCAAATTGGGCCACAATTTCCTTGCCAATGAAGCAAGTGATGGTGGTGGTTGTGTGGTTAGTAGTTGCCCACGCTACTGGCCAGCGGGTGAAGTAGTTGATGGCTATGATGATGTATTTCTTCCCAAGTCTGTCTTCAGGGAGGGGTCCAACAACATCAAGGGCCCACTGTTCAAAGGGTTTCATGGTCTTAATAGGCAGGACAAACTTGGGGGTGCAGGTTTAGACATGTTCTTTTCACACAACATGCATGTTTTGAGGAGATCCAATATGTCTTGCCACATACGCGGCCACCAAACCTTATTTTTCATGATCTTGAAGAGGTTGTGTCCTCTGAAATGGTCCAAGGTGTGATGATAGTGCAGTATGGTCTCACTTTGCTGTGTGGTGAGAATATAAGGTGTCTTTTCTCCTGTCTCCACGCAACAGCAGACATTGCCTGTGTCAGTGGTGAACTGACTCTCATTGTTCTTCAGCTTGGAGATGGTTACTGAATTAAGGCCTTCATAGTTGGTTGCTTCAGGGCAGAGGTACAGCATTAGCCAATCTGGTTCCAAACCATTGTCCCCGGTGATAAATGCCACATAGAGCCTTGAGAGGGCATCTGCCGTGACAAGCTCTTTCTCAGGCTTGTATTCTATACACAACTGATAAGGAGATAGGCTCTCAACCCTGCCTGCCTGGCGGTGTGTCAAGTGGAACTGCATGTTGAAGTATTGGAGCAAATTGTGATCTGTCAAGACATGGGGTGGGAAGGTGGCCCCTTCCAAGTAACAGCACCACTTCTTGATGCAGTGCACAATTGCTGCTAGCTCCTTGTCATGAATTGGGTAACGTTGTTCTGAGTCAGTGAGCTTCCTGGATTTGTATGCCACAGGGAGGAAGACGCCCTTGTCAGTTTCTACCTGTAACATGCCCCTTATGACCCTGTCAGAGGCATCAGTCTTGAGTTTGTATTGGCGGTTCCAATTGGGAAACTGTAATACAGGTGCAGTTGTAAGCCTCTGCTTCAAGGCTCAAAGGCTTGATCCCTGGCAGGAATCCAATGGAAGTGCTGTTTAGTGTTCAGGAGCTTGGTGAGAGGTACAATAAGTTCTCCACAATTAGGGATAAATTTACGCATGTAGGCATCTATGCTCAAGAATGTACGCATCTGATCAACATTGGTGGGAGGTGGCATGCTAGTGGTTGCCTTGATTTTAGCAGGGTCAGGCTTTATCCTTTGGGCAGAAATGGTATGCCCAAGGAACAAGAGCTCCAACTTGAGGAATTCACATTTGGAAGTCTTAGCCTTCAACTGGTTTTTCTGAAGGGTGTCAAGAACAGCATGGAGGTGTTGGAGGTGTGTGGTTTGATCTTGACTGAAGACAATAATGTTGTCAAGGTACACAACAACACACTCTCTAATCAATTCCTCAAATGCTTTGTTCATTAACATGGCAAAGATGGAAGGAGTGTTGGTCATTCCAAAGTTCATGACCTGGCACTCAAACAACCTGTAGCATGTACAGAAGGCATTTTTGCCTCATCCTGTCAGGGATCCAGCCTGTTGGGGGTTCCTGGGAACTTGCGGGTGGACGGCCCGCGGGCCTGGCAGGGAGGGCCCACCACAATATTGGGGCCAACTTTACAATATAAGATAACAATTTGCCCAGGAGAGCCCAAGGTCTGCTGACAGGTACCATAGAATCTATCAAGCCGGTAAGAGTGATGTATATCACTCCAAATATCTGAGTGGGAGTGGATTCATTGGCAGCAACAGATTCTTGCGGGTGGTTGGGCTGCGGGGTGAGAGGCGGAGTCAGTGAGACCAAATACGCGGGCAGGTGGTTGTACTTGTTGCGGAATAGCAGGGGAGGTATAGTGATTTTGTGGCCTTCCCTGTAAACAGTCTTGGTCTCTCTAGTTCTTGCTTCAGGGTCATAGATTAGGATTTCCTCTAGGGTGAACTCCAAATACACAGGGTTGGGGGAGGTACTCGGTGAAATGTACTGAGCCGTAGGGAGCTCCTGGTGGACAATAAAGGTCAGGCGGCTGATCCGCGGTTTCTTGGGGTTGATGGGTGTGAGGTGCAGAGCTTCAGGAAGTAGACTGTAAATAAAATAGAACTAGTATCAAATATGGAATAACCTGGTTGAACCAAAGGATTATGTCACTTTATTGCAAGAATGGTGATGGGCAACTTCCTGGAAGTCCAGGGTATAAGTATGCCCATCATTCATGGATGAACTTTTAAAAATTTCTTTAGCCCGGGTGTTACAGTCTACCAAATTTTTCTGGTCCTTGGTGGCATCCATTGCAGGAGTTAATTCATTGGCTGGTTTGAACTGAGAATACTCAAATTTCCTTGTTGGGTTGTGGGGTTGGTCATCTCTGGGCAGCCCGCGTTCTATAGGAAGTTTCTTTGTTTCCCCTTCTGTGGTGGCCCAAGTTATTTCAGGTTCTATGACTAGGCCTGCCCGCTGATTGGCTGGGTTAACAGGAATATTTAACGTGGGGAGTGTCAATGTAGGTGAATTTGACTCATCAATCTTTAAAGGATTTTCTGAAGTCAAATCTTGTTCTGGTTCCTGCCCGAGAATCTGTGGGCAGCCAGGCGGCTGGTCCTGCAGGCTGGCGGCCCACAGGGTGTCAGGGTTTGAATCCCATAGTTGAGGTTTTCCAGTAAGCATGGTAAATAGGAGTTTGTCACTTGTGACACATCCCCTGGTGCAATGTGGACCTGGTTGTACCCTGCAGTGAGATCAATCTTGCTAAAGACCTTTGCACCTGAAAGTGTGTCAAACAGGTTGTCAATCAACAGCAAGAGGTATTTATTTTTAACAGTCACCTCATTTAGGGCGTGGTAATCTGTGACTAATCAAAGGGACCTGTCCTTCTTGGCTACAAAAAAGACAGCAGCCCCAGATGATGAGAGGGAGGGGCAGATAAAGCCCTTATTGAGCGCGTCCACAAGGTGTTGATGGAGAGACTTGTCCTCCTTGGGCGTCAAGAAATAAAGAGGATGTGCCTTGGTAAGCAACCCTTGAAGTTGCACCACATGCAGGATCTTCTGGAGAGGGGTAGTTGGTCCAGTGTTTCACTGAAAACATCATTATACTCTTCAAGGAGAGCAGCAAGTGCTAGTGGAGGTGGAGTAGCCAAGGGGGGATTTAAGGTGGTTCTGTGTGAATAACTTTGACTGAACATTGATTGAAGTCTAGTTTCCCCCTTGAAATTGTATGAGTCTGTTTCTGTTATTCTGACAAATACGGTACCGTGAAGTAGCTTTCTCATTTCAACGGGATATATCTGAAAACCAACCCCATTTCTATTGAGGGTAATTACAGATGTATCCCAGTCAATGTAGGGACGGTTGTTACAAAGCCAGTCAAGGCCAGCAATGACATTGCAGCTGAGCCCTTCCATGATTAGTCCAGAGAGCTTAACCTGGATACTCCTCATTCTCACGGAGAAGGGTACCATCTCATGGGCAATTGTCACTCTTCAGGAAACAGCCACCCATACTGCCTTGGATCTGCTTGGCGCACAGTCTAGTTGTTGAGTGTCTGCAAACGTCTGTTCAACCATAGTATGATTGGCCCCAGTATCTACCAGTAGTTTGTGGGTGTTCCCACAAAAAACAAAAGGGGTAGGCCAAGCAAGTTAATTTATTTGGAGAGTGACTGGGTTGAAGCATGAGGTTGTTGCTATGAACTTGGAAGATGTTGAGGGTTTTAACCTTGTGAATGTTGTAGTCACAGGGGTTCTTTGCTAGGAGGGGTTGAGAGTGAGGGTCAAGTGGGGTTGTAGAACCTCTCATAACTACAACCCCCAGGCTTTTCCTGGGTCCTCAATTTGTGCTAACTGGAGTTCCTCTTTATGGGGGTGCTTAACCCCATTTTCCTATTGGCGTGGCTGGCAGCAACCTACTTGGTTGTGAGCACTGCCAGGTGTGGGACAAGGTTGGGATGGTGCATCATTGGATCTGTGGAAGCATATGAAGGCCTGGTTATTGGCCTCCACAATGGCCTTATAGTAGTTGTCAATGGAGATGCAGCAACCTAAGGGAACTCACTTGCAGATATGGGGTTTAAGCCCATTAATTATCAAGGTAAGAAGCATGGTGTTCCCGTCAGTCACGGCTTCTGGGACAGCAGCAAGGGCTTGTTGCCAGGCAGCAAGGTACTCAGGAACAGACCCAGTATGTTTGATAGCCAGGAGGGGAGTCCCTACCACAATGGGTGAGAATGCCTCACTGTAGCAGGACTTTGTGGCATCCCTGAATGACACCCAGGTGATTTCTGTCTCTTGACTGGCCCAGGTGGTGAACCAAATTGCAGCAGGTCCCATAAGGCGGCCTGAAGCAGTGGCAACCCACATAGGCTTGGGTGCCTGACATATGCAGAGACAGTTTTTGGTGGAGTGGATCCAACTGATGATGTCAGCTTTGTTGACACCTCACACAAGTAATTCAAGCTGAAAATTGAGCATTTGTTGAGAGAGGTCTGATTGGGGTGGGGTGACACTTTCATTGTGCTGCCCAAGGCGGAGTTGGTTATACACGCTCGTAAGTATCAGTTGATCTTGATAGATGATGTACCCGTCAAGGATGTCCCCCTCAGGGATTTTCAGAAAGGTTTCTTGATGGGGAGTAGCCATACGGCCTGTACTTCATCCTTTCTTGGGAGAATTTTCTCTCTTGGTAGGTTGTTAACCTACCACTGTTGCAACTGAACCAATGAGAATTCAGTATTTGAATTGGGGAAGACAACTGTCAGGAATATTTCTGACACTTATAGTTGTGTAACCAACAAACTTTCACCCGTCGCCACTGAGCAGACATCTGCCACCAATGTGCAGACATCCACCACCATCAAGCAGATACACACTGCCACCATGCAGAAGCCCACTGCAACCATGCAGGCCCCCTCCACCACCAAGCAGATACATGCCGCCACCATGTGGAAGCCTGCTGCAACCATGCAGGCGCCTTCTGCCACCGCACAGACCCCCGTTGCCACCAAGCAGATACACACCACCACCACGCGGAAGCCTGCCGCAACCAAGCTGTTGCCCGCCGCCACCAAGCAGACGTCCACCGCCACTGCACAAGCCCCTGCCACCACCAAGCATATACATGCTGCCACCATGTGGAAGCCCACCACAACCAAGCTGTTGCCTGCCATCAACGCACAGGTGCCCGCTGCCACTGTACGGGCCCCCGTTGCCACCAAGAAGATACACACCACCACCACACGGAAGCCTGCCACCACCAAGCTGTTGCCCACTGCCAACTTGCAGACGCTTGCTGCCATTGAGCAGATGCCCACCGCCACTGCACAGGCACCCACCACTCTTGTCAGCCCCTCCTGCAAGCCATCCTCAAATCAGGCACCCATGAGCCAGCCTGCCACCTGCCAGCCTTTGCCCTCCCATGCCAGCAGGCCAGTCCCCATCCACTCCTTTGGGAAATAGCCAAATTGGGAAACCAGGAAAGGAAATTTCCCCAAAGCCAAACTTGGGAGAAACTGCTGCCTAATTTGGGAGCTTACCTAATGGGGTATAGACTGACAGGCTCTCCAACCGTGAAAATCATGCACCAAATTCAGTAAATGAATTTAGATGCATGAAGAAGGCCCAACTTGCACTATGCCAATGCAAACTGGGATCCAGCCAAACCTTCTCAATTGCCAGCCACCCAAGCCAATCCAGAAAAGGGAATAACAGATGCAACTCATACTCTTGGTTCTCCAATGCTATGTCTTCCAATAATCATGCCTTGCAGTTCCACTAGTATAAATAAAGACAAACCTCTCAATGATAGTTTGTGCTATCATTGAGTGAATATTCTCCTCAATATTATCACATTAATTATTCCTTTACCCAGGCTAAGCAAGTAACCTTACTAAACCCATTACCCCTCCCCAAGTCAGAAGATGAACTACATCATCTTCACAGCTGTATTGACAGCTTACCTTGGGATAGGGGACAACCAGCTAACCAATACTCAGTTTTGTCCTGAACCACAGGGACCAAAAGGAATATTGTACAATAAGCCAACTCACCTCAACTCAATGGTTTTGAACCTGTAGACACCTCTGGCGTCATCTTGTTCAACTCCCAACTTGGCTAAATATGTGATCCCTGCTGTTTCAACTGAACCAACAAGGATTTGGTATTTGATTTGGGGAAGACAACAGTCCAATAGAAAGGACGTGAATGAATAGAATATGATGTTGTTTATTATAGAATATTGTGACTAATATACTATATGAGGAAAGCCACTGGGCCACAAGGGGATGGCATGATGGCATGTTTCATGTAAGGTTTGGAGCTGAGGAATAACTTGTGCAGGATCAGCAGGTCAAATTGGTAGTGCTCCTAATTAGGAGAAAGTGCCCACAGTTTGACATTGCCATCATCTTGGTTCATGTTGTTAGACATGTCAAGGGGCAACTCATTGAGCGCCCCTGTGTATTGTGAGATACGTTGGCAGGAAAGTCTGGGAACTTGGTTGCAACAATAATGTAAAAAATATATTAAAAATTCTGAATTGGAAGAAATAATATCAATTTTAATAATTTGTCACAAAGAAAAGTTTTATTTTACTCATCAAAGGATGAGAAGGGGAGGGAATTGACGGAATGTACATTGCCATTATCTGCACTTGTAAAAGGGACGGCATCAGAGTTAGTGGGGAGGAAATGGGTAGTGGTTTGAGAGTCAGGGTTAGAAGCCGAGTGCTTGGTCTTGATGGGGAAATTGGGGAGGCTTGGTTTGTTGACTAGAAAAAGGCAAAAAGAGCTGATTGCTTCAGTTGTTTAGATTCTTGTTCTGTCATGTATGTGGGCTTGAAAAACCAAATAAATGAGCGTGAGGGGAGGCAGGGGGTTCTTTCTAGACTTATCACTATCACTTGAATAGAATATGACAAGATCTAATAAGTCCTGGACAAATATGAAAGGGAAAATCTCATACCCCTTCTCAATTTGGGTGCACAGTTCATTTTAGGTGGCAGTCTTTAAGCGCCTGAGAGCTGAACCAAAATTGTAAAGAGATACATCTGCAAGATGCATGTCAGCGTGGTTGGTGGGATAGGACCAACAGGTGTGCCCCGCAGCCATAACTTCTTTGGCTGCCCATTCCCGCTGCTCCATCTCTGCACTCAGTACAACTGTGTATACGGCTTGTTGGGTATCCCACTCCTCCAGCATGTCCTTGAGCTCCGTCTGATAGACATACCCATCTGCAGTGTTTGATATTGTCAAGTAATAATTGACACCCAATGGGGAAACTTCCAGCAAAACTCCGACAAATTGATACAGGATTGGGCTGCGCTTGTAGACGTCAGATTGGATGCGCTCTTCCCCAAAGTCTTGGATACTTGCTGAAATCTTGGCATAAAACAAGGAAATGACGTCATTAAAGAACATCATTGCCCTTTCTTTAATAAAATTAATAATGGTTGCATTGTACAGGTTGGTATCCACCAAACTGGGACCAGTGAAAACCTGATTAGACAAGATTCTAGAAGCAACCACAACTCTGAGCATCCACAAATATGCTATTTTTTATTTGTGAAAATGACATTAAGTCTCAGTTGGAGACAAACCTGGACCAGGGGCATCCGCAAGTCACATTCCATGATAGTCATCATAAGAGGATTGACTTTTTCACTATCAGTTGAAGTACAGGCTTCAGTTAGGGTATTCTTGGGAGGGGACCACAATTGGCATGGGCTTGCAGGGTTGCAGCCACAGTGGACTTTGCAAAACCCATCACAGCCGTAATTTCACCAATGGAAATAAGCATTACTTGCTTTTTGATCATTTTGAAAACAATTTCTGGGGTAATTAGCTTTCTTCTGCATCTTGCTGTTACAAAAGTAACAGCTTTGAGGCCCCGGGCGGGAATTGAACCCGCTCCTAGCCACCAGGCGGGGCTAGCAGGCGGGGGGAGATTTGCCCACACCTGGATTTTTGCTTTTCAAAGCAAATACAGGTGCAGGAATCATTCCAGCCCTGGTGGCAGCTGAGGGCCCCGTTCTGGGCCCCAAAAGCTACACCCAAGCCTTGGTGGGTTTGGCTGGGCCTGGGCAGACTATTTTAAGCTGCCTAGTAAACCCAGATCAAGCCTACCCTCCATTAAGTAATTTGGGGTCCCCAATTTAGGACCCCTTTTTTTAATCAAGTTCCTTGGGCTCAGGAAAGCCTGTCAAGCCAGTCCAAAAATGATGATTAAATTGGGAAAAACTCCATGAATCCTGCAGCCAAACCTGCCAGAACCAATGGCCAGCCAAGCCAAGATGGACCACTAAAAAGCCAAACAAATGTTACTGAAAACCCCAAAAATGACCATGAAGCAGCCAACCAAACAGCCAAACCTGAGATGCCAAGCCTTGCCACACAGATAGCACCAGAATAATGCCCAGAGGCACCTGCATGTGAGTAAGTATATAAATCAGAAACACTTGAAAAAGTTCTGTACCATCATTGTCGCGCTTTTTACTTTACAGCGCCATAATTATTGAAATTATAGGCACAGGACATTTGCCAGAATACAGTCATATGTGAGGATATGAGTAGTATTGTATCAGAAGAGCCAGGATTGAATGGAATCATGATTATTGCCCAGCAATGGTTTCTGATTGTGCAGAAGCACTCAAGGATTAGGATAAAGGTCAACCAGATTAAGGATAAAATAAAGATGGTTCAAAGATGATTTTATTGCAAATGATTAATTCTTCTTATACCTTCTGCAAGGGTAATATCTGAGTTGCTAGCAATGTCTTCTAGGACATTCTAACATGCCCCAAATTTTGGTAATTATTAATCTAGGTTTGGCGCTTATTGCACATCAACCAATAGAATATTTTCATCTTCGCCCAGTACAGGTGATCCTTGCTGACATGGAATAATTTAGTACTTCAGGATCACTTCCTACTTCTCTGGCATACTGCAAACTTAATGCTTATTAATGTGATAAATATGAGAATTTGAGATTATGGGGAATTGAACCCAGTGCCTTGGCACCTGATGTAAAAGTAAAGCGGCGCCTTGGCGCCTGCAATTTTTGCCAGGCACCGCTGCGGCGCTTGCAATAATTTTCAGTTGGCGCTTGACGTAAAAGTAGTTTGGCGCTTTAGCGCCTAATCCAATTGCTAGGCAATGCTTGTGTATTTTTAAATTGCCGCAGCAGTGTTTATCATTGGCTAGTTTAAGGCTCAGGTCAGCAGACTACTGCTGATCCAATATGCATATAGTTTATATTATCAATTTATGTAGTTTGATAGCTGCAATGCATATCTGCGAGCTCCGTCATAATTAGTATCATTGTATTTTGTACTACTAATTTATGAATTTGGTTGTAACAGTCCCAATCTGTGGGCTCCGTCATAATTGACATCATTGCTTGGTCAAAATTCCCAACAATTGTCCCTACCAAATAAAGTTGTTATGAACCTTTGGTTCACCAATCTGTTTCCATACATATTTTTGATACTCTTCCATCTGCATACACCCAAGAGTCAGTACTCATCAACTGGGATAGATAGCCAGACTTCAGTTGACAAAACCAAAGCCTTTGACTACTACTGTCTGCCCAACACTCCATTTGGCCCTGTGCATTTCACTGAGTATCCCCCAAATCCTGACCACAAACCCTGGACCTTGGAAGACTTGCAGTGGTACACCCGCCTACCCCACCCAAGGAACCCTACCAAATTTTTTGTGATGGCAAAGCAATCATCACCTACCCTTTGATTTTTAACAGGAAGTTCAACTATTCTGATGCCTACCTGGTCCCCATGAAACCACTCCCGACACCCAAACTGACCATCTCAACCTCACCCACCTCTGATGCCACTGGCCAGAGTAGTCAATTCCTGGGACTGCTTTACCTGGCGCTCACAGGATTAATTGACTCTGCCTTGTTAGCGGCTAGGTCTTGAGCTGTGGCTGGGAAGGCCCTTTTCTATCTGGTAAAGTTAGGTCCTATCATCTGGTGGGCCATGCCAGTACCTGCTTCAACTCCTCCCTCACCTGCTGGAGCTCCACGGTACTCTTGGTATCCTGACACTTGCAGGCTGATTGGCTGGAGGTGGGATGTGTCTGTCTTGGAAACGGGATGTTGCTATCTGATTGGCTGTTTCTGGATTCTGGCTTCTCTGAGTGACTCCTTGGCTCAATGGGCTGGTTCCAGATGCTATTGTTGATACATGATTTAGGTTAGCAGCTGCCCGTGTGTGATAGGCAAACAGGGCCATGATTGAGGACGCAAGAGAAAAAACACACTCCTGGGTAGTGCTTGGGGAGGGACATGCAAGTTGGAAATGACTATAGAGGGAGGCTTCACTATTGAAAGACCCAGTGTAGCCCTGCATGATTATGTCAAGGCCAGGGAACAGCTTGTTTATTTGGTTGTTATCAAAAGGAGGCATAATAAATTTTCATTAAAAAATTAAACTCAAAAAAGAAGTGTGCATTTTAGTCAATTTTATTGCTAAGTGTGTTAAGTTGGTGAATATTATGATCTAAATATTAGCCGTTCTAAACTGGACTAGGTTAATTTTTGGGAATGCCTATGATTCCTAAAAGAATTAGCACAAATCCACTTCAGATCCTTTGACTTTCTATTTGAGATGCCTATAAATTACATTTATTTCAAATTCACCTCATTTTTTATTTGAAATTTGGTTCTTGGATTTGACAATCCCACAATTTCAAATTTGTTAATTTTTACATGTTGTCTATGATTCTTTAGACATGTAGGGAATCTTAAATCGTATATTAGAATCCTGCATTTCTATTCATGTATCCCACATTTGTCTGCTGTGAATTGTCTTTTGTTAGTTGAGTTATCTGCTTAAGAGATTCAAAATTTGCTAATTTAAATAAACCAAAAAAAGTCAAACTAAATAGTTGATTTTATTAAATATTTTAATTTTCACTCAGCTGAGTTTCCCGTATAAGCGATTCAAAATTTGGACCAAGAATTTGACAATCCCGCATTTTTACGTTTAGGTTCTGAATTTACAGTACAAAGACTCAGTGACAGATGCATTAAAAGCAAAATAACGCAATGAATGATAAAAAAATCAAAGAGAAATATGCAGCGGTGCGAAATGTTCTTTGATGGCGCTTTGTTCGAGAAAATACAATTAGTTGAGATTTCTACGCGTCATAAACAATTAGTGAATTTTCAGCCTACATCATTTATATCCATTTGGCTTGATTGTCATTAAGTCCTTTCATCCCTGGCTTTGTTCTTTGATTTGATCCCCTAAAAAGGCAACAACAACAATAACTTAAAGCACATACAATTAAGATCAAAAGACTTGAAAAGTAGCACTATAAATGTTACTGGTACAAGACAGTAACTAAAGAATAGAAAAGTATTTTGAAGTAAAAGCAATTATCACAGGCAAATAGTTCATATGGGTATCTCAAAGTAATTAAGAATTCTAGAGCTTTTAAGAAGCCTTGGACTAAGGCAATGTTGAGTATTAAGAGAATATTAAGAACTGGTTAGATAGAAACAATTTAAAGAAACATGGTACTCTTTCAGAAAATGGAAATGATGATGAATATTAATCTGGAAGCAATGATATAATTAACAGAAATCAAACCATGCTAGTCATTTCATAAATTTTATTTGCATATGCCTTTCAAGCCTTTAAAGCTTCTTTTGTATATCTCATTTGCAACTACAACTTGGTTTAGTGAGGGAATTTTTTCTAAATTATAAAATACACAAAATAGAGAAAGCTTTATTGCTTCACTACTTCTTTAATTTTTCTTCTGTTTCAATTTTACTATCTTGGAAATGCTTTCAGCTTTTTTTCTACTGTAGGGTAGTTGGAAACACCTTCATTTGGTATTTTATAAGATTACTTAGTAGGCGAGACTCATCTCGCGCCTCGTTGGGTACTGATGAACGGCTATTTAATAGTATAGTTTAGCTTATATAGAGAAAATTAAAATTTAAAAACATGGTTTGTATTAAACAATAAGGACATATGATTAAGTTGTTGAGCTGCTGACTCGTCTTACGATTGCAATAAGAATCAGGTATGGCTCAATGGAAATCAATGCCTTACCACATTTCCAACGAAATTGCGTCATT
Organism: Entomophthora muscae; assembly: GCA_014839935.2. Taxonomy (NCBI): domain Eukaryota; kingdom Fungi; phylum Entomophthoromycota; class Entomophthoromycetes; order Entomophthorales; family Entomophthoraceae; genus Entomophthora; species Entomophthora muscae. Next base: position 667,689 of record QTSX02002851.1, on the reverse strand, counting down.
TTAGACTGCGATTTTATACTTGAAATTGATAAAACAACCTGTTACGAGTGAAGGGCTCATAAATCAAATTTTAGTGGATTATACCATTTAAACAACAAATCAAATAGCAGTTTTTGGATCTATGAGACTAAAATCATAGACCCAAGCTTAAGCCTGCTTATGCTTGATTCTAACCGTTTAATAAATTAGCAATAAAGAAATCCTTGAGGAATTACAGATGTGGCAACGATTTATGAAAGCATACCAAACTACATGGTTGAAGATAGATAAACCAGCTTAAAAATTTACTTTCACTTCTGTTACGCTTGCTTCACACTGAACTAAGATAGTCCTTAACTATTTTATAATTCTATCAAAACAGTATGTTTTATTGTTATTAGGAAGTCAATTTTATGATTTCTAGCAGGACCTATTTAAAAATATGCTCTTTTAATTTGGAATTGACTGTAATAGTACAGATTTTAGTTTTGTTGTTAAAATCAAAAGTTCATTCTCAGATATTACTATTTCTAGTTGATAATCCCTGCAGTTTAAGCATTCATTGCATTTGAGTGAATGACTACTCCTTTATTTTTAATACTCTAAACTATCAAACTAGGTTCATCCTAAATGACCTTTGACTTTAAATTATTCTTATTGTATTATTTTAATTTAGTTTTATGATTTCTGCTTTAGCTTATGAAAACCACTAACAAAGAAAAGCTATTTCTGAACATAAAAGCTTCTATATTTACTCATCTGAATCTTCTAAGTTTTTGTACTTACTAATATTAGATTGATTAAATTGTGTTACTTTTATCTTTTGCCACATTTATTTATGAGCCTGTTCTTACTTTTGGAAATATTTATAGACCTTATATATCTTTATGTTTTACAGAGCCAAATCTCTTTGTATATTAAAACCTCTGGTAATTGCTTTAGTATTTTTATAATTTTATTCTCAAATCTTTTGACATTCACAATCTATATTCTTATATATCTACAAAGTATTATTTCCTTATACAATTTAGAGCTACTTTCTATATAAACTCTAAATAATTTTACTAACATATACATTTATAGTCTATCTTAACAACATGAGAATGTCTACCAACCGGAAACATGCTACCAAAGAAGTTATTTCCAATACTGCTCCTTTTGTCACTGATTATGAACGCCAGCAGGCTGAAAGATATCCTGGTATGATGGTACATGGAAGATATTACCTTCGCCCAAGAGTAAAGAGTGAGGCTGAATCAAAAGCCTCAGGAATTAATCTTTATATGGAACCCTACATCTGTCCTCCTGCTCCTACTTTACCCAAATTTAGCTTTGCACCTGAAGTAAATTCCTACCCTTCAGTAAAAAGAGAGGCCCTGTCTGACAACATCAATCCAGAGTTACCTGCCATAGAGGAAAATGGAAACTTCTTTAGCGCTCTTTTGCAACACTTGATTGCTTTTCTCATGATGCTTTACTTTGGCATTATGTTTGCTTTAAGAGTTGTAGCCTACTATTCTTATGTGGCCTTCTCCCAGACTGTTCACTTTTTAAGTGTTTTTGTTTTTTCAAGCAAAACCAGATTTATTTCCTGCCTCCTGCTTGGTCTCGCCTCATTATGTACCTTTTACTTCCCAGTCCCAAAGTCTATGCCATTTTCAAACTTTCCCCCTGAGTTTGAAACTGCAACACCATCTGTGAATCCTATTGTCTTAACCATTGGATTTGGCCTCAAAAACTTCTGGCTTCCCTCTACAAAAGTGATTGCTGCTAATCTCTATGATCTTTTGCCTCAAAATGTTAGCCCTACTTTCAGCAGAAAATACTTCCTTAGTGCATGCCGCATATTCATGGAACTGCCATCAGATCTCAGTTATAAATGGCGACCTAACCTTGCATCATCAAAAGTTGGAACACGCATTGTCTATCCAGATACTCCCACCTTCAAAGTGAAAACTTCTAGCCCTGGTCCCAAACTTGTTTACTCTATGGAAGCTAGTCAAGCTTTAGAAGATAGTATGGAGCCTGGGCATTGTTGGCCATTCTCTGCCCAAGGTGGTAAGCTATCTTTCAGGCTCCCATTCAAAGTCCAACCAACCAAGTTTCTAATTCATCACCCTGAATCAAGCAATGAGCCTCCTCCATCATCCATTGATTTACTTGCACATATCCCTTTGGCTGGGCATAAAAGGGGTGTGTGGAAGATAGTTGCTTCAGGAGCTCTCCACTGGCAAGCGTCTTCTAAAACATCTTCCCTTTTTGCAGAGTTTGATACCTCTGATGTTAACTTAGAAGCTAGCCACTTTAGGCTGATGGCCTATCTTGACCAGGATGCTGGCTCAGAAGTCCAGTTTGGATGTGTATACAGCATAGATTTGAAGGGCAAATTTCCACATGAAATAACAATCAATAACCTAATTTTATAGCCATCCCAAATAAAATCCCTTATTTAAGAATAAATATCTTTTACTTTTATTTCAATCTGCACGTTTTGGCTCACCTTTGGACTTTTTTACATTTATACATTAGTTTTGATTTCATAGTGTTGTGTAAGATTACACAGCAAATGTGTTCTTTTACAAGTTGAGTAGGTTCAAAAGACAGAGGTAATAATCTTCCTTGTGTTGATGTCTGGATGTGGAATTCGAAGCAAAACTTGGATTTCACACAAATCGATTAAAAAACAGCTTTCAGGATATATGACTTTACTTGTATTGAAATATAGAATATTTTGGTCAAATATATACTATTCACCAACAGTTAAAATATGGGGGTTTGGGGAAGTTGAGGGGGTTAGCTATGAGGCTGGTGCGTAACCGAAAAGCGGGGATTTTGTGGGGTTTGATTAACTGATTTCCAGTTAATTAACGGTTATGCCAAAGTTGAGTATATACTTCTGGGAAGTATATGAAACAAGGTAAAGGGGAAAATTGAGAAGAAAATTATACTTTTGTCGAGGGTCTGGATGTACGAGTATTCCAGCTACCGCCATCACACTTAACATCCAGTCATTGCCTGATTTGGTGCCTTTCTAATATACCATTCAACATACTGGAAATGGCAACAAAGCAATATCACATGACTGTCCAGGTATCCAGCAACTCGAACTCATCCCGCACATGACCAGCCCCTGGGGTTGATCCAACTAAAATCTCTGCCACAGCTAAAGCTATATAAGCCTAAAGTATTAATAATAAAATATGCTTTTTCTCTCCTTAATTCTATATTTGAAGCTTCCCCCAAAGGCACTCCTTATCACTGGTAGCAGCTACGGTTTTTGACCACGCGGAAGAAAGAGAAAATGACTGAACAGAACCCACCCACCTTTGCTCACGTACTCAACCAGGCCACATCCCAGGACACCTGGAAAACGTACTTTTGCGCCCACAACATCGACAAAGATATTCCTAGTGGATGCACTATATTCAAAGGTCTGGTCATGCCCAAAGCATGCGCCAAGATAATTCAATACAGTCACTCTCTACAACCACAAACAAACACACAACCGCCTATCACAGGCAAAGTTACCAACACCAAGTACATTGATATTGACAAATTCTTTGGTAAAAACAAGGAAACTTCATCAACTGGCTAGACCACTCAGCTGCAAAACTCTGCGCCAGCCGCATTCCCCATGAAAAATGGGTCCAAGAAGCCAGCCAGCGCCTATACGAGGCCGCAGCTAACTGGTTTGCCACCTGGGTTGGATCACAAACTGACGACCAGCTTGACAACTGGGAAATGTTCAAAGCTGACATCACTCACAATTTCTGTGTCACTGAATCTCTCCAAGACATTGTAATACAGCTCAGTGATCTTTCTCAGAAGACCACTATCACAGCTTACGACAATGAATTTGAAAAAATACACCGTAAAATCCAGAACCCAGCACAAGCTGACAACGTACACACTAGAGCCTCATTCATCAATAGAATGAAACCCTCTGTTGCTGCCCTCATCCGCCCAGAGGCTAACACTTTCATGCCTGCGCTCATTGCAGAAGCCAAGTATGCTGAAAAACGCGCAAACATGGAATATGCTGCACACAACGGCAACCACTCCTCAAACGGCAATGGCAGAGACAACTCTAATGGCAACAAGCGCCAAAACACCAATCACAGCAACAACAACTCCAATTTTAATAATGGCAATTTTAGCCAAAGAGAAAACCGCTCCCATCCCAAGAAAGAGGACACTGCCAAAGTTAACAATGCTGAAATAGCAATCCGCTATGAATCTGACCCCACATTCTCTGACCTCAAATGACTCAAAACAGAGAAACAGGGAAAAGAGGAGGGGGAACAGGCTTAAGTGCCCCTGTCTTCCCCCAAACTGAAAAGAAGAAGTACCAAGGCACAAACTTTGCTGCTTGCATCCCATGTGTCCCGCAATCCCCCATTTTTATGAACATAAAAATTAAAGATCGCTCCCAACTTCTTGTCTACCCATGCACTTACAAATTTCATACACATAAAATTTTCTTTGACTCCGGTGCACAACACACCATAGTTAGCAAACCATTTGTAACCAAATACAAGATTTCAGTTATCAAATCTAACTTCAAATACGCCAGAATGGCAGACAAGTCAAAAGTTCTACTCAAAGGCAAAACAAGTCCCTTCAAAATTGATCTCCAAGGCATCCAAACGTCCATCAAAGGACTTGTTATGAACAACATAAAATACGACATTGTAGCAGGCATGGACTGGTTCACCCGAGTGAATCCCAGTGTATGTTGGAAAACAAAAACCATGACAATAAAACACAATGGGGTCAATTTCAACATTCTCAAAGAACCCAACAATCTCATCCTAAGAGACACAGTATTTGTCCAAGTCATAAATCAAGACAACTCTGAACATCTAACCAAAAACAGTACCCTCCACATAATGAGGTACTCCAAATGTAATAATATACAAACACAAAAGATCCAATACCCAGAACTTGCAGCACTTCTAAACAAATACACCCATGTATTTAAAGAAAAACTCATGAAATTACCCCCCCAACCTAGAGGTCAAGCATGGCATTGACCTATGCAAGGCCATGCCAAAACCAGCACCCCTATACAGACTCTCCCCCATGGAGACTCAAACACTTAAAGTACACATAGAGGACAATCTAGCCAAAGGATTCATTTGCCCGTCTGAATTCTCGTGGGGGCAGCGGTCTTCTTCGTAAAGAAGAAAGAAGGATCTCTTTGCTTAGTTACTGACTACCAAGCACTAAATGCAAGTACAGTAAAAAATAAATACCCTCTTCCTCTCATAGAAGACCTATTTGCAAGACTCTCCGGAGCAAAAATTTTCTCAAAGATTGACCTCACATCTGGGTATAGCCAAGTCAAAGTTAAAGAGAAAGACATACCAAAGACCGCTTTCTGCACACAATTTGGGTCGTTCAAATGTAAAGTAATGAATTTTGGGATGTCAAACACCCCCGCAACATTTGTCACCTTGATAAATTAGGCGCTAAACGGACTCTCAAACACATTATGCTAACTTGACGACATCATTATATTTTCAAAAACAAAAGAGGAACACCTCACGCATGTCTGCAAGACACTCAATTGACTTGCAAAGCACAAACTATACGCTAAGCCTAGTAAGTGCCAATTTATGAAAAAGAAATTATTGTTCTTGGGCCACATTGTCTCTGATGGTGGCATCAAAGCAGACCCAGATAAAATAAAATCCATAAACAACATGCAACGCCCCACCTCTGTGAAAAAAGTAAGATGCTTTCTTGGTATGGTAGCTTACCTAAGGAAGTATATCAAAGACTGCGGAAAGCTCACCACATCAATCAATGACCTAACCAAAGGTAATGCCAAAAAGAAATTCATCTGGACTCCAGAATGCAACAAGAATTTCCAACTATTAAAACAAGCTTTGATCAAAGCACCAATCTTGCAATACCCTAATAGCAACAGGTGCTACAAGCTTGAGTCAGATGCTACTGAGACCGCCATTGGCGCAGTCCTACGCATCTGCCAGCCAGGACAGCAAGATTTCTTGCCAGTATGTCACAAAAGCAGAAAACTAACAAACACTGAGCAAAGGTACCCAATAAATGATAAAGAATTGCTAGCAATATATCACACATGCAAGAAATGGAGATGTTACCCCAAAGGACACTTAAACGTCCAAGCGCTAACTGACCACAAATCCTTAATCTATTTCAAAACTCAGAACGCACTCGCGCGGCGCCAAGCCAAATGGATGTTCTTGCTGGAAAAGCTTAACCTGGACATCCAATACAAAAAGGGGGCAGAGCTGGTCACAGCCGATGCTCTCTCTAGGCTATGCCAGCCAAGAGAGGATCACCCTGACCACCTGGACCCTGACTGGCCCAACTTATACAACACTGAGTACAAGACAAAAGGAAAGGATTCCTCCACACACCAACTAACCCATGATACGCTAGTAAGAAATGAAAAATATTTCCACGTATCAAATGGCATAGTATATTGAATCATCAAGGACAAACAAATTCCCTACATTCCACTTGCACAAAGAGTTGACACTATACTAAGACACCACTGTCTGCTAGGACACACAAAGGCTAATAACCTATATATCACATTAAAAGAGATAGTATGGTGGCCCAACCTAAAGCAAGACATAATTAATGTTCTAAAGAAGTGCACAGTGTGTGAAAAATACACCAGCACCAAGGCACCACAGCCAACAGTCAACCCAGTACTGGACCCTGAACCATTTAAGGTTTGGGGACTGGACGTAGTGGGACCCTTCCCAGAAACCAAAACAAATCAATGTTTCCTAATTGTAGCCATCAACTTTGCCACATGTTGGCCCATCTGCTGGGCAAAAAAAGATCACAAGGCAGAAACAATAAATTGATTCATCAATAAAGCAATCATAGTGGACTACGGCACTCCAGACTACATCATAACAGATGGAGCAAAAGAGTTAACAGGCCACATAGTAAACAACAATCTAAAAACAAAGAACATCAAATACTCCTCAACCTCGCCCTACAGGCCCCAGGCCAACGGCAGAGTTGAACACTTGAACGGTAGCCTTATCAGAACCCTCAAAAAAATAATGGATGGCAAAGCCAAAGACACATGGCCACTCTATGTGAAACATGCATTACTAGTATCCTGGGTTTGTACCAATCAAGGGACAGGCTACTCACTGTTTGAACTAACATACAGGTACAAGCCAGAAATAGTCACCTGCAATAATCAACTGTATGTGAAGATCCCCCGGGGAAACCTCCCACAGTAGAAAAGAAACCAGCTCTACAATACATATGCCTTAAAGCCAAACTGGCAGAAACAAAGAGACTCAAAAACCAAAAGGTAACCTCAACGTAGGACCCACTCCCCATCAACTCCCCTGTCTGGGTCCTAGCTGGGAACATAAAGAAGCTAGAATCAGTACACAGAGGACCAGGAAGAATCATCAAATACCAAACAGACAGGAACACCTACCTGGTTAAGTTCCAGGGTGCCAAAGACCCCATCACCAAAAAGTACCACAGATCTCGCCTCCGCCCTAGCAAAGGAGAACACTCGACCCGGTTGGTGCCCACTAGCAAACAACTCCAGGAACATCAGGCGGCAGCTGTCAAGACAAAGCCCCCTCCTGATGTACCTGAGCAACCCCTTAAGGGAGGGGTGTGTTGAGGGTCTGGATGTACAAGTATTCTGGCTACTGCAATCTCACTTAACATCCAGTCATTGCCTGATTTGGTGCCTTTCCAATATACCGTTTGACATACTGGAAATGGCAACAAACCAATATCACATAACTGTCCAGGTATCCAGCGACTTGAACCCATCCTGCACATGACCAGCCCCTTGGTTTGATCTAACTAAAATCTCTGCCACAGCTAAAGCTATATAAGCCTAAAGTATTATCCAATAAAATATACTTCTTCTCTCCTTAATTCTATATTTGAAGCTTCCCCCAAAGGCACTCATTATCACTTTAGTTGATATGAAGATAGATAGTTATATAGTATCATGGAAATCCACACACTTTCATATATGTCATGGTAGTCATGGGGCTTGTTTGGGTAATGTTTCATTTAGGATTCAAAATGTTTATCTCCATATAAAATGAATGACTGATAAGAAACCACCAATTATTCATTAATTGGGGGATTTCTTGGGGAACAGTTTCCCCAGGAGAGAGCAATCATAGGAATTGTGACAACAGTTTTTATTCTTACCACTCATCAAAAAAGATTAAAAGTTTAGAGTTGTACTAAATTTTGCAAAAGTTACAGTAGTTTTAAAAGCTATGGCAACAAGCAAAAATACTTTGGATTTAAACAAAATGAACTTAGATTTAAGCAAACTCTAAGTCAGGCAATATTTTATTATTAAATGATTTAATTATTTTTGGTGAACTGGCAAAATGTAAAACAATAAACAAAAATATCACTAACACATAATACAAGATTATATTAAACATCAAACAGGTTGATTCAAACGACAAAAAATGACCTGGTACATCAAGTGAAATGAATTTGATTCCCTTACTGAATATATTATAATCCTATCAGGATTCAGATGAAGCACTAATACTGTAAATTCAGAACCTGAACGTAAAAATGCAGGATTGTCAAATCCAAGAACCAAGTTTCAAATAAAAAATAAGGTGAATTTGAAATAAATATAATTTATGGGCATCTCAAAAAGGATATCAAAGGATCTAGAGTGGATTTGTGCTAATTCTTTTAGGAATCATAGGCATTCTCAAAAATCACTCTATTCCAGTTTAGGACAGCTAAAATTTAGATCATAATATTCACCGGCTTAACATACTTAACAATAAAATTGATTTAAATGTAGACCTCTCTTTTTGAGTTTAATTTTTTAATGAAATTTATTATGTCTTCTTCCAATAACAACCAAGTCAATGAGCTGTTCCCTGGCCTTGACATAATTATGCAGGGCTACGCTGGGTCTCTTAACAGTGAAGCCTCTGTCTATGGCCACTCCCAACCTGCATGCCCCTCCCCAAGCACTACCCAGGAGTGTGTTTTTTCTCCCATATCCTCAAGCATGGCCCAGTTTGCCCATCACGCACAGGAAGCTGCCAACCCAAATCATGTATCAACACTAACACCTGGAATTGGCCAAGTGAGCCACGGGGTCATCCAGGGAGCCCAGAATCCCAAAACAGCTAATCAGATGGCACTGTCCAGTTCCCAAGATGGACACATCCCACCTCCAGCCAATCAGCCTGCAAGATGCAGAAGAAAATTGATCACCCCAGAAATTGTTCTCAAAATGGTTGAAAAGAGAGAGATACTTATGCCCCTTGGGGAAATTGCAGCCACAATGGGTTTTGCAAAGTCCACTGTAGCTGCAACCCTGTGAGCCATGCCAACTGTGGTCCCCCTCCCAAGAAGACCCTGACTGGTGCCTGTACTTCAACTGAAGGTGAAAAAGACCACCCTCTCATGATGGCTATCATGAAATGTGACCTGTGGATGCTCCTGGTCTAGGTACTTCTCTAACTGGGACTCCACAGCAGATTTTCCAATAAGAGAACAGATAATTTATGGATGCACAGAGTTGTGGTTGCCATCAGAATAATGTCCAATCAGGTTCTCAGTGGACCCAGTTTGGTAGATAAAGACCCGTAAAATTCAACCATTATTAATTTTATCAAAAGAAGGGCAATGAGGGCCCATAATGATATCATTTTCTTGTTATATGCCAAGATTTTGGCAAGTATCCAAGACTTTGGGGGAAAGCACATCTAATCTGACGTCCGCAAGTGAGGCCCAATCCTGTATCAATTTGTTGGGTTTTTTCTGGAAGTTTCCCCATTGGGTGTCAATTATTAATCAGCAATATCAAACACTGCAGATGGGTATGCCTACCAGATGGAGCTCAAGGACATGCTGGAGGAGTGGGCTACCCAACAAGCTATATACACAGTTGTACTGAGTGCAGAGATAGAGCAGCGGGAATGGGCAGCCAAAGAAATTATGGCTGCGGGGCGCACCTGTTGGTCCTATTCTATCAACCACACTGACATGTATTGTGCAGATGTATGTCTTTACAATTTTGGTTCAGCTCTCAGGCACTTAAAGCCTGCCACCTACATTGAACTGTGCTACCAAATTGAGAAGGGTTATGAGCTTTTCCTGTCCATATTTATCCAGGATTTATCTGATCTTATCATATCTATGCAAGTTATAGTGATAAGTCCAGAAAACACTCCTGCCTCCCCCCACACACATCCATTTGCTTTGTCAAGCCCACATATGTGACAGAAGAATAATTTGATCAATTGAATCAATCAGCTCTTGTTGCCTCTTCCCAGTCAACAAACCCTACCTCCCCAACTCCCCCATCAAGACTAAGCCACCCACCTTCCAACCCTGACTCCCAGACCACCAGCCATTTCCTTCCCATAACCTCTGATGCTGTCCCTTCCACGGGTGCAGATAATGGCAACGTACATTCTGCGCATTCCCTCCCCCACTTGTCCCTTGATCAGTAAAATAAAACTTTTCTTTGTGACAACTTATTAAAGTTGATATTATTTCTTTTGATGTATAATTAATAACATATTCTTTTTACATTATTGACATTATCATAATCAATAAAATGTTGTATATTTTATTAATAACATAAAATTACAATAGTTTTAAAAGCTATGGCAACAACCAAAAATACTTCAGATTTAAACAAAATGATTTCAAACTTGAACAAAATCCAAGTTGCGCAAGATTCAGAATTCAATTAATTTAAAAAAATTCAGTTAATAAATGAACTGTCAAGCAAAAAACAACATTTCACTAGCCCATTATACAAAATTATATCAAACATCAAGTGGTGTAGTTCAAACCACAAACAAAATGAACTGGCACAACAAGTGAAATGGATGGATGCTATTCCGGAGTATATTATAATCCAATCAGGATTCATAAAAGACACCAACAGAAGGACTGAAATGAAACAAAATTTGAGCAATCTAGAAGCAAGATTTCACAAGCACAAAACAAAATAAACTCACACAAGATGTGTAGTATGAGCAGCCTAAAATAGTAGTATAAAAGTTTAACAGCCAATCAACAGCTATCCAATTTAGGAACAGAGGCATTTTATTCATTTTTCATGGCTCCATATTTGTATAGAATGGTTTTGAGAACCTTCCAAATATGGACTTGAGATTACAATAAAAATAAATCATTAATTTTTAAAATTTCTACTTTTAGTGATTTTATCCTAGGTTTTGTTTCAATATGGTTTTCAACAGCAACATCTTCAACGGCACCAGCAGCCAAGCCAGCAGCAGCCAAGCCATCTTCAATGGAGGCAAGGCTCAGGACGTGGAAGCACCTGTTTACACCCAAGCCTTTGAGGCGGGTAACAAGGAAGCTGACCTGTTACTGACCACCAACCCCTATGGCTTTGACTTGTTCAACAGTCACTTTGTGTCTAGCTCTGCCCCTGCTCCTGTAGCCACACCCATACAAGCTGCCTGTCAACCAACCAATCAGGATGGCAACCTTGATTTAAAACAACTTCCTGCCACCAGCCAACCTGCCCCCTACAGCCAATCAGGCTTCAGCTCCCTTGGCCCAGCGCCCCAAGCAACAAATCATCACCGCCCAAATTCTTCAGGAAATTGTGGCACTCAACCTGCAGGGTCTGTCCTGGGACCAGATAGCCAGCCAATTACAATTCACCCAAGCCACAATTATGTGAGAATTCAACAGCCTCATGAATAAGGAAAACCTGGTTGGGACAGCCAAGAAGCCCAAGTGGGGCCCCCAAGTCACAAATATCTGAGGCATACCCAATCATTCTTGATCTCTTGCATCAGGACCCCAAGCTTCCCCTGAACCAGGTCCACAAACAGCTTGCGCACCATAACATATGGGTCTCTGAGCGCATGGTGCAGCTCTGGATGCATGGAAAGGTGGCTTCCATACAGGTTCTTACCAATTTTGCCAGCAACCAATGGGATGGCGCTGAGGATTCCCTGTATGATCTTGAGATCAAATCACCCCTGTTCCAATGCCTGACAAGCTTGTCAGATGATATCATGTTCATCTTTTACTATAAGCTATCCATAAATTTTGACAATTTTGGCGCCCAAGGAAGAGCCACCACCCAGAAAGGGAGGAATAAGGCCAATAAGAGGACATTTATTGGTGCATTTATGGCTGTTTTAGAGAAGGGTTTTGTCTACTATTGGAAAAACCCTGATTTCATCAATGGCTACTCATATGGCCACATCCTTGGTGGATTACTCAACTCCTGGGATGGCTCAAATTCCAAGTACCAGGTTTTCTTGAGCCACCAGATAGAGGGTAGCTCCACTGCCCTTGAGGCCATCCAGGAACGCAAGCACCAGGCCTCTGTGTACCCAGCTGGTCACACTGACGTCCATCTGGCTGATGTTGTGTTCTTTAATATTGGATATACACTCTGGGAGCGCCACCCTTAGGCTTTCAACAACCTCTATCTTGGGGTCCTTGACCACAGTTCTCTTTTTGGCTGCCAAATGGTGGCTGACTTGTTTGCCCAAATGGTTTTCCATGTGAACATGGGCAACCAATCACATAAGGATAAGCGCCTCTTACCTCGTGCCAGAGCCACCTACCAGCCAATCAAGGCAATGACAGATGAGGAATACAATAAGCGGTATATGGCGGCCATCATATGAAATCCTCCTGCTTCCATCCCCGCCACCAACACCCCTCATCTGCAAGCCCAACCCACCCAATCCCAGACCCCCCAGGCCAGCACTGCCTCTACGTCTTCCTTCCTGCACTATTCTGCCTCCTAGGCATCACTCTTCCCCGCCCCAATAAACCCCCTGTTGCCAAAATCTTTCTATTTATATTATCTTTATTTTGAATTTCAATTGTTCATGTTATCTTTGTTTAAAGTTGGTTTTATTCTTTATGTTCAGCTTATCTCTATAAAATCATATATTTACTATGCCGTGTATCTAGATCCAGAATACAGTTATTTTTAGCACTTTGCACAGCCCCTTGTGAAAATATTAACAACAATTTGGGTGATCAGCAAAAATTTGAATTAGAAAATTATAGGGTAATTGTATTTAGATAAAGTTGTTACTGATCCAAATTCAAAACATTAATGATAAAATTTAAGCCAATCAGGAGCCAAGTGATAAAGCGATTGTTGTGGCATAAAGAGTCATTCAATAATTCTTTAGTGTATGTGTGCTAATTAATATTATTGGCTGGATTTTTGCCATTGTATGCCATTGATGCTGTGGCAAGTTGTTGATGGACTAGTGCTAACCCAGCTGCTGATTGGGCACTAGTCCATCAACAACTTGCCACAGCAGCAATGGCGCACAATGGCCAAACAACTAGCCAATCATATTACTTAGCGCACATGCATCAAATAATTATTGAATGACCCTTTATGTCACAAAAATCACTTTATCACTTGGCTCCTGATTGGCTTAAAGTTTATCATTAAGGTTTTGAATTCAGATCAGTAACAACTTTATCTAAAATCAATTAACAAATAATTTTTTAATTAAAATTTAGTTGATCACCAAACTGTTGTTAATATTTTCACAAGGGGATGTGTTTGGGTACTAAAAATAATATGGCAATTAAGGAAACAAAGCCAACAACACATATTGAGATGAGCATAAAACATATACACAATGGGTAAAAAGATGAGTTAATGTAGTAAAAGGGAAAAAAACAGGAATAAAAAAGAGGCAACAGTATCAGAATAACATATAGTTTATTGGGGTGAAAACTATAAAAACACATGAAAAGGTTAGAAAAAAATCAATGAGAGAATTGAAAAGAATTCTAGAAGACCTTGACTCTGCAATTGCAGAGATCAAAGAAATTGACCACAAGGTCAAAGCCAAAGTGAAGTTTGCCATCCTCAAGGGCAAGAAAATCAAAAAGGTGTCCGCCAAGTCACTCATGACCAAAATACCGGACACCCCTGAGAAGACAATTGGATGTCTTCTTAACGTTCAAAAAACGGTAGTTGAGGGTCTCTGGTTCAAATCATTTGCCCTCTCTGTGCCGTCTGTCTGGGTTGACAACCTTGGGATGTATGAACATCTCAAACCTGCAAAGCACACCAGGAAAGAGGACACAGAATCACCCGCTCAACTTCTTGCGCCAATAATGGCCAAGCCAGCTGAGGCTTCAGGAAAGGAAGAAACACAAGAAGGTAACATAAAAAATAAAATTAATAAATTTTCAAAATACTTACCTTTGTTTCTAGAAAACATTGATGGTGAACTCTGCCGGGTCCTGGTCCCTTTTTTCCCCACCTTTGATTCAAATTTTGCAACTCATGTGGCCAAACAGCTCTTTCTGTCCCCCTCTGTCTTACGGGAGCTCAAAGACAGGGTCCATGGGTCCTTTCTGATGTCACAGGAGGTGTTGGCTGGACTTACGCATCCCAAGGGGGCATCTGATTGGGCAGTTACTGCCTACAAGGATGCCCAACTGGTCCGGCTTGACCTGGTGGTCCTCAATGGAGTTTACTGTGTAAACTCCATTGAGCTTGTTTGGGACGTCCTGGAGACGCTATCATTCAAGAAGGTACTGGAGATGGGCCAGGCCCATGTGGCTGCTTGCTTTTGCTTCCCGGTGGAGCATACCATCTCTTACTTGTTGGAGAGCTTTGGGCGCGCGGTGTCAAAATCAGCTGTTGCAGACACAACAGCCGTCAAGAAAACCGAAATTCTCCTGGCAGACTTCAGGCTGGCCTGGAGTGCCAACGAGACGGGGGTCCCTGCAGCTATGGAGCTGACCTTTGCCAAAATCAAGCATGAGAAGAAGATTAGCGCTTTATACAACAAATTGTGCAAGTTTACAGAAGCCTTTTCTGGGCAAAGCCTTCATCTGGTGGTTTACCTTGGGTATCTTTTCTTCTTTGGGATGAGTGACAGTGTAGAGGACCTAGACAGGGTCCTTCTTGGGGTCAACAAGGCCAGGCTCTCCCTGGACAGGAAGAAGGTCCCCCTGGGTATGACTTGGTGGATCACATCATCCAGGATGCCCTGGTCCTGGCTGGAATCTATGGGTTTGTGGCCCCGCCTGAGAAGCAGCTGCTTCACTCCCACCTAACCATTCTGCCTTTCACCAGCAGGAGGGAGTATTTTAACCAGGGTGTATCCACTTTCTACGGTGTGGCAGTGGAGGTTATGCGCCACCTTTAAGCGGGGTGGGTACATACAGAAGAACCCACCATAGGCACCTACAATAAAAATCTCTTTCCTCAATATAATTCTACACTTTTAAATTTTACTTTTTAAAACTAATTCATTTTTCTAACTCTTATTTCAGCAAACTAGTTTTGCAAAATATATTGCAAAAATGGGTTTCATAAAAGCTTAAAATAATATGTTAATAAAAATAAATTTCTACTTGTACATTTTACATTTAATTTTTATAAGACTATTTTTATATTTATTTGACAAAAGTGGTATAAATCTATTTGTGTAATCCAGTATCAAGTGTTTGGGATAACCTCAGATGGCATAATAATATAATATAAAATAAAATAAATAAATTACTTACATCCATTGATGGTCCTTCTGAATGTGATTGCGGGCTTGGAAACATCTAAATATAAAATGATAATTAATAAATCCTGAATAGTAAATTAGATAATATAAAAAAAGTTGGACATGCTAAACCTTTAATTGATTGGCTGTTTGGCTAGGCACATGGAGATGAACAAATCAGTGTGACCATAAAATTTGGCCACAGTCTCAGCTGGTAGGGTGTGGATCCTGGCCTGCAGCAAATCAAACAGGTCCTCAGTCCCAGTTGGGGTTCCTTGCTTGACAACTTGCTTGAGCCACCCAAAGACTTCCTCAATGGGATTTAGGAATGGCAAATAAGCAGGGAGGAAGAGAAGGTGTAAATTTGCTGTGGCCAATTGCTGGGGGGGCACTGCAATGCTGGTGTCAACTGATGGAAATTCTTCAAGAATATCCACCACCTTGTGGAGACCAACATTGTCCAACACAATGCCGTTGGTGAAGCCCGGGCTTGTGCGCCTCAGGTGCTCCTGGACCAATCAGAGGAATGATAGAAAGGTCCTGCTGTTATGCAAACCCAATATCATTTGGTAGAGCTCGACCCCCTTTGGACCAAGGAGAGCCACCATTGAATAGGCTGTGGCGCGGACTGCAGCACGCTGAGCCACCCCGTTATTGGAGCCTTTTGGGACATAGCCATACTCATTGCGCATCAACAAGGCAAATGCCAATTTGTCAATATAGTAAAATTTGACCATCCCCTTGTTTTTTAGGGCAGTGTATGCCTCTGCGTAGTTTTTCCGGGTCTCAATGTTGGTTGGGCTATTCTGATTGTACAGAGATACCCCAAGCTTTTTCCAGGAAAAGCGCATCCCCTTCAGCAGATGATAGTAAAAGGAAATTGAAGCCTCAACACCAAAAGTGGACTTGACCATGGCCTGTATATTTGCTAGTTTAAGATGACAGTCCCAGGTGATCCACTGGCGGATTGCCCATTTGTGCTCCTAGGTGAGCATGGTAGAAACGCGTAAGGATTTCTCCGCGGCAAGGACTTGACCTGTGCTAATGAATTGGTTGAATGTCTTGGAGGCTTACTTGGGATCCATCCCAACAATGGCCGCAGCCGCCTTGTAATCACCAGATTTCTGCATTAGCTTGAGAAGAATGATGTGTTTGATATCAGGGATGCGCTGCTGAGCAGGATTTTTAGCGGTGGGGATTGACTCATTGGCATTGGGCACAGCACAGGGCATGGGTGTAATACCCTGAAATTGTGGGTACCACTTGTAACATGTATGGTAGCAGGTTGGCAAACTGGAAGCTTGTCAGGGCAGTGATGATGGGGTACACAGTCATCAGCCAACAGAAGACCTTGGCGTGTATATTGAATCTTCCAAAGCTCCCAGAAAAGTAGGTGAGGACGTAGTATGCGGACATGTACATTGCAATAGAGAGTGTCAAATGGGAAGACACCAGGGGTAGCCAGGCTCCAGTCTGGGAGGAGTTCAGTTGGCCAGGGTTGTAGTAGGGGTCATGACCTAGTCCTTCTGAGGAGGTCTCAAAGAACTCTGGTCCTTGTTGGTAGCCTCCAATCCCAAGGCAAGCTGTTAGCACAGCTGTGAAGATGAGATGGTTCATCTTCCTTGGATTAGAGGGTTGGCAGGGACTGATTTGCAAGTTAACTTTTTGTTGTAAGTTGAAATTTCACTTTACTGAGGGTATTAATCTCAATAATAGCACAAGCTATTACTGAGGAGGGATCCTTTATTTATAGTGCTTCCCACTTGCAAACTTTTGTAAGTGGGAGTGAAAAACAAGGGACTGGGGATCCCAGAAGTTTGGATAAAGGGATTGGGAAATGGGGTTTGAGAAGATGGCCAAATTCTTGTTCTTTGGCAATCTTCTGGGGGTTTGGCCTTTCCTGACTGGAGCCAATGATGTCCCCTGGTTGTGAAGTCAGCTGATGGGAAAGGCTCATGGGGCTCTCCAAATCTATCTTTGGTTTGGAAAGGTCAGTTTGGCTGGGGTCTAGGCCTAAGCAAGTGTTGTGGCCCTCTGAATCCCATTGGCTTGAGGTCAAATTATTTTTATCCTTTGACACCTGGTTTGGCCTATTTTTAGAAGGGTCATGGTTATTTTTGGATACTGAATTGTGGTTTTTCCTTCCTTCTGCAGGGCAGAAGTTATTCCCTAGGTCATTCCCTGAAATAAGGTACTTTTTTTATTGGCTGTCAGGTATGATGGCTTCTTATTGGCTGGGGAATGGGGCCTGGGAGCTGGTGGCGGGCCCACTGGGAGCAGGGCAGGTGGGCAGCAGGGCTCAGGTTGGCAGTTGGGAGGCTGGCAGGAGGCAAGCAAGAGGGCGGGTGGCTGACAGGGAGCTCGCGGGTGGCTGGCTGGGTGGTGGGAGGCAAGCAGGCGGGCAGGCAGGTGGCTCGCGGGTGGCTGGTTGGGTGCTGGCAGGTGTGGCAGGCGTCTGCGCAGTGACAGCGGGCGCCTGCCTGGATGATAAATTAGTCCGGCACCCACCAAGATCCAATTTTCCCTCTTTTTTTTTATTTTCCCCAATTAAAGGGGGAAATCCTCATTAAATTGAGCATTTTTAACAGGTGATTCCTCCATTCTTTTTCAGCATTGCATCCCAGTAGAAATCTGGTTTATGTCAGGAATATTCCTGACATTTGCCTTTCTTTCCCCTCCTAGAGTGTCCTTCTTCTGATGGTACTGGGCAATCTTTTTGGGGGTGTTGCTGAGGTTAGACTCTGGTTCCCAAGAGTTTGACTCTGATGGGTACCCTACCCATGAGACAAGGTACTGGATCTGGTTGCAGACTTTTTGGTAACCTAGCACTGTGTCTAACTCCCATTATAGTGTGTGCTGTAGAGCTTCAGGCGGAGGTCTAGAGCCTTCAGTCTGGTGGGCTGGCAGAGGGCTACGCTTGGCTGTTAGCCTGGAGACGTGAAACATGTTGTGTGCGCTGGAGTGGGCCAGGAGTTGAACCCTGTAGGCAGTGGCTGATATCTTCTGGAGGACTTGGCAAGGACCAATGCGTCTTGGTCCAAGCTTGCAACCCACCTGGTTAAGCTTGAGTTTCTTGGTGTCCAGGTATACATTGGATACCACTGGGAACTCGGGTGATGGTATTTGGTGTTTGTCTGCCTGAACCTTGTAGCGCTGTTGGGCCATGTGTAGGTTACTCTGTAGCTCCTCCTGGGTGTCTCAGAGGATCTGGAAGTAATTGTTGGCTTGGGGAACGGTTCCTGGTTGTCCTGAGGTTGGGATTCCTTGGGGAGAGTAGCCGTAGTTGGCCTTAAAGGGGATCATCTTAGTCCCTGAGTGATAGGAACTATTGTAACTGAACTGAGCTAAGGGTAACAATTCTGACCAGTTGTCTTGTTTGGCGTTGATATAGGCTCAAAGGTATGCCTCCAAGGTTTGGTTGATCTGTTCCGTCTGTCCATTGGTCTGGGGTGGAAGGCAGTTGACATGTTCAGCTTTATCTGTAGTTGCCTCATGATTTTGCCCCAGAACTTGGAGGTGAATTGTGTTCCTCTGTCTGAAACAATATCCTTTGGTAGCCTGTGGTGTCTGTAGATGTGCTCAAGGAACAGGCAAGCAGTGGCTGTGGCTGTCATCCCACTGGAACAGGCAACAAACTCTGCCGCTTTGGTGAGTTGATCTACAAATACCAGGATCCCGGTGAAACCTTTGCTTGGGGGAAGATCAGTGATGAAATCCATGGAGATTGATTCCCATGGCATTGAGGGAATCTGGAGCAGTTGGATAAGGCTGTGAGGTTTCCGCGTAGAGTGTTTGTTTCTCATGCAGGATACACATCAACTGATGTAGTCCTTCAAGAAAATACCCTGGGCGTGTGTGGTAGGGTAGACCTTGCCCCACTTGGGTGTCTTGTCAGGTATGAGTTCAATGCAGAGGTTGCTTGCCCTTTGCTTGGGGAGGGTTTGCAAGGGAGCTTCACTGAACACGTCCTCATATTGCGCAAGGAGGCTCTCCAGAGTGGGCAAGATCTCCACCACATTTAGTGATGAAGCAGTGGTTTGTCCCAGGGTCACGTTACCAGATTTTCCATTGCTGGAGATGTTGACTTGATGGGTGTCCCAATTGATATTGCACTTTGCTTGCTCCCACCAAGGCATTCCTAATATGACGGGGAAGGACAGGTCCTTCAGAGCTAAGAAGTTGAGCTCAAAAGGTATTCCACCAATTTCTACTGTTGTGGGTTGAATGATCCTGTATACCAGGGGGTGCTTCCATTGGCTAGTCAAGCTGTCCCTCCTGGTTAGTTTTGCAGGCCTAGGGTGTCAAGGAGTAGGAGATCAATAAAGTTCTCCATAGCCCCTGTGTCTAGTAATGCCGTGGTTTGGATGCATGTATTACTGGAGGAAATTGTTATAAAAACTGTGGAGTAGAGAGAAGTATTTTCTTTATTACCTTCCTTGTCAACCACCATCAATGGTTGGGGGTTTGAGGGGGGTTTAAAGGGGTTTGGGCAGGCTGTAGGGCAATTTATGACCGTGTGCCCTGCCAGGCCACAGTGAATGCAAAGTCCCTGAGCTACTTGACAGGCCTTCTCTTTGCTGGAGAGCATAAACCCTCCGCCTGGTTTGGGAACCACTCCTGGATGCAGGGGTTTCTCCTCAGTGTTGGCTTTAGGGAGGAGTACCTGGATGGTGGCCACCTGGGTAGATTGCTTGATCAGGGTCTCCTCTTAGCAACCTCCCCACGCTTGCACTTCCTTGATTACTTCCTCATAGGTGTCAGGAAGTTTGTGGTGGAGCAGAAACTCCTGAACTTGGAGAGATAGACCTGCGTAGTAGAGGTAAAAGGCTTCATCATCATCCAGCTGGAGCGCCTCCTTAAGCTGGGAGAATTTCTTGGTGTAACTGGCCGTGGAGGAGATTCATTGTTGGAGGGAGTATAAATTGTTGGGTATTGTTCATGTCTTCAGGCAAGCTGACAGAGTCCAGTAATCTCTGACTGAAGGCATGGAAGTCATGGCGTAAGTTGGGCTCCTTGATATTGACTGCTGCAAACCAGCCTCGTTGTTGGCCGGTGAGCTGGTTAGCCACGAAGAGTACCTTCTGAACATCTGTGGTGTACTTGGAAGGTTCAGACTTGAATAACGTATGAGAGAAGGAGAGCAGGGTAAAAGTGGCTTGTTTCTAGTTAGAGTGGATGGTGGCCTTGGATAGATGGTTAAGGACAAATTCTGTACTTGGTGGGTTTCTAATGGATGAGTCTTATCTCCTCTAGACTGGAGAGTTTGGAAACATCTAAGGCATGTGTAGCAGGTAGTGATGAGCGCAACCAGGGAAGTCACGCACAAGAGGGACAAGTATTTGATCAAGGCTGTCCTGAGGCTTGCTGGGATAGCCCCATTGGGGGTACTATTATACTGTAATACCCTGAAATTGTGGGTACCACTTGTAACATGTATGGTAGCAGGTTGGCAAATTGGAAGCCTATCAGGGCGGTGATGATGGGGTACACAGTCATCAGCCAACAGAAGACCTTGGCACGTATAAGAATCTTCCAAAGCTCCCAGAAAAGTAGGTGAGGACGTAGTAGGCGGACATGTACATTGCAATAGAGAGTGTCAAATGGGGAGACACCAGGGGTGGCCAGGCTCCAGTCTGGGAGGAGTTCAGTTGGCCAGGGTCATAGTAGGGGTCATGACCTAGTCCTTCTGAGGAGGGCCCAAAGAACTCTGGTCCTTGTTGGTAGCCTCCAATCCCAAGGCAAGCTGTTAGCACAGCTGTGAAGATGAGATGGTTCATCTTCCTTGGATTAGAGGGTTGGCAGGGACTGATTTGCAAGTTAGCTTTTTGTTGTAAGTTGAAATTTCACTTTACTGAGGGTATTAATCTCAATAATAGCACAAGCTATTACTGAGGAGGGATCCTTTATTTATAGTGCTTCCCACTTGCAAACTTTTGTAAGTGGGAGTGAAAAACAAGGGACTGGGGATCCCAGAAGTTTGGATAAAGGGATTGGGAAATGGGGTTTGAGAAGATGGCCAAATTCTTGTTCTTTGGCAATCTTCTGGGGGTTTGGCCTTTCCTGACTGGAGCCAATGATGTCCCCTGGTTGTGAAGTCAGCTGATGGGAAAGGCTCATGGGGCTCTCCAAATCTATCTTTGGTTTGGAAAGGTCAGTTTGGCTGGGGTCTAGGCCTAAGCAAGTGTTGTGGCCCTCTGAATCCCATTGGCTTGAGGTCAAATTATTTTTATCCTTTGACACCTGGTTTGGCCTATTTTTAGAAGGGTCATGGTTATTTTTGGATACTGAATTGTGGTTTTTCCTTCCTTCTGCAGGGCAGAAGTTATTCCCTAGGTCATTCCCTGAAATCAGGTACTTTTTTGATTGGCTGTCAGGTATGATGGCTTCTGATTGACTGGGGAATGGGGCCTGGGAGCTGGCGGCGGGCCCGCTGGGAGCAGGGCAGCAGGGCCCTGGCTGGCAACTGGGAGGCTGGCAGGAGGCAAGCAAGAGGGCAGGTGGCTGACAGGGAGCTTGCGGGTGGCTGGCAGGGCCCAGGTTGGCGGTTGAGAGGCTGGCGGGGGGCTTGCAGGTGGCTGGCTGGGTGCTGGCAGGCGTGGCAGGCGTCTGCGCGGTGGCAGTGGGCGCCTGCCCAGATGATACATTAGTCTGGTGCCCACCAAGATCCAATTTTTCCTCTGTTTTATTTTTATTAGTCCCCAATTAAAGGGAGAAAATCCTCATTAAATTGGGCATTTTTAACAGGTGATTCATCCATTCTTTTCCAGCATTGTATCCCAGTAGAAATCTGGTTTATGTCATGAATATTCCTGACATGGGTACCTTGTTTTAGAAGGCTGCAACTTTCTTGAACACCAGTTGTCCCTCATCAGTTTGATAGAACTTGGGCTCCTTGTTGTCCTCCTGATTGCCATCACTGACGTAGGGCTTGTAGCTAGTCTCAAGTACAGGCTTCACCTTCTCCAGCATGGCTGACGGGACTGACTCTTGCCGGTACACAACATCAAACACATACAAAGTAAGTTCTACATCCTTGTCTATAACTTTCTTGGTGAAGGTAACCTTGGTGGGCTTCCGGGTCAGCTTGGGGACCCAAGGGTTTATGCTCTGCACCCTAGCAGCTTGTGCTCCTTGCACCAGCTGTGTCAGTGCAGTGTCATTATCAAACTCTCCTCTCTCATCTCCTTCCTGAGTAGGCATTTGTGTTGCACTAACTCTGTTCTTTGACCCGCGTGGGCAACCACAACTGCGGCGCACAATGGGTGCAATGGTAGTCTGTTGCTGTGTTCCTTCCATTTTAAAACTTAATAAAATATTAAATAAATTTCAATTAAGTTACTACCTAATTTTAATTTTTGCTTTTTATCTGAATATGGACATTTAATTAGAGTTTTCCCCACCCAATATACCAATTATAGATTTTTTATTTCTTAATTAGTTGTTTCTGGTTTACAACGCCCATTTTAGAATACCTGAAATAATTTCCACCCATTTTCCCAGATTTTACGCCAAATTAAGCACCCAACATATATTTTTAAAATCTATGTCTCGGATTGTGTGTCTTATTTTAGATACCTTGGCATCATTCTTGATTACAATTCATTGCACACATTGAGTGAGTGATTTTGTTTACATAGTGAGTTCCTATTGTGTTTTGTTTTTGGATTGAGTTTTGACACATTGCGCTTGGGTGTATTTTGTCACTGATTCACATAGTAAACATATGTACACCAAAAGTCAACTCACACCATTTTGTTTGTGAATCCATGTAATTTGGATTATATTTTGAATGGTTTTGCTTTGCACGTGAGCACTTCTTTGCTGTGTTGACTCATTTCACCCATTAACGCCAAAAATCCCCCTTAACAGAGTGTATATTTTAACCTGGTAGTTGAATTCTGCTTAAATCTGAAATCATTTTGTTTAAATCTGAGGTATTTTTGGTTGTTGCCATAGCTTTTAAAACTACTGTATTTGCATAAGTATTTTTTATCAATAATAAATTAAGAACCACAAATGTAAATATTGCATTATAATATTGCAATTAGACGTCAACTCTTGATATTTTGATATTATGTGCATAACTCAATGCATTTTGCTTAATAAAATATATTGTAAACAAAGCCTTTTTCATTGTAATTTATTTAAATTGACTGTGTTTATATTAGAGAGCCATTAATGTTTAGTACAAATATTGATACATAGTGCATTTTAAAGCCTGTATATTTACCTATTGGTAATAATTCTGTAAACTTTTCAGTCAGATTTTGCAAGATAATAATAATGTAATGGGCTAATAAATTACTGTTTATTGTCATTAATTGGCTGCTTTTCTTTGCTGTGGCAATAGTGCATTTTCTGACATTTACACACTGGTTTCCAATTGTTTGGTTTCATATCCAATTGCACAGGCAATAGGAAATCAAGTTACCACCCTGAGACTGGATGTGCTTGGAGTGGCAACTTGATTTCCTATTGCCTGTGCAATTGGATATGAAACCAAACAATTGGAAACCAGTGTGTAAATGTCAGAAAATGCACTATTGCCACAGAAAAGAAAATCAGCCAATTAATGACAATAAACAGTAATTTATTAACCCATTACATTATTATTATCTTGCAAAATCTGACTGAAAAGTTTACAGAACTATTACCAATAGGTAAATATACAGGCTTTAAAATGCACTATGTATCAATATTTGTACTAAACATTAATGGCTCTCTAATATAAACACAGTCTATTTAAATAAATTATAATGGAAAAGGCCTAGTTTACAGTGAAATTTATTAAACAAAATGCATTGAGTTATGCACACAATGTCTAAATATCAAGAGTTGATGTCTAATTGCAATATACTAATATAACTTTACATTTATGGTCTTTAATTTATTAAAAACAATGAAAAATATTCATGTGTTGAGAATGGTACTCTAAAAATCAGTTTTTTGATGTAATTCAAACAAAATGTCAAATATATACTGTAAATTCAGAGCCTGAACGTAAAAAAACGCGGGATTGTCAAATCCAAGAACCAAGTTTCAAATCAAAAATGTGGTGAATTTGAAATAAATATAATTTATGGGTGTCTCAAAAAGGATGCCAAAGGATCTAGAGTGGATGTGTACAAATTCTTTTAAGAATCATAGTCATTCTCAAAAATCACCCTATTCTATTTTAGGATGGCTAAAATTTTGATGCTTGATTACAGTAGATATCAGAAAACGCTAATAATAAAATATAATTATATAAAACAATATATTTTTATAATGTTACCTTTTCCTTGGTGTGTTAATAGTTCATTTGCTGTTGATAATGTGCTTGCATTTAATTGGATAGTTTTACCTCCAGTTGCCTTTGTGATAGGAAATCAATTTACCTCCCCAAGACCAACTGTGGTTGCAGAGGCAACTTGATTTCCTATTGCCAAGGCAACTGGAGGTGAAACTATCCAATTAAATGCAAGCACATTATCAACAGCACATTAACTATCAACACACCAAGGAAAAGGTAACATGATAAAAATATATTGTAATATATAATTATATTTTATTATTAGTGTTTTCTGAAATCTACTATAATCAAGTATCCTTAATAGCAATCCATGAATACATAGTATAGTAAGCCAATGGTTTATCTTTACCCCTCCTTTCTTCCTTGAAAAGAAGTTTTGTTGGCCCCTTGGCTACACTGGGGGCCAAAAAACTTTTAAAAAAATTTTGCGTCATCAGGAGGGTAGCTTATAAATCATTATATGGTTTTGTGGTTGTTATAATAGTGATTTAGAGTGCAGAATATTACATTGTTTCCAGTTTATAAAATTATACATTTCACTTATTTTCATATCTAAACATGGTTGTTGAGATTGAATTTTTCACTTAATTTTATCCAGAGTGGAGCTTCTTGATTTGGGTTGATTTGTCCTAGTTTCTTACTGTACATTCAATTTGGATTCCAGTTCCTGCAATTAATATCTGAGTTTACTAGTGGCATTCAAAAGTGATTTAGAAATTCAGTTCTTGGATTTGACAATCCCGCAATTCCAAAAAACATATTAAACTTAATGAAAATAGTTGATGGATTTGAACACTTCAAAACTGCTTCCAGTTAATCCATTTTGTCCATTGGAAATATGCTGTTTGACTTGAACTTTGCAAAGTGTCTGTGAGTTCCTGCATTTTTAGAAATTCAAATAAATACTCAAAGAATTCAATTTAATTAAAAAAGTATATCCTGCAAAAGTGATTCAAAATTTGGACCTAGGATTTGACAATCCCACATCTTTACGTTCAGGTTCTGAATTTATAGTACAGCCTAACCAACAAATTAGAGTCAGCTCTCCAAAAGATGGTTGAGCTTGAACATAACATAAGGGAAATTGTGGTAAATCAACTGGTAAATGAGGGAAGGTCCTTGGTCCAGCAAAACAAAATCACAAAAAATAGCCTGGGAACAATGTTCAACAAAGAACACAAGGAAATAATTTTAAATATTCAAAAGGAAATACCCAAGCAGTTGGATTTCAAAAGTGAAAGTTACAACTTGTGGGAATTTTCAAAAACCAATAGAAAGAATACTCAAACAATCAAACTAATTGAAGGAAATAAAATTTCAAAGATAATCAACACAAATGAAGAGGAAACCAACCAAATGGAAACAGAAAAAACAAAACACAAGCAAGAAGCAGGAGCGCTTCAAGAAATACTGTTAATTTATCAAACAAAAATCAAGAAGAAGCACAAGTTGCAAGAAAGATAAGAAAAATCAAACCTAGAAAAATAAATGAAGAGCAGCCAACACTCATGAAGCTTGCTGAAGAAGCGCCTGTGGCTGAGGGGGCCACAGGGGAAACAATTAGTAAGTCTTTTTTATGTTTTAGTTATATTTATATCAAAAACGCAGGTTCAACCTGCCAGCAAAGTTCCAACCAAGCGGGTTTGTGACCCGCAATCCAATTATCTGGTTACTTGAAGCCAGACTAGGAAGTCAACTTGAATTACCCAATCCAACAACATGAACAGATGATGATCCTTTACGGTGGATACCTTGTTTTGGCGCTTGACTCATTACCAGGATCAAGCCACCCCCTTCACCATCTAACTGTGTGATCAACAATCTTGTTCCTACTATCCACTGATTCACTATAGCTATATAATCACTATCTCTCAAAAAAGGTTATTATCTAGTTTCTAAATATTTTCCCCTTGTAACTCTGCTAAAACAGCACACTTACAACATTGGTAGCACAGGTAGGTTCTCCATCCTACCTTATTGTTGAAACTTCAGGCTTGACCCGCCAGCAAGGTTCCAACCAAGCGGATCCATGACCCGCAATCCAATTATCTGACTACTTGAAGCCAGACTAGGAAGTCAACTAAACTTACCAAATCCAACAACATGAACAGATAATGGACCCTCACAGTGGATGCCACTTTTTGGCGCTTGACTCACTATCAGGATCAAGCCACCCCCTTCACCATCCAAACCGTGTGATCATCAATCCTGTTCCTACTATCCACTGATTCACTATAGCTATATAATCAATATCTCTCAATAAAGATTATTATCTAGTTTCTAAATATTTTCCCCTTGTAACTCTGCTAAAACAGCACAGTTACAACATTGGTAGCACAGGTAGGTTTCCCATCCTACCTTATCTTGAAAAATTCCGCCTGTTGCCTGCACACGCCACAGCCAACAAATACTTGATAGAATCATGTCTGGCCTCCTGCCTGACTGGACCCCATACACCCCTGGTATTGCAATACCCGATGGCTTTGTCCTGTACCAGAATACAGTGATCCTGCTACCCGCCTTCAACACCATGTCTGCCCAAGGTTTCTTTCAGGCTCCTGCGTCTATGCAACAACCAAATGACAAGAATGCCATGCCTGCCTACGTATCCCAGAGACTTTGGAGCGCCGCCTTGGAACTTTTTGCAGGAGCCAACGACAACAACACTGCAGCATGGATCCAATCTGCTCAAAGCAAGCTGACTCAGATGGAATGTCCACAGAAATTCTGGATTGCGGAGATCTTCATCTGCCTTACACATGACGCTGGTACCTGGTGTGACAAGTGGTATAAGGAGCACACCAAAAAGAACTGGGACATTTTCAAACAGGACTTATTGGCAAGATTTGTGCTGAAGGACACCGCACTTATGATCATCTGCCAAGTAAAGAACCTGACTCAGACCGGTACTGTAAAAGAACTCACCCGCGCTTATAAAGAACTTTGCCTATGTGCACCTGCTGATATGGTCTTCAACAATCCAGCCACACACCTCATGTACTATGATGCTCTTAAGTTGTACGTAATGAGACACGTAACCCTGGAACAAGTGACCAACTTGCAAAGTCTATACTGCGAGGCTGAGAAGGCAGAACAAACTTCTAACGCGCTTCACAAGTAACAAACAGGAAAGAGAGAGGCCCAAGGACTCACATTCAAGTAGACGCTCCAACAGACCATCCCCTGGAAACAGTAACGGCAATTCCAACCACAAAACCTCAGGTTGAATGGACACGGGAATGGGAATAATGGACAATCAAACAGGACCCATTTCTGCGTGGCAACCACTCAAGACAACCATGACAAGGGAAAATCCCGGGGAGAGCATTAAGCAAGCCAAGCTCTCCCCAGACTACCCCAGACTTGCCCAATGATGAGTATTGTCCAGAGGATGTGGACCAATGCCCAATGATCCAAGTACCCTCGGAGGACCCAGTACTGTACACCATTGCCAGACACCCAAATAAATTGATGCCCTATCCTTTCTGCTTTCACAGTTACACAGGCTCTGCTCTCCTGGATTTGGGCGCAGACTAAACCCTGGTCAACAGTAGCTTTATCAACAAGTTCAAGCTAGCCACTAATCCTTTACGGATTAAGAACGTGGTTTTAGCTGATGAACACACATTGTTGTGATACGGGAAACTGCCCCCTTCTCTGTTATGCTAGAGAGCCTACACTCCACTATTCAAGGTCCTGTCATCAACTTTCCCAAGTTTGATATTGTACTGGGACTTGACTGGTTGTGGAAAAACAATCCTCACGTAGACTGGATAACCTTGGTATTGACCATTAAACGTGAAGGAGTTTACCACCAAATCTACCCCAACTCCGTAGATCAACTTCTGTGCAAACATGTCTTTGTACGCATCACTGAGACCTCAGACAAACAGGAGAACCTCAAGAAGATCAATTGGGACTCCTGTCAATACAAGATCATTCACTTCAAGGACCACCAGGATACCACCACAACACAGGATTGCAAAATCATAGCTCAACACCCGGAGATCTTCAAAGAAGCCCTCCCCAGGTTACCACCTAAGAAATACATAAAACATTCTATCCAACTCAAAGGAGTGGTCCCTAAAGCGCGTCCCATCTATTGCCTCACTCCTAACAAGGGCAACACGTTACACATGTACCTCAAGGAAGCCTTGGAGAAAGGACTTATCTGTCCCTCACAGTCCCCTTTTGGTGCCACAGTATTCTTTGTGGCTAAGAAGGACGGTACCCTATGCTTAGTCACAGACTACCAAGCCCTAAACAAAGTCACCATCAAAAATTGCTATCCACTACCACTCATTGACAATCTCTTTGATGCCTTTGTTGGCGCCGCAGTCTTCTCCAAGATTGATCTTACAGCAGGCTATAACCAGATCCGCATCAAAGAAGAGGACATCCTCAAAACAGCCTTCTGCACCAAGTACGGCTTGTACGAGTGTGTGGTGCTTAATTTTGGTATGACAAATGCTCCGTCAACCTTTGTAACCTTCATGAACAAGGTGTTTGCTCCCCACATTGGCAAGCATGCCCTGGTATACCTGGACAACATTATTGTTTACAGCCTGTCAGTGGAACAGAATCACAAGGATCTGGAGGCAGTCTTTGCCACCCTAGCGCAACACAAGCTGCTAGCCAAACCTTCCAAATGCCAGTTCTTCTGAAAACAACTACCCTTCTTGGGACACATAGTTTTGAAAGATGGCATTAAACCCAACAGTCAGAAAATCCAGGCCATTTGCAAAATGCACCACCCAAAGACAAGTCAGAACTCCTCACCTTCCTGGGGATGGTTGTCTATGTACAACAATTCATACCCAACTGTGGCGTCCTGACTGCTCTGCTATCTGCCATAACTGGTGCCAAATCTAAATTTTTGTGGACTCCTCAACGTGACCCTTGCTTCAGACGCCTTAAGGAGGAACTCAAAACAGCACCCATCCTCCAATACCCTAAACGCAATGGGGAATACAAAATGGAAACAGACGCCTCTTATGCATCCATTGGAGGGGTACTACAAATAAAAAACAACGCTGATGACTTCCTACCTGTGGCCTATGAATCACGCAAACAGACAGACAGTGAGTGCCAGTATCCCATAGGCGACAATTAGCTGTTGGCAATTGTACACTGCCTAGTCAAATGGTGTTGTTACTTAGAGCAACAGGAAGAGTTCACCGCCTTGAAAGACTACAAGTCACTCATCTACTTCAAAACCCAAGCAAATCTATCCCGCAGACAAGCCATATGGATGGAGCTTTTGGAAATATTCAGCATGCTTATACATTATAAGCCAGGCCCAGAGCTGACCATGGCTGATGCATTGTCTTGATTATACGTCAGAGCCACAAGAGGTGAAAATGGGCTCAACCCAGATTGGCACCTCCTTGTGCTACGTACCAAAGATGAAGGTTTCCCCTTGGGTACTACAGATATCATAAAGGAAACTGTTATCAAAAACAAACATCTATTTGACAACTTCTATGGAACCCTCCACCGGAAAATTTCTAATGGGACAACCATACCATACATTCCTACACACCAGCAAGTTGATACCATCCTACACTATCACAGATACCTTGGCCATACAAAGAGTCAACACCTTTACAAGTTTCTAAAACACAAAGCCTGGTGGCTGACCTTATACCAAGACGTCCAAGAAGTCTTGGATCAGTGTGAGGTGTATGAAAAGTTTGCAAAGAGTGAGAATCCCCCAAGTCTGTATTGTCCATTTGCACACAATTACCATTTAAGGTGTGGGCTCTGGATATTGTGGGGCCTATGCCCAGGAAACATAACAACAAAAAGTACATTATCACCGTCATCAACTTTGCCACACGCTGGCCAGTAGCACAAGCAGTTAAAACACATACCGGAAATGACGTATGACGCTTCATAGGAAAGGAAATCATCAGCAAGTTTGGAAAGCCAGAACTCCTGATAACCAATGGAGGCAAAGAATTGACCTCTGAAAAGACCAACATATACCTTACCAAGAATGGGGTCCAACATATGGTGATAACACACTACCATCCTCAGGCCAATGGATGCGTGGAGCAATTGAATGGCAGCCTCATGCAAGCCTTGGCCAAGCTCACTGCTAGGAGACCTGAGGACTGGTACAAGCAGCTATTGAATGCATTACTTGTATGCCAGACCTGTGTGAACAGATCCACTGGCAAAAGCCCCTCCAAGCTAGTTTATGGAACATAACCCAATATCATCCAGGCGCTATCAGGACCTAAGCTGGAGACACCAGACAAAGTCCCCCCGCCCCGCTCAGATCCCCAGGTCATACAGGCCAATAACAACCAGACAGAAAGAGAAGAGAAGCGCCTACAAGAGTATTTTGTCCCCATCAAGTACAGACACAAGTTGGGCAACAAATTCTGGGTCATGAACATTGAAAAAAGTAAACTAAAACCAGAGAAAAGGGGCCCTGCTATCATCCTAAAGGTAAACAACAATAACACTTACCTTGTGCAAGGGCTTGGGAAGCGCAGACAGGCAAGTGTTGCAACCAAGTTTCCAGACTCAACTGCTAATGTATCTTACAATACACAGGGGGCGCTCAATGAGTTGCCCCTTGACATATCTAACAACATGGATTGATCTGATGGCAATGTCAAATGGCAGGTACTTCATCCTAATTAGGAGTGCTACCAATTTGACCTGCTGATCCCCTCACAAGTTATTCCTCATCTTCAAACCTTACATGGAACTTCCCACTATGCCACCCCCTGTGGCCTTGTGGCTTTCCCCATATAGTATATTAATCACAATATTCTACAATAAACAATACCTTATTCTATTCATTCTTGTCCTTTCTATTGGACTGTTGTCTTCCCCAATTCAAATACTGAATCCTCATTGGTTCAGTTGCAGCACAAGGTCATCCACCATGATTGTCTCAGACCTTGAAAGGCAAGACAAAGACAACGTGAGACCATGTTACCCCCCACCAAACAACAGTTAGTCCAGTATGGTGCCTGGGCTTCTGATAACCTCCCTGACAACCTGCCCCCAGAGGAGGGCAACTCTCAGCCGGGGGGGGGTGTTGAAACAGCAGGCTCAACCCGCCAGCAAGTTTCTGAGTAAACAGGTTCACAACCTGCAATCCAATTATCCGTCCACCCGCAGCCAAGTTAGGAAGACAACTCAAATTACCAAATACAAAAACATGAATAAAAGCTGATCACTCTCGGTGGGTGACTTGTTTTGGCGCTTGACTCATTACAAGGATCAAGACAGCCCCTTCACTATCCAGCCATGTGATCAACACAATCATTTTCCTGTTATCCTTGATTTGCAATAGCTATATAATCCATATCTCTCAATAAAGATCATTATCTAGTTTCTAAATATTTTCCCCTTGTAACTCTGCTAAAACAGCACAGTTACAACATTATACTTCTTCTTAACCACCTTCTGGAAGTCTCCCTTGTAGTCCTTGTCCTTACTATTTCTCTTCTTAGGTGACACCTGGTTGGCCAGGTCACAAAACTTGGAATAGTCTGGGCCTGCTCCTCTTGCAGCTTGGAGAAGGATTTTTTGTACTTGGGGTTGGACCCAAACTTCACCTTCAGGTGCTTGTGCCACACTTTCAGGCTGGATGTGATCTTTATCTCTCCCTTGAGACAGGCGCTGTGGCCCTGCTCTTTCCTCTCTGGGCAGTCACCTTCTTACCTACCCATTGCCACTCAAAGTAATCAAGGTAGCCCTTGAAAATGGTATAGTGCTTCTTGATATAAGCATCCTCCAGGAGGGCCTCAAAGCCAATCCCAGTATGCTCTGGACGCACAAAAGACAAGGCAGCAAACTGGGTTAAGGCAAAGTCTCACTTACCTTTACCATTGTTTAAATACTTCTCAAAGATCTCCTTCTTTGTCAGGGATCCACTAATTGGGAAGTCTCTCTCCAATTGAATGAAGGAGAGCTCCCAAGTTGAATTTGACTAGAGTGAACCCTAGTAGAATCCCTATCATTAACATGTGTAGAAAGTGACCAAATAAGTGGAATCTCCCCAAGAAGGGAGTGAAATGGTTTAGAAGATAATAGACGCTGGCGTACCCCAAGACCAACCAGGGGGCCTTGGGGTGGATAATAGGTGGGAATTGTGCTGTTTCTACGTAAGGGGCATGGCAGTGACGTGGTCCAAAACAATACCAAATTGAGTCTTCTGATTTATTGGTAGGAGTTAGTTCAAGAGTTTCAAAGTTCACATTGGTTTGCCCATAACTGATTAACACACAAAAAGTCCAAACAAGGAGGATGAACTTCATGCTGTTGAAGGGGAACCTTTGTAATCTACTAATCAAGTGTTTAGAGGTTAAAAATATAGATTTATTGGTTTGATAGAGATCAAGAGAAATTGTTGGAGCAATTTGATCAAGGAAAAATATTTAGTTTAAATACTTAAGTAATTGGATGAGGGAGCATAGTGGTTACCAGGTGATCCTGCAAGGGTAGTTTGGTCAGTATTGCCTTGCAGGTCTGCAGCAGGCTTCAGCCTGCAATGCAAAAAGAGGTAGGTTGGATTATTGAGCTGTAGTATTCTACTGGTCTCTGGTGTGGATGGTATTCTGAGCCTGGATGAGCAGTATTCCTTTGGCTTGTTTGAGTTGCCTTGATTGATTGGCTAGAAGTGTTTCCTGTGCACTGGTGGTTGGCTGATCTGCATTTATTTTTTGGTTTGATTGGCTGGTTTTGGGGTTTTGGAGCTTGTCTTTAATGTATTTTTGTTGCTGATGTTGCTCTCTTCATCCTTGGTTCTGATTTTTAAATTTAAACTAGGATTTATATTGAACCTTAAGTCTGAGTGTTTGCTTTTGCTTTTGCTCTTGCTTTTGTTCTTAAAACCACATTCATTTATCAATTTTAAACGCAGATTTGGGTTGATTGTATTAAATGAATTAGATTGCTGATTAACTCTATTTTCCACATTTAAATTGTGTTTTCTGTGATTCATTTGTGTTTTAAAAACCCCAGAAAAAGAACAATAACTTATGTAAGGGATAGAATCCCTTACATTCTTGCTCTTAAGATGCTTGATGAGGGCCTGCCTAAAATGGAAGAATTAGACCTGTACTTCTCCATTGAAGGTGGCCTTAAAGGCTCTGAACTGAGATTGCTCATAGTCAATGATAATCACCTTTGGCCCAAGTATGAACACATGAGCTAGCTGCTCTGCAGCTAGGGTGGACTCATCCTTCTCAGAAGAGGAGGGATTGGCCCTTGTGGCGTGGGTGGGAGGGGTGAGCTGGTTGGCAGGAAGGGAGCTCAAAGCATCCCAGAAAATTTTGAATGCTCTGGCATAGACCTCTGTCTTGGTACCAGGCAGGAGAAAGAAAAAAAGGGGATAACCTGGGCATTGAATTGCCCGTGCAGGACCCAAAGCTGCTTGAAAAGGGTTAGGTAGGTTGCAAATGTGCCTTTGAACAGCCAGATGGTAGCAGTGTTGAGCTGCTCCAGGTTTTGGGTTGTGTCCTAGGCTATGATCTTATCCTCCACTTCCTGCCCATTATCATGGAGTAGGAGAATCTCTCCATCCTCAGTTTTCTTGAGGGCATAAAAAAAGACCAGTTCTTTGATTGTGGTGGCAATCCTGGCCAAGGGATTGGTGGCTTGGCGCCTATCACTAACAAACTTAACCAACTGGCTGTAGGTTGACACCCTCTTCAGATTGGTGGGGGAGAGGTGCTTACAGACAAGCACAGCCAGCTGGGTGGGGGAAAGGTCCTTGGAGGTAGGCATGATCTGCACAAGGTACCATTTCAGGAGATGGGCTATGGTTGTATTGGTAATGGTGCAGGTATGATCACCCTTAATTGTTTGGACTAAGTACCAGCGCTCAGTGTTGAGGCACACTGGGAAGGAGCGGTCCTCACAGGTATAGTGGCAGCTCTTGAAGCCCCAATTGGCGTTATTGTATGAGAAGATGTAACCATTTGCTACCATGGCTGGCCCCCCTTTGATACTCATTATGGGGAAGTATTTTGGCAAGGTGGGAGGAAACTTGAACTTCCCATCAACATTGCAGATATTATGGGCCACAAGAGGGTCCTATGGGCCATCAGGAGCATGGCAGAAGCCAAGGAAGTAATCAGGGTGGGGCTTTGAATTATCCCCTGATGAACTTGAAGGAGGGGGGTTTGGTGGGGAAAGCAGAAGAGGGCTTATATTGGTGCTCCTCATGTGTAGAAGACTTATCCTTTGGAGGGAACTTCTTGGCCTGGCGCCGCTTCTTGGTAGGCCCTTGTCTGAAGCAGAGTTATAGAAACTGTGTTCAGTAACTGAACCATCAGTTTCCTCTCCCCCAGTGGAGTGAGCAGGGCTCTTCTTGGGAGAGAGCTCAGGGGAGGGCTTAGGAGTGGTCTTCTTTGATGAGACAGGGTTTTTCTTTGGAGTCTTGGGGGCCTTGGAGGGACGCTTGGTACTCTTTGGTTGCTTTGGGGTGTTCTTGTCCTAAAATAATAAGCTACAATCTCTAAGGTAAAGCTTTGTATTTAAAAAACAAAACAAAATAACTTAAAAAACTAATATATAAAAAATAAACTTTATATGGCTTTTATTGACATTTAAAATTTAAAAAATATTTGTATAGTTTTTACTTTATTATAGTTTTAAATAATAAGTTAAAAGTTAAGAAATTTATATAAAAGTAGTAGGTTTAGATATAAACTTTATTTTAAAGATTAGAAAATATAAAATAGAAAAGTTAAAATACAACATATCAAAAATCAGATGTTTATATTATATAAAACATAAAGTTTTGCATGTGAGACATGAAAAGCGTCAACATTATAATTGACAATTAGTAAAAAAGCTGAATTCTCACTGTCAATTAGAAAAATTGTAGACATTATTATTGACAACATTAAAACTGTCAACATTTTTTTGAAAATTTACTATGAAAAAACATAGTACACTTAATTAAATTTAAGCAGGCTAGAAAATATTAACTGTTTTCTGTGTGTTTTTGTTCATATAATAAAATTAAAAAAATATGAAAATAAGTTAAGAAATTATTGAAATTCTTTATTTCTTTATTAAAAATTATATTTGGGTAGTGTTAATAGGATTTTTTACCATTGTGTATATTGAAAGTTGTAAATAAGTTCTCTTCAGAAATGAAAAATGTAAAGTGTCAACAATGTCACTTACAACATTCTTTATAGAAGGTGGCATATTAATTTAAGCTTAATTGCACCACTCTAATTTGCTTAACTCCACCCTGGCAGATGATCACAAGCAAATAGACAACATTTCCAAGTGTTGATATTATTTTTAATAATAAATTCTGTAGTAACTTACATAGTAACTCACACTTAAATTATTGGATTGCCGTTAGCCACCAATCCACTTAATATATTAAAGTCAGAATAAGTGCCACAGATATATTTATCAGAGGAACATTTTAACAATCAAATGTATGTGCAATGTCTTTTTATACATATTAATTTAATAAAAAACTATTTTTAAATCACACTTTATTTTCTATTTGTTTTCACAACGTAAAAGTGTCAATGTCAACACTTTCTAAGCTGAACTTATTTTTAATAACAAAACTGAAACATCTACAACAAAAAAATAAACTAATTTTTATTAGTAAAAGTAAAGGGAAAAATTGGGTTAAATTGGGTTTTGTATTAAGGTTAATATTAAATTGTTTCAAAATGGCCACAATTTTGTCATTTTTTCTGGGTTTGCACCCCTGAATGCTTTAAAAATGGGAATTAAGCTAGTGCAACTAGCAAAAAAACATAGGAAATTTCAAGTTTTGATTCAACAGTGACCATTTTGACAAAGTTTTGACATGGGCGCTGTTGCCAATAATATAGTGAAAGGAAGAGGAGTCTCATTGGGCAGTCAGAGAGGCAATGTCTTGATGTGTGGATGTTTTTGTCAATTGGTGGGAACTTGGACACTCTCAAATCACTTTTGTTGAGGCCAACATGATCAAGCATAGCAATGTTGGTTGTTTATGTAAATTGATCTGTAAGTATTTGCTAACAAATTGTAGAAAATAAAAGAAAGTTTTTGCTATTATGGAAACCCTTGGTCATTTGGTATTGATCTAAACCACAGGGACCAAGAAGCGCTACCATGGAATATGTTTGGGATCTGACAGTGGCATAAAGTGCTACACTATCCTTTGACCCCTTCTTGACTCACTCATGCCCTTATCTGAGTGAACAGTAAAATGATTATTCATCTATATAGAAGAACTGGAAATTTCTAGTCTTGTTTAGGGCCAGTTAGGTTTCAGTGTAGATGCAACAATTGTTACAACTGAGTTTCCAGACTTGCCTGCCAATGTATCTTACAATACACAGGGGGCGCTCAATGAGTTGCCCCTTGATGTATCTAACAACATGAACCAATCTGAAGACAATGCCAAATTGTGGGCACTTTCTCCTAATTAGTAGCACTGTCAATTTGACCTGCTGATCCCGCACAAGTTATTCCTTGGCTCCAAACCCTACATGGAACTCCCCACTATGCCACCCCCTTGTGGCCTTGTGGCTTCCCCATTTAGTATATTAATCACAATATCCTACAATAAATGAGATCTTATTCTTACTATTCTGTCCTTTCCTATTGGACTGTTGTCTTCCCCAATTCCAAATACTGAACTCTCATTGATTCAGTTGCAACAGTGGTAGCAGAAGTAGGTTTACGACCTATCTTAAAAACAAAATCCCCCAAGAAAGGATGGAGTACAGGCTGTCTGGCTACTCCCCAACAAGAAACCTTCCTGCCAATCCCCAAGGGGGACATCCCAACGGGTACGTCATCTATCAAGACCAGCTAGTTCTCACCAGTGTGTACAATTGGCTCCACCTTGGGCAGTGTAACGCCAGTGCCACCCTGCCCCAGTCAGATCTGTCCCAGCGCATGCTCAACCTTCAGCTAGAATCCTTTGCTGGTGGTGTAGAGGGGGCCAACATTGTCAAATGGCTCTGGTCCACCAAAACACGCCTTTGTATCTGACAGGTCCCGGAGTCTATGTGGGTTGCCACTGCATCTGGCTGCCTCACAGGGCCTGCCGCTGTGTGGTTCACCAACTGGGCCAGCCAGGAGTTTGACATCACCTGGGCAACATTTTGAGACGCTGCCAAATCCCAATATAGTGAAACTTTCTCTCCCATTGTCTTGGGGACTCCCCTCTTAGCCATCAAGCAGACTGGTTCCGTCCCCAAGTATCTCACCGCTTGGCAACAAGCCCTTGCTGCCGCCTCCAAAGCAGTGACCAATGGAAACGCCATGTTGCTCACTCTCATTGTTAATGGGTTAAAACCCCATGTTTGCAAGTGGGTTCCAGTTGACCGTTGCACCTCTATTGACAACTGCTATAAAGCCATTGTAGAGGCCAATAACCAGGCTTCAATGGGCTTCCGCCGCACCAACAATGCTCCACCCCAACCACGTCCTGCACCTAACAATGGTCAAGGTCAAGTGGGCTGTTGCCAACCTTGCCAACAAGAAAGTGCAACTAAACGCCCCCACAAGGGGGAGCTCCAGCTAGCGCTAATTGAGGACCAGGAAAAAGCCTGGGGGTTGTAGCAACAAGAGACCTTACAACCCCAACCAACCCGTCCTCTCAGCCCTTGCCTGCAAAGAATTCCTGCAACTATAATCTTCACAAGGTCAAAACCCTAGACGTCTTTCAGGTTCATAGCAACGGCCCCGTGTTGCAAGCCGCTCATTCTGCAAATAAAGTAACACGCTTGTCCTATCCCTTCTGTTTCCGTGGGAACACCCACAAGTTACTGGTAGATACCAGGGCTGATCACACCATGATAGATCAAGCGTTCACTGACTCCCAACAATTAGACCGAGTACCCAGCAGGTTCAAAGCAGTACATGTAGCTGATTCCCGCAGAATTGCCATCACCCATGAGACAGTGCCCTTCTCTGTAAGGATGGGAAACGTCCAGGTTAAGCTCTCTGGGCCAATCATGGCAGGCCTCAGCCACAACATAATTGCTGGCCTCAACTGGCTCTGGCATAACTGCCCCTACATTGACTGGGATACCTCTGTCATCACCCTCAATAGAATGGGGTGGTTTTTCAGATTTACCCCATGAAAATGAACAAACTACTACATGACACTGTGTTTGTCAGAATGACAGAAACAGGCTCATATGATTTCAAGGGGGGAGACTAGACTTTAATCAATGTTCAGTCAAAGTTATCCTTGCAGAATCATCTGAAGTCCCTCCCTTGGCTACTCCACCTCCACCAGCACTTGCTGCTCTCCTCAAGGAGTATAAGGACGTTTTCAGTAAAACACTGGACCAACTACCCCCTCCCCAGGAGATCCAGCATGTGGTACAACTGCAAGGGTTGCTTCCCAAGGCATGTCCCCTCTATTGCTTGACATCAAAAGAAGATGAGACCCTCTTCCAGGACCTCATGGACGCGCTTGGTAAAGGCTTTATCTGCCCCTTGCTTTTGCCATACAGAGCCGCTGTCTTCTTTGTAGCCAAGAATGATGGGTACCTTTTCTTAGTCACAGACTACCGCGCCTTAAATGAGGTGAATGTTAAGAATAAATACCCCCTGCTGTTGATTGACAATCTGTTTGACACACTCACAGGCGCAAAGATCTTTAGCAAGATTGATCTCACTGCGGGGTACAACCAGGTCCGCATTGCACCAGGGGATGTTGTTGTGTTCTGGGGCGCGGCACAGACACACAACGGGAAATCCTAACCTTAGGATTGGATTTGTACTAAGTCTTGGTTAGATGACAGGGAAGGCTATGTGATTACCTTGCGGCCCTGGAAGAATAATCTCTACTAGATGTGGCTAGAGAGAGGCGCAGAAGTACTGGAAGACACAAAGAAAAAAATGTGAATAGAACTTAATTTTATTGATAAATAGGGAAATTGAATATATAGTGGTAGACGCTACCACAAAACACTACCAGGACGGTAGGATCACTTGCCACAAGCATGAGTGGGGCAAGTGAGTTGCGCAGAGTCAAGAAACCAAACAATTGGATTTCCTGATTCAGTTACTAACTCATTTTGAAAGGCAAAAGCAAAAGCGAGGGATTTGTCTTTGAAATGGCCCACCAATTGCAAAATTGAAACATTGTGAATAGCAGCATTCACAAAAGATGTGGCAAAAACTGCCTTCTGCACACGCTACGGGTTGTTTGAGTGCCAGGTCATGAACTTTGGGATGACCAACACTAATTCCACCTTTGCCATGTTAATGAACAAAGCATTTGAGGAATTGATTGGGATGTGTGTCATTGTGTACCTTGGGGACGTTATTGTCTTCAGTCAAGATCAAACCACGCACCTCCAACACCTCTGTGCTGTCCTTGAAACCCTTTGGAAAAACCAATTGAAGGCTAAACCCTCTAAATATGAGTTCCTCAGGTTAGAGCTCTTGTTCATTGGGCACACCATATCTTCCCAAGGAATAAATCCTGACCCTCCAAAATCAAAGCAATCACAAGAATGCCACCCCTCACCAATGTGGGCCAGGTGTGTACCTTCTTAGGCATAGTTGCCTACATGTGCAAGTTCATCCCAAATTGCGGGGAGCTTATTGCACCTCTCACTGAACTCCTAAACACCAAACAGCGCTTTCAATGGACTCCTGCCAGATATCAAGCCTTTGAGATGTTGAAGTAAAGACTTACAACTGCACCTGTATTGCAATTTCAAAATCAAAACCACCAATACAAACTTGAGACTGACACCTCCAACAGAGACATAGGGGGAGTTTTCCTCCCTGTAGCATACAAATCCAGGAATCTCACTGATCCAGAACAACACTACCCAACCATGACAAGGAACTAGCAGCAATTGTGCACTGCAGTGAGAAGTGGCACTGTTACTTGGAGGGGGCCACTTTTCCACCCTGCGTCCTAACCAACCACAAGTTGCTCCAGTACTTTGACACACAGTCCCACTTGACACACCAACAAGCAGGCTGGGTTGAGCGTTTGTCTCCCTACCAGTTGCACATTTAATACAAGCCTGGGATAGAACTTGTCACAGTAGATGCCCTCTCCAGGCTATATGTAGCATCCATCACCAGGGATAACAGTTTAGACCCAGATTGGCCAATGCTTTATCTCTGCCCTGAGGCAACCTGATATGAAGGCCTTAATTTGGTAACCATCTCCAAGCTGAAGGACAACAAAATTTAGTTCACCACAGATGCTGGCAACGTCTTCTGCTGGGCAGAGACAGGTGAAAAGACGCCTTATATTCCCATCACACAACAAGGCGACACCATACTATACTACCACCACACCTTGGGTCATATCAGAGGATGGAACCTCTTCAAGATCATGAAACGTAAGTTTTGGTGGCTGTGTATGCAGCAAGAAATATTGGATCTCCTCAAAAAATGTGTGTTGTGTGAAAAGAATACATCTAAACCTGCACCCCCCAAGTCTGTCATGCCTATTAAGGCCATGGAACCCTTCAAGCAGTTGGCTCTCAACATTGTCAGACTGCTTCATGAAGACAGACTGGGAAGAAATTCATCATAACTGCCATTGACTACTTCACTCATTGGCCAGTGGCCTGGGAAACAACTAACCACACTGCCACCACCAGCATCCGCTTTTTTGTAAAAGAAATTGTGGCCTACTTTGGGCAGCCTAAACGTCTCATCACAGATGGTGGCCCTGAGCCCGCTGGGCATATCATGAAGGCATACTGCTCCAAGAATGCCCTTCAGCAAATAGTCACAACCTCATACCATCTGCAATCCAATGGACGCGTGGAACAATTGAATGGTTTGCTGGTCCAACTGATTACCAAACTCTCACAGGAACATCCTAATACTGTGTGGACTGAACACTTGCCCACTGCTCTACTCATCTTGCAAGCAAGAATCAACAGAGGCACTGGGTTCAGCCCCAGAAGCCTGGCCTTTGGGACGCCTAACAGCTTGGCGGGAGTAGAATAAGGGAAACTACAATCCACAGTATCCGCAAAACCCCCCTTGTTACCTACCCCTTCCCTGAGCCAGTGGCATGCCAAAGCCCAAGAAATCGAACACAAACAAATTGAGGGGGGAAACACCTCATGACCAGATACATCATAAGTGATCCTGTGTACACCCTCAACCCCAATTCAGCTAAGCTATAACCCGATCACTTAGGGCCCTTCAAGATAGCCACGGTCTATGACAACCACAACTATCAACTTAAAGATGCCTAAGGAAACACCAAAAGACTCCCTACAATTGCTTGTGCCCCTGCCGTTCCATCCCCACACAAAGGATGTTTGTGCAGACCTTCCCAGACCTCCTGCAGTCTCTGATCCTGGTGTCTGAAAACAAGCAGGGGACAAGGGGGGTGTTGCAACCAAGTTTTTTGCTTGCCTGCCAACATATCTTACAATACGCAGGGGACACTCAATGAGTTGCCCCTTGACGTATCTAACAACATGAACCAATCTGAGGGCAATGTCAAATTGTGGGCACTTTCTCCTAATTAGGAGCACTACCAATTTGACCTGCTGATCCCACACAAGTTATTCCTTGGCTCTGAACCCTACATGGAACATGTCACCCCCTTGTTGTCACGGTAGGTTTCATAATGCTGGGTATTGTTTGTCCAAGCAAGAAGGCTTGGAAAGCCGGGAAACCAATATCAAAATTGACCAAGTTAACAGATTTAAACCAATCAGTCAATTGGAAATGGGTCACAGCTGCTCCAGTCTGCCAGCCAAAACCAGCTCCCCCTTTCAAGCTGACATTGATAAATTGACGTGATTTGAGGGTCACCCAATATGAGCTTGTTAATTGGCAGGGTCATCAGAAACTGGTCATTCAAGGGTTCTTTGCAACCTGGACCAGATACTCACTTGACAATGTGGAAGGAATAGGAGGTCAAGATTCAGGTGGTATTGCTTAGTTGCTTTTTTTGATATATATTGAATAATTTTCCCTGTTTCAACTCTAAGAGTTGATTCCTCCTAAAAATCTACTCAATAAAAATCATTTATCCAAAGTTCTAATTTCCAATTCAAAAATGCATCCTGTGATCAGGTTGTTGCAGTATATTCTGTACAATCTGATTCTGACCCAAATCATTTCTGGAAGATGGGGCCCTGCAATTGGAACTTTGTTGTTGGTGCTGCCCAATGTTAATTTGATGCCAGTCAATCTTGGAGCTTCCCCCCATTCTGGAAAATGAAAATTGTGTTAATTCTCAATGCCCAGAATTTTATGCGGAGGATGCATTGATGCTTTCTCAGGTTCTTTATCTTGGATTACTTTGGTTAGGATTAATTGTTTTGCTTTATCCTGGTATTACAATTGGAAATTTTACAAAACAATATTTAAAGCCGCGTTGGTGGTTAATCATCAATTCTATGTGGATTTGGGTGGTAATTCCCCATCACTTAGAAGCAGCTTTATACTATCCTGCAATTTCCGTCACATTACTCAACTCTTCTACGTCTGAGTTTTTGGAAGCAGTTTGCCTTGAATTTGTGTTTCTTTTCTCCTGCTCCGTTGAGATTTCTGCGTTTACCATGTTTATTTGCATCAGCTCATTTCTGAGTTTTCAGTTTGGGCTTTTCTTTAATTTGTGATTTCCATCTCCAGTTGCAGCTGTTGAGACTGGATCCTCTGTTTCCTATTTCTGTTGTGTCATGTCATTTTGGCGTCCGGATTTTTTTCCTGCTCCACCCACAGATGAAATCTTGCGTGAAGTTTTGTCAGCATTATCATTTTATTCCGGCTCTAGCCTTAGTCACAAATCCCAAGTTTACCATGTGATGACAAAGGTTTCCAAAGATGCTAAAGAATGGTTGTTGTCTGCGGTGGAGCGCAATCCACGTGTTTTAACTGATAGTACATCTCTATTCCCTTTGTTGAAAAATTTGTGTGTATCTATTGAGGAGCTTAAAGTATACCGTAAGCTGTACGCCTTCTGTCAGGGTAAAAATCCGCTTTTGGTATTCCTTCCTCAGTTTCTTGCCTACTGCCAAACAATTGATGTTCCCAAGGTGAACAAACTCTCAGTGTTGTGGTTAGCAGTTGACCAAACTGCCCAGGATTTGGCGTTTTGGGATTCCCTGTTAACCACAACTGAGGCCATGGTAAGCCAAATTCTTTCTCTGGTCTCAAATCTGTCCACTTCCAAGCAAGGTACGTTGGTAATTGAGGACAAACCCGCAGTGCGCTCTTGGTTTTCTGGTCCTAGTTCTGCGGCAGCTCCTTCCAGCCAAGGTCAGGATTGTTCTTCTTGTAGCTTTTCTCAGTTGCAATTGGAAGTGGTGAACAAACCTGTCCATGTGACTGAGGCACCTGTGGTGTTTGTTCCCAATAGCTCTGTGGCAATGCTTCAGCACGTCATACCTACAAAGCCTTCTGAGGTTATGTCCAAAGAGTTGCCTCTTGTGCCCATTGATTGTAACTATCCTGTTCTTCCTGCTGCTGTTCAAGAAATGATCAAGCAATACTTTCAGGAGCATCCTGCCTCCTTAGCCGCCGTCTGTACTACCAAGGAGAAGCAAACTCCTGCTGAGATTGCAACCTTTGCTGCCAATAAATCTACTTCTGGTTACTTCTTGTTTTATGGTAACATAGATAATGGTCAAACTATCTATTGGTCAGCCATTTTATTGGAAACAGGTGCTTCCAAGAACTTCATGAGTGTGGAGACTGCAGACTTACTACAGCTCAAGTACCACCCTGGAATGCTTGTTAGGGGTGGAAACTGTCAAGTGTTCCCCTCTTTCCAGCTGAAGAAGCCAGTTACTTTTGTAGTTGCAGGTCAGTCTTTTACTGCAAGGTTTTCTGTTTGCTCTACCCTGATTTATCCTATCATTTTGGGAG
Source organism: Entomophthora muscae (assembly GCA_014839935.2). Taxonomy (NCBI): domain Eukaryota; kingdom Fungi; phylum Entomophthoromycota; class Entomophthoromycetes; order Entomophthorales; family Entomophthoraceae; genus Entomophthora; species Entomophthora muscae. The sequence continues at coordinate 623,064 of QTSX02002851.1, read as the reverse complement.
TAAGTTGGTGGAGAGAACATAATGTATTGACCTTACTGGAGAAAAATGAGCTGCAGGTGGAACACTCTTTGGGTATAACTATTTGTATTCCGCTTTTGGATATGTCTGAATTGGAGCAATCATTGCAGATAATACAATCAGTTCCTGTCCCTGTCCCCGCAAGTTCAGATTTACCGGCATGCTTGCAACCCTGGTCTGCAGCATTTGACACCACCAGAGGCAAGGTCCTTCCCAAGCACACTCAGTTTGACTTTGACTTTAAGGTTACTGTTGATCTGATTTGCATTGCATCTCCTATTTACCCTTTAACCTTGAAGGAAGATGCATTTTTGGAAAAATGGACTTGCAACATGTTGGCAAAAGGCTACATTTTTAAGAAGGCTTTGTTGATCTGCTCTCTGTTATTGTAGTTCAGAAGTCCAATGGGTCTCTTTGTCCTTGTGTTGACTACATGAATTTGAATAACATTACGATTCCAGATCCTTACCCTTACCTCTCAAAGCACAGATCTCTAGGTGTGTTGAGAAGGCCAAAATATTCTCAAAACTTGATCTGTTGAATGCTTTCAACCAAATCAGGATTGCAGAAGTAATGGAATGGTTAACAGCATTCAGAACCAAGAAGGGCATCTTCCAGTTTTGTTTAATGCCTTTTGGTTTGAAGAACGCTCTGGCTTGCTTTCAGCGGCTAAATGATTTGGTCTTGGGGGATCTCCTAGGTGTTTGTGCCATTGCATATATGGATGATATCTTGGTGTTCTCTCCAGATGAGGAGTCCCATAAGGCCCACTTGTTGGCAGTTGTAGAGCGCACTCTCCAGGAAAACTTGATCATCAAAAGGAGTAAGTATGAATTCTTTAAACGTAAGGTTACCTTTCTGGGTAATATTATCTTTGAGGATGGCCAACCATAGCCCCTGACAAGGAAGCTGCAGTTTGAGAGTATGCTACGTCAGTGACAGTATCTTGACTCCGTAGTTTCTTGGGTACATGTACGTTCTTGAAGGAATTCACCCCCCCACTTGTCTGAGGTGACTGCCCCTTTGTATTTGGCTAGTGAAAAGACAACTTTGGTCTGTACGCCTAAGTGTGCAGCTGCATTCTCAGCAGTCAAGGCTCTTTTGCTGTTGTCACCTGTGTTAAGTCATGTGGATCTTGAGCTACCTTTTGTGGTCTACAAAGATACCTCTAAATACGCTGTGGATGGTGTGCTGTTGCAGACAGCTAGCGACGGGATTGAGAGACCTGTAGGGTATTTCTCCCAGAAGATGGAGGCTTGTGAACACAACCACATGATTTACGACAAGGAATTGTTTGCTGTTGTGGAATCTCTGAAGCATTGCCATCATCACCTCATGTTGGCATGTCACTCATTTGTAGTAAGAACAGATCACAAAGCTCTTCTGTATTATTGACAACCCAGGGTTCTGTCAAGTTGTCAATCCAGATGGCATGATGATCTGACGCAATACAAGTTCTGCTACAAATTTATTAAGGGATCTGGCAATCACTTGACTGATGCACTGAGCAGAAACCCCTCTCATCTCCCAGATACTAGTATGGACGCTGAGTTTAACACTCATACTATGATCCCAGACAAGGCAGTGGCGCCTTTTGTATTGCCTCCGCCGGCTACATTGGCCACCATGTCCTTAGCTGAGGGTGCAGATCTGGACCTGTATTCCAAGGTTAATTTTCTGCAACCTTTGTCCAAAGGCTATGATAGGCTGTTAGAGCTAGCATGTACAAACCCAGTGGGTCAGACTCAGGGTTATCATAAGATAGGTTCATTCCTATATCATCAGGGTTGCTTGTGGGTTCCTGAGGGCACTATTTGGGATGAAATCATGGAGGCTAATCATACTTGTCCAATGGCTGGTCATCCAGGAAAAAAACAAAACAATGGAATTAATCCGCCGCCAGTTTTCCTGGAAAGGCTGGACAGTGCAGGTAGCAGCTTTTGTTTGAGATTGTCTGATATATGTTTGATCCAAGGCCATTTGGAATAAGACTACTGGTTTACTGGTTCCACTACAGCCTGCTGCGGGACCCTGGACGTCTGTGTCAGTGGATTTCATTGGTGAACTTCCCAACTCCAATGGGTTTAACGCAATCATGGCGGTGGTCAACTGTTTCACAAAAATGGAACATTTTGTTCCTTGTTCAACCACAATTACTTTGGTGGAAACTGCTAGGTTATTTGTGAACAGAACCTTCTCCCTACATGGCATCCCAATGGAGATTGTAACTGACCGCGGGCCTCAATTAAATGCTCAATTCTGGGAAGCCTTTACTGGAATCCTGGGTATCAAATTGTGCCACTCTACTGCTTTCCACCCCCAATCCAATGGACAAACAGAGAGGGTAAACCAAAGTTTGGAGGTCTACCTACGTTGCTACACTAATGCACAACAAGATGACTGGTGTGATAATCTACCCATGGCAGAGTTCACATATAATAACGCTCCGCACACGTCAACTCAAGTATTGTCATTCTATGCCAATGTGGGTTATAATCCTTCTTCCAACATGGTTCCTTGTTTGGTTTGCAATGTGGAAGCTGCAACTGATCAAGCCGCTGCAATGAAGCAGGTCCATCAGGAGCTCCAGGTTACTCTCGCCGCCGCTGTGACAACTTACAAGGAATATGCAGATTGCAAGCACCAGGAAGGTCCAACTTACAGGCCAGGTGATCTAGTCATGGTTGATGCTTGCAATATGAAGCTTAAAGTACCCTGTTGTAAACTAGGTCCCAAGCAAGTTGGCCCCTTCAAAGTTGAACGTCAAATTGCTCCCTCCACATATCAGTTAGATTTACCCCCAGCTTTCAAGATTTTCCAAACCTTCCATGAATGTCTTCTTACTCCCTTCAAAGGTACAGAGACTCCCTCTTCCCAACCCATTCTTGTGGAAGGGGAACCAGAGTATGAGTTAAATTGTATTCTGGCTTCCCACAAGAATTGCTGCCGTTTGGAATATTTGGTGTTGTGGAAGGGTTATCCTGATTCTGAAAACTCCTGGGTTCCCCACTACAATTGTTCAAATTCCCCAGATCTTATCCATGAGTCCTACAAGCAAAATCCCATTGCTATTGGTCACCCTGAACTTACCCTAGCCTCTATAAAACTCCCACCTGCCCATAAGAATTTCTCCTTATCCCATCTCCCAGATGATGGTATTGTGCCCAGGGCTAAAACAGAGGTTAATGTCACGGTAGGTTCCATAATGCCAGGTATTGTTTGTCCAAGCAAGAAGGCTTGGAAAGCCGGGAAACCAATATCAAAATTGACCAAGTTAATGGATTTAAACCAAACAGTCAATTGGAAATGGGTCACGGCTGCTCCAGTCTGCCAGCCAAAACCAGCTCCCCCTTTCAAGCTGACGTTGATAAATTGACGTGATTTGAGGGTCACCCAATATGAGCTTGTTAATTGGCAGGGTCATCAGAAACTGGTCATTCAAGGGTTCTTTGCAACCTGGACCAGATACTCACTTGACAATGTGGAAGGAATAGGAGGTCAAGATTCAGGTGGTATTGCTTAGTTGCTTTTTTTGATATATATTGAATAATTTTCCCTGTTTCAACTCTAAGAGTTGATTCCTCCTAAAAATCTACTCAATAAAAATCATTTATCCAAAGTTCTAATTTCCAATTTAAAAATGCATCCTGTGATCAGGTTGTTACAGTATATTCTGTACAATCTGATTCTGACCCAAATCATTTCTGGAAGATGGGGCCCTGCAATTGGAACTTTGTTGTTGGTGCCGCCCAATGTTAATTTGATGCCAGCTGATCTTGGAGCTTCCCCCCCATTCTGGAAACTAAAAATTGTGTTACTTCTCAATGCCCAGAATTTTATGCTGAGGATGCATTGATGCTTTCTCAGGTTCTTTATCTTTGATTACTTTGGTTAGGATTAATTGTTTTACTTAATCCTGGTATTACAAGTGAAAATTTTACAAAACAATATTTAAAGCCGCGTTGGTGGTTAATCATCAATTCTATGTGAATTTGGGTGGTAATTTCCCATCACTTAAAAACAGCTTTATACTATCCCGCAATTTCCATCACACTTGTGGCCTGGTGGCTTTCCCCATATAGTATATTAATCACAACATTCTAAAATAAACAATACCTAATTCTTATCATTCCTGTCCTTTCTATTGGACTGTTGTCTTCCCCAATTCAAATACTGAATCCTCATTGGTTCAGTTGCAACACAATTCTCAATTGTATTCTCACTGTTCCTGTTATATGGAGAAGTACTCAATACTTTTCATGAGAAGCCCAAGTTGACCATGGTCTTGTAAACATGGGTTTTGGAAACAGAAAGCCCAAACTCTGTGGCCAGCATTGATTGGACATATAGTATATCCAGGTGGAAATCTTTGGATACCCACTGCTTGATTGCTTTAATATGCACAGGCTGCAGTAGTTTTGGGATGACATTTGGCCTTTGTGAATTTTGGCAATCTGGCCAGTGCCACTGTATTTGGTGTTGAGGCTTCCAACTTATCTGGCTGTGACACCAATTAGGATACAATATCCCAAACTTCCATTCCTCTGTTTAGGCAGTTGAAAAGAGCTCCACACTCACTATCTGTCAACTGACACCTGCCCTTGGTGAGTAACATGGCATCCAAGCTATTGGGCTCAGTATATGGGATGGGGGCCTTTGCGTAGAATGTGGGATCACTCTTGCCTGCAGTGGCGCCATCAATTGTTAAATTTACAACAGGCACATATGGCTCCTCAGTTGTGGTCAATGGTTTATAGAAGGTGCCAAAAACACGGGGGCAGGAAGTAGTGACTCTGGGATCCAGAGTACGGGGAAGTGTTACAATGGGGTAAATAGTTAAGGTGTATGTAACTGCATTGTTCCCAACGGCCTTGGTATGGGAGACTTTGGTGGCAGGCCTTGAGAGTGGCTTCTGTCTGGGATTCAAGCTGCTATTTCTGGCTTGTGATGTGGGAGGTGGTTGGCTGGCACTGACGCCTTGGGATGCCTGTGTATCAGCATTACTCCCCTTTAGTTGTGTTCTAGGTCTATTCTTGGACCCTCTGGGGAGCCCTTGTGGACAGACTGCCCCATGGGCTGTGCAGGAGCTGGTTGGATATGAGATAGTCTGTCCATAAAAATAAAGTAAAAAGGTATATGTTAGATTAATATGTAGTTTATTTAGATTTTTAGTTTAATTTTAGGCTGTTGTTTTCTCTTGATTTAGCCTTGAATAGTAACAGAGTTTCTATATTAGTGATTTGAAGTGTAGAATATTTTATTTGGTCCTGCTTTAGACACCTTTACATTTTATTTAATTTTCATGTCTAAACATGGTTATCGAAATTGGATTTTTTTATTTGACTTAAGTTTTATTGGAGCTTCTTAACTTGGTTTAGTGTTTCCTAGTTTACTTAGTATGTATTCAATTCTGATTCCAATTAACTCATTCCGTCCACTTGAAATATGCAGTTTGCCTTGAAATTTGCAAAGGGTCTATGAGATCTCGCAATTTGAAAAGTTCAAATTAAATAGCCAAAAAATCAATTTAGTTAATAAAAGACAAATCACAAGTGTGATTTGAAATTTGGACATTATATTTGGCAATCCTGTAATTTGCCCACAGGTTCTGAATCTACAGTAAGCTTTCCTAGGCTCGTTGGATGACAAGGTGCTTAACCAGAGTCAGGGGCTGTTGATTGGATGGGTGGCATCCAAAAGTTTCGCTGTAGAGGTCGAAAGAAGAAATATAGGCTCAAGTGATGAAATTTTGAAAAGGAGGAGTAAGCACAAATGGTTTATAAACGTTTTCTCAAGCTGTATTCAGTACCCATCAGAAGAAGCTTTGATTGCTTTCTAGCATTAAAGCCCAAAACGCCCCTTGGATTTGTCATCGGGAATAGGGTGACGGTAAAGTGGTAGCCTTGCTCTTTTTAATCGTCGAAGCAGATAGGAAAAGTGCATACTAAAGAGGAGTCCGGGAAAAAGCGCCTTAACGCTTCTGCTACCCCCGAACCAAATACTGGGAAGGTAGCGAAAGTTGGCTTTAGCTCTAATAAAGCCTACAAAACATTTTCTCTTGAAAGCTCTGTTCGGAGTACAAAAACCGGATTGGAAAATAATTCATCAATTTCTGTCAAAATGAGACTTGATTTGACTCCCAAGGAAAAAGAGCTATGTACCCTTTTAACTTTAGTAGCCGATTTTATCAATAAAAAAGACCACACAAAGACCGTCATACTCCGGTTTGCTGGTGGCTGGGTGAGAGATAAGGTACTTTAAACACCAAGTCATTGGTTAAATTTGGGGTAAAGCTTCTGGGGATTGAGAGCAATGATATTGATGTTGCTATCGATACTATGACGGGGGCACAGTTCTTTGAATATCTACGAGAATATGAAGACTTTCGGGGAAAGCGAGTTTTATCTCGGGGAACAACAATCGCTGCAAATCCTCAAAAGTCTAAACACCTAGAGACGGTCGCGGCGACTGTATTGGGCCTTGAAATCGACTTTGTTAACTTGAGATCTGAAAAGTACAGCGAGAATAGCCGTGTCCCTGAAATGGTAAGAGTTTTAAATAAATTAGAGCAAAATATATCAGCTTGAAAGCGATTTGAGTTGCTATTCTAATTCCTAAGCTGTACTTTATTGTTCTGACTGATATGCTTTTTTTGGGCAGCTGTGGTTCCTGTGCATAATCAATCAAAGTTTCTGACTTTCCTTTAGACTTTTGGAACACCTGAAGAAGATGCTTTCCGACGCGATATAACTATTAACTCTTTGTTCTACAACATACACTCTGGTGAGGTCGAAGATTTCTGCCAAAAGGTAAAGGTTCATTCAACATATTTTCATCCTCTAGGGTTTGTCTGACCTCAAACATAAACTTATTCGAACTCCGCTTTCGCCCACGCAAACATTTATTGATGATCCTCTTCGAGTTCTTAGATGTATTAGATTTGCTAATAGATTGAGATTTGAAATTGCACCCGAAGTTATTGAAGCCTATGTCAGAGCCCGATATCAAGGTAAAGCATGGTATATATCCTTTAGGTTGGCTTTAAGCTTTTCAGATTTCTTTATTGCCATGTTCTTTATTTTCTAACTGTCCAATATAGGTTGCTTTCAAAACGAAAATTAGCCGTGAGAGAGTTGGAACCGAACTCAGCAAAATGCTCACAAGTAAGCATCTCAATTCAAATTTATGCTTTCATGACTTTATGTAAGCTAATAAATAATTCAGGTGGCTCGCCTCTACAAGCATTTGAGCTTATCCATCAATGTGGGCTTTACGAAACCATCTTTTTCCCTCACCCTCTAAGAGAAGAAGACCGCAGCATTGCACCCCCATTGGTGGGGATTGAAAAGGCTAGGATCATGACTTGCCTTTTCGATTCATTTGACCAGGGCAAAGATCTAACACTACCTGGACCCCTGGTGATTCCAACACCACTACTTGCTGAGTTTGGACTTTCAACTATCCGCGACAAAGGTCTGCTTTTGCTAGCCAGCTTCTTAGCTCCTTTCCAGCATGTCATGTATATATCCCCGAAAAACAGCAAAGTCACTCATTCCATCATCACCCTGGTGAAAGATACAATTAAGCTGCCCCTTGCTAAGGGCACTGCTATGGAATCCTTTTATAGATTCTCTGCTCGATTATCCGAGATCTTAGCCATTGATTCAAGCGAATGGTCAAGATCTCTAATTGGTCGGTATCACTTAATTGCTGGCTAATTGTCTTTAGGTCTATATATGCATGCTTCAGGACCTCACTTTGCTGAATCCGTCTTGACGTGGCTCACCGAGCAAATATATAGGAATGCCGTAAAGATTGATTCAAGTTGGTACATCTTCTATTAATATACTAACTTCTTCACAGAAGGGGCTCTCGAGCAGAAAATCAACCTGCTTTTAGAATTTCTAAACTACGTCAAAGACAAAGACCTCCAATCCGTCCAATCCTTAATCCCTCTTTTGACAGTAAGTGATGGCCAAGTCTCTCATTCATTTTTAGGGCGATCAAGTGGCCAAATCCTTGTCCATTAAGCCTGGGGTCATAGTTGGATACCTCAAACAGGAAGCCTTCATCTGGCAACTCGAGCACCCTCAAGGAAGTGTGGACGAGTGTCAAGCCTGGCTCCTGAAAAGCTACGGAACCCTGGAATCCCGCCAACTCCTCAGTGAACGCTACGCCAAACCTTGCTAAGTATAACTCATACCTTTCAATAAAATTTTAGAGTTTTTGTAATAAAGAATAATCAAGCTTTTACTAACGCTTTAGTTCATATCAAGCTACCTTTTTAATTTCTGTACACCGCATATGACCACATTATTTTCAGTCAACACCAAACTCAATCCTCTCAAACCAGTTCACAGTACACTATATATCAACCCTACTATGGATTAAGAAACCTACTCAAACAATCACACTACAATCCTAGTTCAGCTACACCTCATCGTCCCCATGCTAGACATGTATACAAAGCCTTAGGTTAAGCCATATTTAAACTCCAAGCCTACCCTGCTTTTGTAGAAACCATTTAGGCCAAGTATACCCTTGGGGCAGGGTTATAGTAGATCCAAATTCAAATCACACCCTTTAATCCCAACTATAGGGCTTAGGGGCAACCCCTAACGCCTGAAAATACTGGTCAGGTTTGACATATAGATTCCCTTGCCATCTAGGGCGAGGAAAATGTAATAGAAACCATATGCTATCTCAAAAAGTCCAACCACAAAGTGATTTAGGATTGGCAGGTTAAATCAAGGAATATTTAGCCCAAAGTCACCAAGTTATAGCAACTGCCATCTGGCAGGGAAATCAAATAAAGCCACCCACAGTGAAATCTAGTGTGTGCTTCTTTAGATATGGTTAAAGGACACAATGGGAGATCCTAACCATAGGATCTGGCTTGTACTAAGCTGAGAGTTAGTCTTCAGGGATAAATAAGGGATTTACCTTAAGGCCCTGGGAATGGTAGTTATTGGAAATCTCCTATAGATACAACTTGGGAGATGGTGCCAAAGTACAAGAATAAACATAAATAAAGTGCAAATATGTTGCAACATCTACAATTACTCCCTCTCAGGAAACTAATTCCCCAAGTGACTCACAAAATGATTCCCTGGCTAATCATTATGTGGGTGGCACTGTTATCATTTGGCCACCTATTACGGGGATCAAATATTTTGAGTACTAAGAGGAACACTACTTGGACAGACCTCATGACCTAAAAGGAATAATTATTTGGATAAGCCCCATTACTACCATGGCGTACATGGACAGCATGTGGCTTCCCATGATACTATATAATACTCTAAAATCATATCAAATAAAGTATCATTCCCTTCTTAATTTTCCTCTTTATCTCATTTATTATACTCCCCAGAAGTGTATACTTGACAGTGGTAGCACAGGTAGGTTATCCACAACTGCGCAACTCAAAGGAAAAATCCCTCCAAAGAAAACAACCCAGCAGATGGCACTCCCCACCGGCTGGAGACAATACAAAGAAGGTCAGGACATCCCACAGAATTCACTTTCTTCAACAATATTCTTGTACCAACAAAACAGTACTTTTTCTCAGCACCCAAGAAGTCCTGAACCCACTGCCAATTCCCAAAACAACCAAAAACCCAACATTGTATTCCAACGCCTACGCTCAGCAGAAATTGGAAGGTTCTTGGGACTACATCAAGAAAATGCCAACTTCTGGATTCAAAGCACCCAAAATAAGTTTACACAAGTAGGCTACCCCCGCATTCTCTGGGCAAGTAAAATTGCTCTACACATTACTGGGGCCGCCCCATGCTTTGTAAGCAAATGGTTTGACTAACACCTTGATCACAACAAAGACTGGGACATATTCAAAAACGCCTTCCTGGAGAAATTTGCTATAAAAGACTCTGACATGGTGATCATGACAGAACTCAGAACCTTCAAAATGACAGGAACCATTGAGGAGTACATTGTAGCCTATGAAGACATACATGTCTAAGCTCCTGACACCATCACTTTGATGAGACTGGACCATGTATGAGTTTCTACAGTGGTCTTCTCACACACATTAGACACCAGTTTGATATGAGCTGTTGTAAAAATCTCCAAGATGTATCCTTGGGATAAAATCAAGCTGCTCAAAAATATGACAGCCTACACACAAGTAACAAGAAAAGGAGATTCCCTCAACCAGAAATGACACTTGCCCAAATAGACAACCCTACCAAGCCAATAATTCTCACCATCAAGGCAGAAATTTTACAACTCAGGTGAATCAGATGAGTACTGATACTGTGCCTGAGGAGGGAAAAGCTCAGGGGAGTGATTAGGTGAGCTTTTCTCCCCTACTTTACAAGACTTGTACAGGGACCAGGAGGTGTATTCAATCACCATGGTCCAAGTACCCTCCAGCAATCCTCTACTGTTTACTGCCTAAACTGGATTTAAATCCTCAAACTACCTTTCTGTTTTTGCAGATATCAGGGCGCAGCACTATTTGACACTGGAGCAGACCAGTTCCTTATTGACAAGAAATTTGCTAACCTCATGGAACTACCTACAACCAAGAGCAACATCAAGAGGGTTATCATGGCAGACAATCAAAGCACCTCAGTCACTAAGGAGATAAAACCTTTCTGGGCACAGATAGGGAATGTACAAACTACCCTTGGTGATCCCATCATTTCAATACCTAACTACAATGTAGTGCTTGGTTTATACTGAATGATAAATACAAAACCTCACATTGACTGGTATAGTGCTACCCTCACTATACAACAAGGAGAAGTACACCATTATGTGTACCCAACTTACCTTAATACTGTCGTAACTTTGCTGTTTTAGCAGAGTCACACGGGGAAAAGTATTTGAAACCTAGATAATGTTCTTTATTGAGAGATAAGAATTATATAGTCATTGTGAATTGTGGATAGTAGGAACATGATAGCGTTGATCACACTGTGGGATGCTGAAGGGGGTGGCCTGATCCTGGTAATGAGTCAAGCGCCAAAACAAGGTATCCACCGTAGGGGATCAGCATTTGTTCATGTTGTTGGATTTGGTAAATCAAGTTTACTTCTTTACTTGGCTTCAGGTCATGGGATAATTGGATCACAGGTTGCAAACCCGCTTACTCAGAACCTTGCTGACAGATTGAGCCTGTTGTTGCAACAATACCCTCATGAGAGACCACATATTTTTAAATATCATTGCAACAGAAAAAAAGGGCGCTAGTAAATTTGACTGTAATACATGCACATATGAGACTACACATTTCAAGAATGCGGAAATTTCATTTGAACAGGAACCAATATGCCAACAACTTTTCCAAGAGTTCCCTTCAGTATTCCAGGAGAAGCTTCCTAGCTTATCACCTGACAGAGGTATCCAGCACAAAATTGGCCTAAAAGGAAGTGTTTCTAAAGCACACTCATCTACTGATTGATACCACAAAAAGATGACTCCCTAAAAGAGTACCTAGACAAAGCCCTAGAAAAGGGACTAATTAGATCATCAAAAATATCATTTTAGTGCATCTGTCTTCTTTTTATCCAAGAAATACAGAGAACTGAATTCTTTTGCCAACTAAAAAGCTCTTAAAAAACCTAATTAAGAGCAGGTATACCCTGCCCCTGATTGAAAACCTCTTCAGCACTCTATGAGGATCAAAATTCTTCACAAATATTGACTTAACAGCAGGATACCATCAAATCCATGTTAAGCCTGAAGACATTCTGAAGACAGCAGTTAGAAGCAAATATGGTTCATTTGAATGTGTAGTCTTCAAATTTGATATGATGAACGCTCCCAGTACCTAAATGACCTTCATGAATGAAGTGTTCAAGAACTAAATTGGGAAAAGAGCCATAGCCTACCTGGATGACATAATCATCTAAAGTCCTAACAAGGAAAAATATTGAAAAGATGTTCACATGCTACTCAATACACTCAAAGATAACCAACTAGTAGCCAAGCTTTCAAGTGTGAATTCTTCTCAATGTTGTAACTGTGCTGTTTTAGCAGAGTTACAAGGGGAAAATATTTGAAAACTAGATAATATTCTTTATTGAGAGATAATGATTATATAGTTAATGTGAGTCATGGATAACAGGAACATGATAGCGTTGATCATACAGTGGGATGGTGAAGGGGGTGGCTTGATCCTTGTAATGAGTCAAGTGCCAAAACAAGTTACCCACCGGGGAGGATCAGCTTCTGTTCATGTTATTGTATTTGGAAATCTGATTTGCCTTCCTAACTTGGCTTTGGATGACTGGGTAATCAGATTGCGGGTCACAAGCCTGCTTACTTGGAACCTTACTGGTGGGCTGAGCCTGCTGTTTTGACACCCCCCGGCTGAAGGTTGGCCTTCTCTGGGGGCAGGTTGTCAGGGGGGTTGTTGGGAGCCCGGGCGCCATACTGAACTAGCTGTTGTTAGGTGGCTGGTAGATCAGTCTCACATTGCTTTTGTCTTGCTTTGCAGGGCCTGAGGCAATCATGGTGGAGGACTTTGTCTTGTTTTTTTCTGAGTCCTTGCACAAGGTAAGTGTTGTTTTCATTTACCTTTAGAATAATGGCAAAGCCCACCTTTTCTGGCTGTGATTTACTTTTGTTGGTATTCATGACCCAAACCTTGTCACCAACCTCATATCTGTCTTGGATGGGGACAAAGGTCTTTTTTAGACGCTTTTCTTCTTTTTCTGATTGGTTGCTATTGGCCTGTATGATCTGGGGATCTGAGTGGGGTGGAACCTTGTTTGGCATTTCCAGCTTAGGTCCAGATAGCGCCTGGATAATATTGGGTTGTGTTTCATAAAATAATTCAAAGGGGCTTTTACCAGTGGATCTGTTCACGTGGGTCCAGCATAAAAGCAATGCAGTTGGTAGATGTGTATATTAGTCCTCAGGTCTCCCAGCAGTGAGCTTGGCTAAGGCTTAAATGAGGCTGCCATTCAGCTGCTCCACACGTCCATTGGCCTGAAGATGGTAAGGTGTTGTCACTGTGTGCTGGATCCCATTATTGGTGAGGTATATGTTGGTATCTGCAGAGGTCAATTCTTTGCCTCCATTGATTATCAGGAGTTCTGGCTTTCTGAACTTGCTGACAATTTCTCTTCCTATGAATTGCTGTACATCATTGCCTGCATGTGCTTTAACTGCTTGTGCTACTGGCCATTGTGTGGCAAAGTCTATTGCAGTAATGATGTATTTCTTATTTTTATGCTTCCCTGGTATAGGACCCACAATGTCTAGGGCCCACACCTTGAAGGGCAGTTGTGTGCAAATAGGTAGTACTGATTTAGGTGGGGCCTTGCTCTTTGCAAATTTCTCACATACTTTGCATTTGTCTAAGACTTCCTGAACATCCCAGTATAAGGTCGGCCACCATGCTTTGTGTCTAAAGAATTTGTAGAGGTTGCAGCTTTTTGCGTGTCCTAGGTCTCTGTGGTAGCGTAAGATTGTGTCAACTCTCTGATGTATGGGAATGTAAGGGATGATTGTTCTGTCAGACATTTTTTGGTGTAGGGTCTCATATACGTCTGCAAATAAGTGCTTGTTCTTAATGACGGTTTCTTTTGTTATGTCTGTGGTACCAGGGGGAAGCATTTGTCCTTTGTTCAAAGAACCAGGAGGGACCAGTCTGGGTCAAGCCCATTATTACCCCTTGTGGCTCTGACGTACAGGTGCAAGAGTGTATCCGCCATGAAAAGTTCTGGGCCAGACTTGTATTGTATGATCATGTTGAACCTCTCCAGAAGTTCCATCCATCAGGCTTGACAGTGGGATAAGCTTGCTTGGGTTTTGAAGTAGATAAGTGACTTATGATCTGTCAAGGCCGTGTCCTCTTCTTGCCGTTCTAGGTAATAATGCCATTTGACCAGGCAGTGCACAATTGCTAGCAACTCTTTGTCATGTATAGGGTATTGGCATTCACCATCTGTCAGTTTGTGTGATTTGTAGGCTACAGGCAGAAAGTCACCATCATTGGTTTTGATTTGTAGTACCCCACCAATGGATGTGTCAGAGGCGTATGTTTCCATTTGATATTCCTCATCACGTTTGGGGTATTGTAGGATGGGTACTGTTGTGAGTTTCTCCTTAAGACGTCTGAAGCAAAGATAACGTTGGGAGTCCATACAAACTTGGATTTGGTGTCAGTTATGGCGGACAGAGGTGCAGTCAGGACGCCACAGGCAGGTATGAATCAACATATGTAGGCAACCATTCCCAAGAATGTGCAGAGTTCTGACTTTTCCTTTGGAGGTAGCATCTTGCAAATAGCCTGGATTTTCTGACTGTCAGGTTTAATGCCATCTTTCTAAGCTATGTGTCCCAAGAAGGGTAACTTCTTGCAGAAGAACTGACATTTGGAAGGCTTGGCTAGTAGTTTGTGTTGTGCCAAAGTGGCAAAGAATGCCTCCAAGTCCTTATGGTGTTGTTCTAATGAGGGGCTGTATACAATGATGTTGTCCAGGTATAACAAGGCATGCTTGCCAATGTGGGCAGCAAACACCTTGTTCATGAAGGTCACAAAGGTGGACAGGGCATTTGTCATGCCAAAGTTGAAAACCCCTCATTTTTATGAGCCATATTTAGTGTGGAAGGCTGTTTTGGGGATGTATTGCTCCTTGATACAGATATGGTTATAGCCTGCAGTTAGGTCAATCTTAGAGAAGACTGTGGCGCCGCCAAAGGCATCAAAGAGGTTGTCAATTAGTGGTAGTGGGTAACGGTTCTTGATAATAACTTTGTTTAGGGCTCAATAATCTGTGACTAGGCGCAGTGTACCATCTTTCTTTGCTACAAAGAATACAGCAGCACCAAAATGAGACTGTGAGGGGCAGATAGTTCCTTTCTCCAATGCTTCCTTGAGGTAAGCACAAAGGGTGTTGTCTTTGTTTGGGGTGAGACAATAGATGGGTTGCACCTTGAGTACAGCTCCTTTGAGTTGGATGGAGTGTTGGATGTGTTTCTCTGGTGAAAACCCAGGTAGAGCCTCTTTGAAGATTTCTGGATGATAGGCTACAATTTCACAATCCTGAGGTGTAGTGGTGTCTTGGTGATCCTTGAAATTTATGATCTTGTACTGGCAAGAATCTCAGTCAATTGCCTTGAGGTTCTCTTTTTCTGTCCAGGGTCTCTGTGATGCGCAGAAAGATGTGGTTGCGTAGGTGTAAGGGACCCTCTTTATAGAGGAGAATACAGTTGGGGAATCAAACAAAGGTCCATTACTCTCTATAACAGGAGATAGCTCTTCAAGCTGTAGGGTAAGGGTTGGACAAGGACCAGGGAAGCACAAGGTAGCTAGGCCCTGAGACAGGATACAAGGCAGGAACAAGGAGAGCCAGATGATGACTACAGACCACAAATAAGGGATTCCAATCATCTGGACTAGGAGTACTATTAAACGCTCAAATGAATAATAGGGCAAGATTGCTTTATTGTAGAAATAAATGTTAATCAAAAAATTAACTTGTGATTGGGATGAGAGTTTTTATATCAGGGGGGGTGAATTTGGAGTACAGACTTGATGAGTTTGAAACCCAGATGTAATGCCTCACATGCAATGGCAGGAATCATGATGCAGGCTAATTTTAGATGCATGATAGTACTGAGTTCCTTGCAGGGTTTACTTGCATCTGCATCACTGTGGGGCATAGGAACAATTAATTGACAATTAATTGAGTTGTAGTAACCTAGATCATCCAAATTTGGAAGTTGGAATAGGTATTCAACTATTGGATAACTATTGTCAGGGAAGTGCTTCCTGACAGTAGGAGTTGGTCCACTGAGTCAGGGTAGATATGATGGTTGACACCTTTACACTTGATAGTCAAGACTGAGGTTGCCCAGTCTACGTGAGGGTTGTTCTTTTGTAACCAATACAACCCCAGTATAATGTCAAACTTGGGAAAGTCAATGACAGGGCCCTGGATGGTGGAATGCAGGTTCTCTAGCATGACAGAGAATGGAGAAGTTTCCATTGTCACAGCAATGTGATATTCATCAGCTAAAATCACAGTTTTAATTCACAAAGGATTAATGGTTAGTTTGAACTTGTCTACAAAGCTACTGTTGACAAGGGTTCAATCTGCGCCCAAATCCAAGAGTGCTGAGCCTGTGTAACTGTTAAAGGGGAAAGGATAAGACATCAGTTTATTTGTATGTCTGACAATGATGTAAAGTACTGGGTCTTCTGAGGGTACTTGGATCATTGTGCATTGGTTCACGTCCTTGGGTTAGTACTCATTGTTGGGCAAGTCAGGAATTATATGGGGAGAGCTTGGCTTGCTTAGTGCTCTCTCTGGGCTTTTCCCTTGTCTTGGTTATCTTGTGTGACAGTGATGCAGAAATGAGTACGGTTGGAATGGCCGTTATTCCCAATCCCATGCCCATTCAAACCTGCAGGTTTATGATTTGCATTGCTGTTGTTGTTCCCAGGGGGTGGTTGATTGGAGCGCCCAGCTGGGTGAGAATCCTTGGGTCTCTCTCTCTTTCCAGTTTGTGCCTTGTGGAGAGTGTCAGACATTTGTTCTGCTCTCCCTGCCTTGCAATATAGACTTTGCAAGTTGGCCACTTGATCCAGGTTTACGTGTCTCATTACATGTGACTTGAGTGCGTTGTAGTACATGAGATGGGTAGCTGGAGTTTTAAAGGCCATATTGGAGGGGCACACAGTTGGAGTTCTTCATAAGTGCAAGTGAGCTCCTTCACTGTGCCAGTCTGGGTCAAGTCTTTCACTTGGCAGATGATCATAAGTGTTGTGTCCTTCATCACAAACCTTTCCAGGAAGTCTTGCTTGAAGGTTTCCAAATTCTTTTTGGTGTGTTCTTTGTGCCACTTGTTGCAACAAGTACCAGTGTTGTGGGTCAATTGAATGGAGATTTCTGCAATCCAAAATTGTTGCAGGCATTCCATTTGGGCCAGCTTGCTTTGGGAAGATTGGATCCATGCTGCGGCGTTATTGTCGTTGGCTCCAGCAAAAGGTTCCAAGGTGGTGCTTTGTAGTCTTTAAACTACATAAGCGGGCATGGTGGTTTTGTTGGCTGGTTGCAGCATCAAGGAGAGTGCCTGATAGAACCCTTGTGCAGACAGGGCGTTGAATGTGGGTAGCGGGATTACTGTATTTTGGTATAGGACAAAAACATTGGGTATCTTGGCACCAGGAGTGTACAGAGTCCAGTCAGGCGGGAGGCCAGACATAATTCTGTTGAGGTTTGTTGGCTGCGGCGTGTGCGGGCAACAGGCAGAATTTTTTCAAGATAAGGTAGGATAGAGAACCTACCTGTGCTACCAATGTTGTACCTGTGCTGTTTTAGCAGAGTTACAAGGGGGAAAATATTTAGAAGCTAGATAATAATCTTTATTGTGAGATAGTGATTAATTAGTTCATGTGAATCATGGATAACAGGAACATGATAGTGTTGATCACACTGTGGGATGTTGAAGGGGGTGGCTTGATTCTGGTAATAAGTCAAGCGTCAAAACAAGGCATCCACTGTGATGGATCATCATTTGTTCATGTCAATTGATTTGGTAATTTGAGTTGACTTCCTAAATTGGCTTTGGGTGACTGGGTAATTAGATTGCGGGTCACAAACCCTCTTACTTGGAACCTTGCTGGCAGGTCAAGCCTGCTGTTTTGACATCAACCAAAATCATGTTCCTAGTCCACATCATTAGTAAATATGGGATTAAGCCTGACCCCAAAAAAATTAAGAGCCATCACAGATGTGCCAGCACCATACAACAAGAGTGAACTTTGGACATTCTTGGGAATGGTTGTGTACATCAGAAGATTCATCTCTGATTGGGGAGCCTTAACCGCCCCCTGTCTGCAATCACTGTCAAACAACAAAATTTGTATGGACCTCACTAAGAGAGCAGAACTTCTGATAACTAAAGGACCAAATGGTTACTGCCCCCATCCTACAATGCCCTAACTGTGAAAAGGTCTATGAACTGGAGACAGATGCCTCCAACTACGTAAGAGAAGGAGTGATTAGGATTCAAACCACAGAAAAGGGATTCCTCTCTGTGGCTCATGAATCAAGAAAGCTGTCCAAAAGTGAGAAAAGATATCCAATGCATGACAAATAACTGATAGCTATTGTCCACTGCCTAATGAAGTGGTGTTACTATCCAAAAGATGCACATATATTCAAATTGCTAACCAATCACAAGTCACTAGTATTCTTTAAAACGTAACAACACATATCTAGGTAACAAGCTGAATGAATGAGCCTCATACAGAGCTACCCCATGATAATTAAATACAAACCAGGAAAGAAAATGCTTACTTAAGATGCCCTGTCAAAGCTATACCATAAACATCTTCTATGCACTGATAAAACCCCAATTGACCTATGTTAATGATGGGAAATCTTCAAGAGGGGTTCTTACCTGGTACACTAATAGACATTCAAGAGAAAGTCCTTAAGAACAAACATCTGTTCAAAAACGTGTATGGTTCTCTACACTGCATATTATCAAGCAGTGATGCAGTACCTTATGTTCTTTCAAAACAAAAGATTGCACAATTCTTTGCTACCACAGAGATCTGGGCCACACACTTATCAGGAATCTACATGAATACCTCAAGATACACTACTGGTGGCCCAAAATGATGGGCAACATCAAGGAAGTACTGAACCAATGAAAAGTATGTGAAAAGTCCGCCCGCTTCAAGGTAACCCTAAGTCAGTGATACTAGTATCAATCATACAACTGTTCAAAGTGTGGTATCTAAATATTGTGGGATCAATGTTTGTAGATAACAGTGGGATACACCATCTCAAAAGACGCCATCTAGAAAGACGCCATCTTGTACCCTATCTCAGATTTCTGGCTAAACTGCGCCAGATAACTTAAAATATTGATAAAAGCCCCAAAAAATTTCAAAAACTATAAAAAAACATATGAATAGACTCAAAATCATCCAAGAATTCTAAATCTGCAATAAAAATGTGGTATCAGCTAATATCAACTATAGTGCACAAAGCTCTAAATTCAACAGATCCTAAAACAGTGATATTTTTGTATTAAATTTTAACACTATATTAAACATGTATATACTAAAAATAAATTTTAAATCAAATATTTAGGAAAGAAGCTATTGTTAAAGAAAGTGGATTATACATTAGATCCAAGGGCCGTGCCAATGCCTTTGAGATGGGTAAATTGGCCCTCTCTGGTGTAATAGGTCAAAACCTCTTTGGTAACGCTTGCAAACTTGACCTGCTGGTCAGCATGCTTGGCTACACAATCTTTGCCTTTGATGGCCTGGGAGTATAGCTGATCTTTGTGAGCATGCTGAATCTTCAGCTTGTTGAAAATCACATTGAACATGGGCTTTTTTACCTTAACCAGGGGGAATTGATTATACCAACCTTTAAGTGATGAGGTGATCTTGGTGACGCATTATTTAACCTGCTTATAGCAGTTCAAATTAATGGAGTCACCACCCTTGCAGATGCAGGAATGCCCCCAAAATACACCCACCCAATGGTGCTCAAAGTATTGGGTAAAGGGAGCAAATTCTTCTTGGTGCTCAATAATGTAATTGTCCTTGAGAAGCTTGTCACAGAAAAGGTTAACCTCTTCCTTTCTGACCATGACCAGAGCAGCAAAGCAATTAAAGATATTTCTGGCCTTCTTTGTATCATATTTGAATATCAGCCTATTTAGGGCTGGGTTTTTATCAGGTTCTTGCAAAGAGCCTGACAGTAGTGAAAGAAGCAGCCTTGGGGCCTGCTCCTAAATACCTTGATAAAGGCATTGGCCTGTGCAGCCTCAAAGTCAACCACTAACGTGGTATGGTAGGGAAGGGACTCTGGCGCCTTTCTGGTTATAGCCTGTTGCTTCTGGATGGCCTCTGGGCTGACCTTTTTCTTCTTGCAGCCCCTTTTCTCAGTTGGATCTTCTTCAAGCGTAGGCAATATGGCATCCAGTTTTTGCTTGAGTATATTCAAGGCGTGAATTTAAGTCTCTTCCCTTTTATTAGGAAGAAAGAAGAAGACAAAGGGGATGGTGTGTTCATTGATCTGACCATGAATGGCTCAAAGCTGATAAAATAGCTTTGGACAAGAGGCAAAAGTCCCATTGGCAAACCAGGTATCACACTTTAGAAGGCGTACAAGATTCTCTTGTATTGAAAAGCACAAAATATGGTTTGGTGAACCTTGTCCATTATTGTGTAGCAGAAAGGGCTTTCTGAGCATGATAGTCTTCTGGAATTCCAAAAGTACAAGCTCATCAATGCTTCTAGCGCTAACTCCAATATTGGCATCAATTGACCATTAATCAGTCACATACCATTGAAGTCAAGTCTTTTCTCCAACCTCCTCTCTCTGATCCTCATTCAGGTAAAGGAGAGCATGTGTCACCAGCTCAGTTGAAGTCAAGTCCTTGTTGAAAGGAATGGCTTGTCAAAGGTACCAGCTCATAAGATAGTAGAGGATCTTATCAGAGCCCAAACAGTCATGATCAATGGTGAGCTCCTTGACTTGGGTAAACCCAATTGTAGTTAATTGTGTGGGGCAGCCTGGACTATCACATTGGTAGTGATGGTGCACCATATTTTTTCTTTGGTCATTGCAGGTGAAAAGGAAGCCGTCCTTGACAAAGACAGCACCCCCCTTCTTGGTCATAATGGGAAACAATTCAGGGAAAACAGCTGGAACTTTAAATTGCCTGTTGATGTTGCAGATATTGGCAACTGCATGAAAGTCCCACTCTAAGATGGGCTCCTCCTCTGAGACTGAAGAACCATGATCACAAGAGTTGTTTTCAGAGACTCTTTCATTCTCATCTTCATCATTGGAGTGGACGTGCTCCTCCTGGAGATCAGAGGGGGAGTAGACAAAGAGAGAGTGGGGAGGGGTGGGGCTATCAGCCTCAGGCTCAGGGGAAGGCATGGGGGTCTTGGCAGGTGTTTTTTCTTTAGGAAGCTGCTTGGAGAGGGTAGCCTTGGTCTTTCTTGCCTGAGCAGGAGCAGTCATGCTCTTGGCAGCCTTGGGGGTAGCGTTGGTGGTAGGCTTGGGAGGCATCTAAGAGTGGATTTGTGTCAGAAAATTTCAAATTTGGAGATAATTTTTAAAGAGAAAAATGAGAATGTGTTAAATATAAAAGTAGTCAATATTTTTACATGGAATTGTAGAAAAACTCTCAAATTATATATCATCAAAATCATTATGTTTTTTATTATATAAAAATTAAAATTTTATTAGTAGCGCAAGTATGCAAAACTGTGAGTTTTGACTGAAAACTTTCAAGTGAAATGGTGTTTTCAAGATGATGTAATTGAGATGCTGTAGCTCAAAAATATAGTGATTTTAACCATTTTTATATTAAATTAAGAAATGTACGGTGGAGCTACCTCAACCGGGCCAAAGAGTAAAACTTGAATATTTTTAAAACTAGCTTATATAACTGGGGTTAAAAAGTACCCAATTGTTTAGAGGAGATCAAAAAATATATATGCAAAGTTTCAGACGACTTCTTACATTTTTTATTTAAGTGAGATTTGGCGCTGAATTGTACTTTTTAAAAGTGGAAACAGTCAATTTGTGATGGCGTGCTCTTTATAGCATCCTATGACGCCACATGCTAAAACAGGTTAATTCTTAGTGCCACATTGGTGGGAGTCACTCCTATTGGACGGATAGAAGCTTAGTAGATTTTTTAATGGGCACATTTTGAACAACAGAAATACCCTCATTACTAAATAAAATCACTAGTAAAACATTATATTGTTGAAACCCAAATATCAAAGTTCATACTATGATAAGAAATAAGGCTAGCATATGAAACATGGTTTTTTGAATGACTGGATTATAGGGGGTAGTACTATAAAAGTGGTGTCAATTTGGGTTAATTTATTATGTAGGGCTTTAAATTAATACAATACTTTATTCCCAATTAAAAAGGAAAAGTCTTGGATTTATCACATAAAAGTATTATTGTATAGACAAACAAAATCAAAGATAGTGCCGCTGTGCTGTTTTGATTAAAGCTTAGGCGCTGCAGCGCCAACTGAAAATTATTCCAGGTGCCGCTTTTCAGTGGGTTGGATTTTTTCATTACAATTATAAATCTACTACTGATCCAAAATATCTTTTTTGATTATCTTATTGAGACTAGTGCTTAAAAATATGATTAATAATTAGATTAAAATTTTAGGGATTCAAAAATGGCGCTGTAGTGGAGCTTAATATAAAAGTAAAGCGGCATTATGGTATCTAAAATATTTGCAAGGCGGCGCTGCAGCGCCTGGAGCTTTTTTTGGATGGCGCTTTATGTGTGATAGAGACAGTGTAGCAGCGCATGTCATTGGGTATTATGCAGTAATAATCCAAAATCTACTGCCAATTGAATATATATAAATTTTATATTTTAAATTTATTACAATGAGGTTGCAGTAATTCTATTCTGTGAGCTCTGTCATGATTGGCATCATTGATTTTATACTGCTAATTTATGGAGTTGGATGCTGTAATTTTAATCCATGGGCTCTGTCAGAATTGGCATCATTTCTTGATCAAAATTTCTAACATATTCCCCCACTTGACCAAACACTACTTTCTTTCTTCATCAGATAAATCCAAACTCCAGCAGCAACAGCAACAGCAGTATGTGCTAAGCCTACAACAAAATGATGGCTTCAATGGACAAAGCAGAGCGGCGCGCTTTTCAAAAAATGCTGTGCTCACTTTGTATTGGTTTCTTGAATCAACTTTGAGCCAGTGACTCTAAGTTTTTCAAACAGGACTGTACAACCACTGTGGCTGGCTCTGAGCTCAGTACTGCGCCAAAATCCAGCGCTAGAGATTTCCCTGATGAGGACTCCATGTTTGAGGAGCCTCTTCTTATCAACAGTGCGCCTCCCAGTGGTAATCCTTCTGGTGCTCAACACCCCTTTCCTCAACGCCTTCCCTCTACTGGCGCACCTCTCCCTACCCCATCTGCCATGATCTGCGCCTGTTGCAACTCCAACAATATGGTGGTAGACTACCCCAACCTTCTTAGCAAGTTTGGGATCTGCCACCATGAGGAGACAATGTGCAGCTTTGTACGGGCACTGCATTCCAATGAGGATGCAATGACCCCAATTTGGGCAGGGAATTTATACCACAGACAATACAATGCCTCCCGTTTGGCTGCTGAGGTGTGTCTAGGGCTGCAGTCAGCTACCTTAGCCCCCAGTGAGATTTCTGCCCAACATGCTCATACCATTGCCATCTGCAATGAGTATATTGACAAGGTATCTCAGTTTTGGGCTCTTGAGCTTGCTGCTGACCCTTTCTTCCATCAAACCTTGGGCTTGCCCGTCCAAGCCAATAGCAACTGTTGCTTCTCCACCACATTTAAGGTGTATCTCCAAGCTGTTACCACTGGCAATGCTTCCCTTTACTTTCCTTTGGCTTCTGCAACTTGCCACTTCATGTGGTATCCTCCTGAAAGTTGCCATCCTGGCCAGCCCGGGTACGCTGGTTGTTGCTTGGAGCATTACCACTCCCTGGCTTACCAGCTTTGTGTCCCCCTACCCCTATACTATTCCTACATAGAATATACATTGATAGACTGCTTCACCATAGGTGCTGTGTTCTCTGCTTGTGGTGGCTGGGGCCGTTTGGTGCCAGTTAGTCAGATCCAACTTCCCTTGTGTAACTGGTCTTCTATGTCGCGCAACTCCCTGTTGGCCTGGGCCCAAATGCAGGTGATCCTGGCTCACGTGCTCCAGCGCCTGGACAATGACCGCTATACAATCCCCACCCATGAGCGCCCATTGATCACTATTCAGCGCCCTGCCAAGCATCCCTGTCCCGTCAACCGTCAGGCCTCTCCTCCTGCTACGTCTTCTGCTCATCAGCGTAGAGGTGCCCCCAACACAAGGGATTAATCCCAATGAGCCTGCCTTTTCCTTTTCTTGCAATAAACTTGCTTTTGCTTATCTTCTTTTTTATTGTTTCTATTATTTTTTAGTTCTTATTATTTTATTATATTAAGTTTTTAATTATTGTAGTTATCTTCTAAATTTAGTGCTATAGAAATATTATTGATTAGCAGAGTTTTTATGTTGGAGATTTAAATCTTGCGCTGCTGTGACACTAAATATAAAAGTAAAGCGCCACTGCAGCATAAAAGATGTTTACAAGGTGGCGCAGCAGCGCCCAAGACTTTCCCAAGTTGGCGTCACAGCGCCTTTTAATTGTTTAAGGTGGCGCAGCAGCGCTTAAAGCTGGGTAGTTTTGTAGTTGAATTTGCGGAGTTTTGGTAATCTTACTTTGATAATAGACTTTTTATTTTGATTCAAGATAGCGTTTTTATGATTCAGTTTTTTGTGATGGAGTATTTTAGTGTATTTATTAAGTGTCTTTATACTCAAAAAATATTATTTGGATAACACTCTTTTTATTTTTATTTGATATAGGGTTTTTGTGATGCAGTTTTTTGAGATGCTGTATTAGAAACCAACATGTAAAAAATAACTATTTAATAAATTTATTAAGTTTTTTTTAAAATTTTGCTGATGTAAATCCCAATACCATCTCAAAATATTTTTGAGATGGTGTCTTTCAAGATGGTGTGTTTGAGATGACGTATTGCATCAAGATAACAAGGGCAAAAAGTACATTATCATAGTCATCAACTATGCAACTAGGTGTTCTGTGGCACAAGCCACAAAAAAACATAAAGGAAATGATGTGAGACAATTCATTGGCAAAGAGATCTTAGCCAAGTTTGGAAACCCTGAACTCTTAATTATAGATGGAGAAACAGAACTCACTGTCATTAATACCAGCATCTACTTTGCTAAGAATGAAATAAAACGCAAAGTTGCTAGCCCTAATTACCCATAAGCAAACAGAAGAGGAGAAAGACTAAATAATTCCTTCATAGAGGCACTCATCAAGCTATCTGCCAACAAACCACAAATTTGGTCTAACATTCTTCCTACAGCACTAATGGTATGCCAAACACGGGTAAATTGTAATACAGGCAAAAGCCTTTATAAAATTGTCCATGGGTGCAACCCCACCATTGTCAGTACCAAGTCAGGACCCCAATTACCTCTACTTAAGGAGGTACCAACTGGTAACAATCCTAACATACAACCTGCCAGAAAGGACCAAAAGACAAAAAAATAAATAATTCCCATTCAATGGGAGTAGTTCCAAGTTGAAAACAAGATTTGGGTGGTCAATCACAACATGCATAAATTTGATCTGGGGTTACAAGGACCAGGAATTCTCATGAAAATAAAACCAAACAACACTTACCTCATCAAAATAATTGGCACAATTACTGAACTAAAACTCATGCATCATGGCCAACTCTGCTAATATAAGGCAAGGGCCTCACAACGTAACTCACAACTTCCTGTTCCCAACACAACACTGGATTAATATCAAGCCTAAATATCCAATACTCTTAAGAAAATTCCTAAGGCTCTGCCTTCCAGAACCCCAGGGGAAGATTTTGCAACATCCTTGATTACTTCCTCTTGAAAATCCATTCCCTGAGTAATTTCCCAATCAATTATTAAATCAGTGACACTATTAAAAATTGCTCATCTAATATGGGGATCAACCCTTTCAAGTCCTAAGCAGAGCATTAACTGAACAAGCCCCATGGCTGTCATAACGTACATAGACAGTATGTGGCTTCTCATGATAATATATAATTCTCAATATTCTTATCAATAAAGTATCATTCTCTTCTTAATTTCCCCTTTATTTTGTTTATTATACTTTGCAGAAGTATATACTTAACACTGTCATTTTTTAAAAACCATGTATTTATTGGGTAATGATGAGGGAAAAATGGGAGATGTCACAAGAACTTGCCCAAAAAAACAGCATGTCAGTCAGGTTGCCAAGTTAAAGTCCTAGGGAGACTCTGTTTGCCATACAGGCCGGATCTTTTTGCTAAGTGTGTTGTACTTAATGTACTAGCAGTAAGCAATTGTTGAGCATCTAGTTTGGATTTTTCCTGGGATGATTGTCCCAAGCTTACTAAACCTTTCAAGGTTGTGTGCTATTTTGAGCTTTCACTGGTGGATCATTATGCCATAATTTATTGGGTTACTTTTGAGTATCAACAATCTCCTGGCCAAATAGACTCAGTTGAGAGGCAATGGTAATAAAGTGCTTTAAGGTGAGTTGGGGGCATTTCCCATGATATGTTTAAAAAAGATGTATTTTCCCAGTTCCAAGTTTTTGGAGTCCAGGGCCCATTAATTCCCACTGGGCTTATTTCCAGAAATATGTGCTATGTTTGGAGTCAAATTGTCTATGTTTCACACCTGCTATTAGATCTGGGCATATTTTTCACTTGTAGTACCAGTAGGATTTATTACAGTGAGTTTCAGACTTAGATGCTCTGTTTAGTATGTGCCAACTAGCTGATTGAGTCTTGATTGGTGTAAATTTACTCTTCATTTCTGCTATCTGTTTTGGGTTCAACATAATTTCTGTGCCGTCCAGGGCCCAGTGGCTTACCAAGCGCAGAAATTGGGCTTTTGGCACCTGCTTAGTGAGTTTTTCAAAGTTGCAACAGCAAATCTTTAAACCCTTGCAGGTGACAGGTTAAAGCATGTTGTCAAATTTCACTTGAAGTTTATCTTTTTCTTCTTGGGTTGTTTGTTTATTCATCAACTGTGATTTGATAAACTTGTTGGAAAATAAGTGTGAATTGTTCTTTGGTGCTGTTGTGACCTTTCATTCCCCAATACAGAGGCTATCATACTTTGTTTCCAGTATGTTTCCATCTTTTTTCTGCTTACCATTTCTAAGTATGATGCCAGGTAATTTCTCAAGATGTTTTTTTCTTTAAGAACTATGCATAGACTGTCAAGCCAGTTCAATGATCTGGCTCTTGCTGGGATCAGCTTGTATGTGTTCATGCATGACAAAAAAATTTACCCAGAGATGCTTTGTGTTGTATGCAACCAGTAAGAGTTCAATTCATTTCTTTTTTTCCATTTGTGTAACTGATTCAAGCCTTATATGTGCCATACTAGCCTTTTTCAGAGAAATTCTCTGGTAATTGACTCAATATTTTTCTAATACACTGCTGAGAATGGCATTATATGCTCCACATACTAAATCTTGGAGTACAGAAACATGTTTAGGGCTAGTGTTTTTGCCGCTAAATCAAGTTTTGTACCTTCATTTCCCAACTATGTTAAATAGATATGATATCAGATTTTGTTTCATTGCATCTTGTGCAATGTCACAAGACGTGAACAGAATACTCTGGTGCATAGTCAACAGATTGGTTCAATGATTTTCATCTCATCTGGAGGTGTAAAGTTAGGTAAGCCAATTCTCTCTGTAACTGTCTTTTTAATGTTAGTCTTTATATTGGATTCATGCTGGTATAATTTAATTAGTCTTGAGAAAGTATACACGTCTTTTTTTAGCAACACTGCAGACTGTATCATCTGCAAAGGCTAATGCTTTCAAGGCTTCTTGACCCAGGTGAGCAATACCTTTGAGTTTGACTTGAAATGCTACTAATATTAGATTTTAAGCAAAGTTAAACAGGAGTGATGACATATGATTGCCCTGGTAGAGTCCTTGATCTATGGCATACTCACTGATTGTGATATTGTTGAATATAACCTTGGTTCTCAAGTTCTGGTATAAAGTAAAGATTCAATTGAAAAACAGGAGCAAGATGCTCACAGATTTCAGAGAAAACTTAAATTATTCTCATGAAACACAGTTGTATGCCTTCTTCATGTCTAAGAAAAAAAGATAACTGTCTGTTACTTCCCTTCTATCTTGCACAATATTCTGAACTGACTCAATGTTATCCCAGATTTATCTGTCTTTGTCAGAAATGACAATTTGGATGCTCCTGAATCCCAAAATACGGAACCAGAGTCAAACCTTAGACAAAACCCTTTGCAGACCGCCAGACCCATAGACTGGAAACCCAATAACCCACTACCAATTGATAAAGTTTTTGCCAGCCTGCCAGGACCCAACCCTTTAACTGTCACAAAGAATTCTGCAAGAAAATCACCAGTGCAAGATGCCAGGAATTTCCCCAAGGTGCCAATACCTGACACCAGTGGTTTGCTTGGTTAAATGCGCAATTTTTCCAATGAAAGTTATTCTAAACTCCCCCAAAGCCCAGAAAGAGGCACTGAACCCAAAGATGCACCAAATACCCAAATTGACAAACAGAAGGATTCAAAGTCTTCTCATCCCAAAGCAGCCAGTGATAAACCGCCAGTGCTGAGCACCACACTGCCATCTAAGATCCTGATGCCAAACCGCCCAAGCTCAGAAAAACCAACCAGGAAATGGAGCCAGGCAGTCTAGTATAAATACCTACCAGGCCAAGATTAATCCCCATTGTCATTTTTAAATAAAGGTTATGAGATATTGGTTTCCCCAATTGTTGCCGTATTTTATTCTTGTCATCTTCCAGTTAACTCAAAGATCATCTCACCCTCCTGCCAGCCTGCCAGCTACGTACTGCCTGCCAGGTGTCCCCTTTGGTACTGTCCATTTCACAGAGTACCCCTTAAAGACTGAGTACAAGGACTACACCACCAACAATAACATACTAGCCCAGAACCACTTGGCCAGAACTACAGAGTTAATCAGATATAATCAAAAGCGCCCTTGGTATGTTACCAAATCTTGCCTGTTCAGAGATAAATACAGCTTTCTTCCTGCCTACCAATTGGACATGAAACCACACATCACCATCAAACCAATGCCTGCCTCTGCCGCCAAGCTCCCGCTTGACCATACCAACAAGCTTTTTGGAATTGCATATATTACTCTCACAGAAATAATAGATATCATTGTCCCTGCCACTGGTCCGTGGTCGTGTGTGGGCAAGTCAATATCCTACCTTATTGAGTTAGTGTCAATCCTATGATGAGCCCTGCCCACCCAGTCTGCAACCCGCCAGTTTCCAAACACTAAAAAGCCAGATGATCAGGGTTGGTTCACTGAAATTCTTGGATGAACCCATGTGCTATTATAGAGTGTGATTGCTGCTGTTGGAATCAGTCTGTTGGATAAGTTCTGCATGAAAAGCTTGTAGTCCGCATTTGAGAGGCTTATTAGCAACAGTTTTTCAGCTGCTGTGTAGATTTCTTCTTCTTAAAGATTGTATATATCTTTATCTTGTTGCCACCTGTAAATTGAGGATGGTCTTCACGCATCAATTGAAAAGTTTTATCAGTTCTGTGGCAAGTGATGCTTGGAGAGTCTTATGCACTTAAACTAGTAAGTTTTCTGGGGCAGGTGCCTTGTTTTTTGGGGCCTCTTTGAGAGTAGCTCTGAATTTTTTTATAGTAATTGTTCTTATTAGGTTCTCTTGAGCTTCAGTGCTAAATTTAAGTCAGTTAAGGGGTGGCTATGGCCCAAAGTTCTTCAGCTGCCTCATGTTCATCTTAGCTGGAGTGTATAGATAGATATAGAGACATTCTACCTTCTTTCTAATGGCTTTTTTTAGTAGCCATGGTTTTTTACATGTTTTTTACTTTTTTAATTACCTATTTTATCTTTTTCTATCTCTAGGCTGGATTTATACAAGGAAAATTTCCATCACCTTATAAGTTGTTTGAGTGTAATAAATATTTAGAGCTCATATTTGGGATCTCTAAATGTAGTTGGTCTGATACTCTACTCACATGGTTTTGGTTTCTTTTTAAAATCATCACTTTCACCTACATGTGATTGCTAATTAAAAAACTCTTTTATTAGACCTTGGCATGATCTCTTCCAGGAGCTCTGTGACTAGGATGAACTTTAGTCTAAAGCTGTTGACCAGTTCACCTTGTAGGCTAAACTTCCATCTTGTGAGGATGACTTGGCCTTTTGCTTTGTCATCTAGGATAAAGACCAGTTTTTTTCAGTTATAAAGGAGAGCTTTCTGCTGTTACTTGAGTGAATCTTAGTTACAATAAAAACGTATCCCTAAAGAGGTCTGTCAAGGTGTTAAAGTTTCTTATCACATTATGTTATTGGGAAAAACAAGTGAGTTCAAGGCATATTATTGATTGTTGCTTGTTAGGTTAGGTATAAAATAGACTACAACTTTTCTTAAATCAAGATCAGTTCTGGTGTTTACAGCTTCCATCACAATGTGCACTATTATGGAAACATCATTATTAGTTTAATATTAATGTGAGATAAAATATCACAACAGTGTCAAAACCGCAGGCTCAACCCGCCAGCAAGGTTCCAACCAAGCAGGTTTGTGACCCGCAATCCAATTACCCGGCCACTTGAAGCCAGACCCGGAAGTCAACTCAGATTACCAAATCAATTGACATGAACAAATGATGATCCATCACAGTGGATGCCTTGATTTGGCGCTTGACTCATTAGCAGGATCAAGCCACCCCCTCTTCCATCCAGCCATGTGATCACCAATCATGTTCCTTCTATCCATTGATTCACAATAGCTATATAATCACTATCTCACAATAAAGATTATTATCTATCCTCTAAATATTTTTCCCCTTGTAACTCTGCTAAAACAGCACAGTTACAACATTGGTAGCACAGGTAGGTTCTCCATCCTACCTTATCTTGAAAAATTCCGCCTGTTGCCTGCACAAGCTGCAGCCAACAAATCCTCGACAGAATTATGTCTGGCCTCCCGCCCGACTGGACTCTGTATACTCCTGGTACTGCGGTACTTGATGGTTTCGTCCTCTACCAAAACACAGTGATCCTGCTACCTGCCTTCAACGCCATGTCTGCACAAGGTTTCTTTCAGGCACCTTCCTCAATGCCGCAACCAGCTGACAAAACCACCATGTCCGCCTATGTAGCACAAAGACTCCGCAGCACTGCCTTGGAACCCTTTGCGGGGGCCAACAACAACAATGCTGCCGCATGGATTCAGTCTGCCCAAAGCAAGTTGGCTCAGAAGGAGTGCCCACAGCGTTTTTGGATTACAGAGATTTCCATTTGTCTGACCTATGACGCTGGCACTTGGTGCAACAAGTGGCACAAAGAGCACACCAACAAGAACTGGGACACTTTCAAACAGGACTTCTTGGCAATATTTGTGCTTAGGATACGGCACTCATGATCATACACCAAGTAAAGAATCTAACCCAGACAGGCACCGTTAAAGAACTCACCTGCGCCTACAAGGAACTCTGTCTCTGTGCCCCATCTGACATGGACTTTGACACTCCAGCAACACATCTCATGTACTACAACACTCTCAAGTTGCACTTAATGAGACATGTGAACCTGGACCAAGTTACCAACCTACAAAGCCTGTACTGTGAAGCAGAAAAAGCGGAACAAACCTCCAACGCTCTGCACAAGGCACAGACTGGGAAACAAGAGAGACCCAAGGACTCACATTCAAGTGGGCGCTCCTTGCAATCACCTACTGGAGGTAATGGTAACAACAACAACCACAAACCCACAGGATTGAATGGGAATGGGAATGAAAATAACGGCCAATCAAATTGTACCCATTTCTGTGTCACCGCCACTCAAGGCAACCAAGATGAGGGAAAAGCCCAGGGAGAGCACTAAGCAAGCTAAGCTCTCCCCACGCAACTCCTGACTTGCCCAACAATGAATACCAACCCAAGGACGTGGACCAATGCCCAATGATCCAAGTGCCCTCGGAAGACCCGGTGTTGTACACCATTGCCAGACATCCCAATAAATTGATGTCTTACCCTTTCTGCTTTTGCAGTTACACAGGCTCAGCTCTCTTGGACTTGGGCACAGATTGAACCTTAGTCAACATCAGCTTTGTGGATAAATTCAAGCTGGCCATTAATCCTTTGCGGATTAAAAATGTGGTCCTGGCTGATGAACATCACATTGCTGTGACAAAAGAAACTTCTCCCTTCTCCGCCATGCTTGAGAACCTCCACTCCACCATCCAAGGTCCCGTCATTGACTTCCCTAAGTTTGACATTGTACTGGGACTAGACTGGTTACAGAAAAACAACCCCCACGTGGACTGGGCAACCTCAGTGTTGACCATCAAGTGTGAAGGCGTCAACCACCAGATCTACTCAGACTCTGTAGACTAACTCCTACGAGACCACATCTTTGTACACATCACAGAGACCTCGGATGAAAAGGAAAACCTGAAAGCTATTGACTGGGACTCCTGCCAGTATGAAATCATACACTTCAAGGATCATCAGGACACCTCCACGCCGCAAGATTGCGACATTGTGGCCTGTCACCCAGAAATCTTTAAGGAAGCGTTACCTGGGCTACCCCCTGAGAAACACATCCAACACTCTATCCAATTCAAGGGGGCCGTACCCAAGGCACACCCTATTTACAGGCTGACCCCAAACAAGGACAACACCCTGCGCGCCTATCTCAAGGAAGCACTGGAAAAAGGACTCATCTGCCCCTCACAGTCTCCCTTTGGGGCTGCTGTATTCTTTGTGGCCAAGAAGGACAGTACCTTACGCCTGGTCACAGACTACCGCGCCTTAAACAAAGTCACCATCAAGAATTTTTACCCCTTACCACTAATTGACAATCTCTTTGACGCCTTGGGAGGAGCCTCTGTCTTCTCCAAGATTGACCTAACTGCAGGTTACAATCAGATTCATATCAAGGAGGAAGACATCCCCACAACAGCCTTCTGCACCAATTATGGTTCCTACAAATGCGTGGTACTCAACTTTGGCATGACCAATGCCCTGTCCACCTTCATAACCTTCATGAACAAAGTGTTTGCACCACACATAGGCAGACACGCCCTTGTGTACCTGGACAATATCATTGTCTAAAGCCCCTTGGTAGAACAGCATCACAAGGACCTGGAGGAAGTCTTTGCGACCCTGGCACAAAACAAACTGCTGGCCAAGCCCTCTAAATGCCAGTTCTTCTGGGAGCAACTACCCTTCTTGGGACACATAGTCTCAAAGGACGGCATCAAACCCAACAGTCAGAAGATAGAAGCCATCTGAAAGATGCCACCCCCCAAGGACAAGTCAGAACTACGCACCTTCTTGGGAATGGTGGCCTATGTACGATGCTTCATACCCAACTGTGGCGTCTTGACTGCCCCCTTGTCTGCCATAACAGTGCCAAGTCCAAGTTTGTATGGACCCCCCCCCCCAACGTGACCTCTGTTTTAGACGCCTCAAGGAAAAACTCACAACAGCTCCCATCTTACAATACCCCAAACAGGATAGAGAGTACCAGATGGAAACCAACGCTTCAGATGCATCCATTGGGGGAGTACTACAAATTAAGAATAGTGATGGTGACTTCCTGCCCGTAGCCTACGAGTTGCGCAAGCTGACAGATGGCAAGTGTAGATACCCTATCCACAACAAAGAACTACTAGCCATTGTACACTGCCTTGTCAAATGGCGCTGCTACCTAGAACGGCAGGAAGAATTCATAGCATTAACTGATCATAAGTTGCTCATCTATTTCAAGACACAGGTGAACTTGTCATGCCACCAAGCGCGGTGGATGGAAATCTTAGAAAGGTTTAACATGCTCATCCAATACAAGCCCGGGGCCAAACTTGCCATGGCAGACGCCCTGTCCTGACTGTATGTCCGCACTTCTAGGGGAGAGAATGAGCTCAACCCAGACTGGCCTCTCTTAGTGCTACGTAAAAAAGATGAAGAGTTACCTGCAAGTACAACTGATATTACCAAGGAAACGGTCATCAAGGATGAACACCTCTTTGCTGACGTATACGGGACTCTTCACAGAAAGATGTTGGATGGCACAACCATTCCCTACATTCCCACACATCAACGAGTTGACACCATTCTTTGCTACCACAGAGATCTTGGACACACTAAGAGCCAAAATCTATATGAATTCCTAAAACATAAAGCCTGGTGGCCAACCTTATACCGCAATGTCCAGGAAGTGCTAGAACAGTGTGAGGTCTGCAAAAGTTTGCCAGAAGCAAAACCCTGCCTAAGTCTGTACTTCCCATTCAAACCCAACTCCCGTTCAAGGTATGGGCTCTGGACATTGTGGGCCCCATGCCAGGAAAGCACAACAACAAAAAATACATCATCACAGCCATCAATTTTGCAACAAGGTGGCTAGTAGCCCAAGCGGTGAAATTGCACACCAGTAACAACGTCCAACAATTCATTGGCAAAGAAATAATCAGTAAGTTTGGAAAGCCAGAGCTCCTGATAACCAATGGGGGCAAAGAATTGACCTCTGAAAACACCAACATGTACCTCGCCAAAAATGGGGTCAAACACACTGTTACTACACCATACCATCCACAGGCCAATGGTTGCGTAGAGCAGCTTAATGGTAGCCTTGTGCAAGCCCTAGCCAAACTCACTGTCGGGAGACCTGAAGACTGGTATAAGCAGCTACCAACTGCGTTACTTGTGTACCAAACCCAAGTGAACAGATCCACAGGAAAAAGCCTGTTTGAACTGGTATACAGCACCCAGCCTAATATCATTCAAGCATTGACAGGACCCAAACTGGAAATCCCAAGTCAAGTCCCCCCTTGTTCTGATCCTCAAGTAATAGAGGCCAACAGCAAACAAGCAGCCAAAGAAAAGGAACACTTACAAAAGACCTTCATTCCCATCTGTCAAAGACATGAAGTTGGGGACAAAGTCTGGGTCATGAATGTCGACAAAAGCAAACTACAACCTGAAAAAGTAAGGCCAGCAATAATCCTAAAGGTAAACAACAATAACACTTACCTCATGCAAGGGCTCAGGAAATGCAAGCAAGACAAGACAAGATGCTACATCACAACCGCCTACAACCTTGCAAGCAAGACAGAAGCAACAAGAAACTGCCCTGCCTGCCACCAAACAACAACTGGTTCAATATGGCGCCTGGGCCCCTGGCAACCTCCCTGACAACCTGCCTCCTGAGGAGGCCAACTTTCAGCTGGGGGGTGTCAAAACCGCAGGCTTGACCTGCTAGCAAGGTTCTAACCAAGTGGGTTTGTGACCCGCAATCCAATTACCCGGCCACCTGAAGCCAGACCCAGAAGTCAACTTGGATTACCAAATCAATTGACATGAACAAATGATGATCCATTACAGTGGATACCTTGATTTGGCGCTTGACTCATTAGCAGGATCAAGCCACCCCCTCTCCCATCCAGCCGTGTGATCACCAATCATGTTCCTTCTATCCATTGATTCACAATAGCTATATAATCACTATCTCACGATAAAGATTATTATATATCCTCTAAATATTTTCCCCTTGTAACTCTGCTAAAACAGCACAGTTACAACAACAGCCACATGCTGCTCCAGAAAGACTTAAGTCTTACCTTTTTTGCATACAAGTAGTTCTCAGGGTCATAGTTTATAAGAGAGGTGTATTGTTGTTGGTTAGTTGACATTTAGTAATAATTATTAGATTTATGTTTGTTTTTTTAAGGTAATAGATCTTCTGTGCCCTGATGTTTCAGTTGCACAAGCTTCTAGCATTAATTGTACCTAATCTCATTATTTCTGGCTGTCTGGCTCACAGATATGAGGTCTTTTGGATGTCTCAGTAGGCTTTAATTGTTGAATTTTAGGGTCTAGTTGGCTGTGGGCCATACAATTGAAAGGATTCAAGATGCTTTCTCTTGTGTCTTTGCTGTCCTTCTTAAAGAATGCCATTTTTTCAAACGTAAAGTTTTGTAAGGTGTCATCCAAGAGGATAGTTGGTCAGGCTTGAGAGAGTATTAAAATTGAGTTGTCTTTGGCCTTAAAAGAGCGTCTTTGCTTTGAAGCCTTAAGTGTTAGCTCAAAAGTTGCCCATGGTGAAAAAATGATATGCTTTTGGTTAAGTTTAGTTTTACCTTGTGAAGTGGCCTGTTCTGACTGTTTGGGTTCTCTTTAGGTCTAGGTACCTTTTTATTGTTCAACTTAATTGTTGCTTTTATTTATGTTTTATAAAATGCTTCTGTATTTTTGGGCTGCCTGCTTTTACATTAGTTTGTCTTGGGGATCTTTGAGATCCTGAAAGTTGTCTACTTTTTTTCTCTTAGTCTGAGTTGCTTCTCTGGCCCAGTTTTTTTGTGATGTTTCTTCAGTTGTCCTCAGAGAGCTTTCATGGCAAAAAAGTCCTTAGCTGATGCAAAAAAACTATTATACTGCTCTTGCAAAAAAAACTCTTTGCTGATCACTCTGAACACTTCATTTTCTGGGTCTAGTTCAGGCTCTTGGGGTGTACACATTTTTATGCAGATATTAGCCAAACCTATTATTAGACCAATAACAAAATATGTAGATCTTTTTTTTGTTCTCAGGTTCAACATTTATAACTTGGCTATCCGCCTCTGGGAGTTGTATGAACCTGGAAATCTTAATGTTCTTGTGCACTATTGAGGGAGCTATTTCCACTAGGGTGTGGATAACCATAGGGCGAAGCCATTTGGCCATATTAGCCATTTCTTTCTGGATGTCAATGACCACACTGTAGTAGGTTAGGTCAATGATGATAACAGTGTGGATCTATTTCCTTGGCTTTGGTGTGAGGATGTCAGTGAATGTGACCCATTTGGCCGATTGGTTGACATATCTTGTGCTCTTCACTTTGAGAGGTATGCCTTTGTGGGAGAAGTCTGCACTTAACGCTGCTTCTCTTTTACTATCACTTGTAAAGCCTATGTTTACATATTCATGTTCTGCCAAATACTTGAGGCAAAACTTCTTATCAGAGAAGTGCTTGTCAAGAGTACCAAAAATCATGAAAAAAGTTTTTAATGCTGCTTTAAACAGATCATTGAAATCTATTTTTATTGCATTAGGCAGCGTTGAGCATTGCATGGATTGTAATGAGTTGCCTTGCATTAGCATTTCCCGCACTCTATCTGTAAATGTGAGAAATGCTTCTAAATTCAAAAATTAGTCTAGTCTTTTTTCACTCTTTTGCTGTATGACATGTTCTTTTGTGTCATGGCTCATACCAGAGTCCAACTGGACTCCCATAAGAGAGGCAGGCCAGGCCTGAAAGACCATGTACACAATAGATGCAATTCTGACCAGGTAGTTGACTGCAGTAGCTAGGGGGCACCAACTCCCAGTATAAGGCATGAACTGGTCAGCCAGCCCCAATACTGTGATGTAGACAAACCCCAACTTACTGAAGTCCTGGGCAGGAGGCACACTAGGTAGAAGGGAGCAGAAAAAATCTCTTTCATAGTAGGCAGGAAATCCAGATGATGAGAATGATAATACTCTACGCCATGAGCGTGAAGTGGATTAACTGAGGTAACATGAGTATAGTCAGAAAGAGATGTGTAGGCAAGATTGTATTGTGTAGTAGATTCACAAATAGATACAAAGAAAATAATTAAATTAGAGCAAAAATAGACAATTTCTGCAATAAGATAATAATTTCTGGGCATAAACTTGCTTTATTAAAATGTCACCAGTAATGAGGGCTTCTTCCCCTCACTACTTATACTCACTGGAGATTCTGTGGCCTTTTGTGTCACCAGAAAACTGATGGCATCAATTGAAGTTAAACTTACATTTTTTACTAGAATTTGCATACTTAGGCCAAGGGATGGGAGCTCATTGGTTGCAATAACATGAATTTTTCTTGAACTGCAGCATGTCAAGATTATAGTTATTTATAGATCCCGCAAGTGATCAAGTGCCTGATTGTGCAATCAAACAATTGCACTCTGAATATAACATTTCCCAATAGTTAAGAGGCCCAAATTTAATAATATAATTAAAGCCAGGAATTTGAGGCTTGTGTGACTCTTGAATTTCGGGCTATTTGTTAGTCAAAAGAGAAGTTTTCTTGCTCTGGGAGATACTTGGTAGGAGTTCCCAAGCTGTGGGATTTTTTGTCTCTAGAAAGGCCAGCTGATTGTTAAAAGCTTTCTAAGCCCTGGCTTTTTATGTCTTCCCATTCTTGGGCAGCTTGGCTTCTGGCAGGGAAATTTTGTGAACAATATTGTCTACTGCATCCTCCATGGTATATCCTCTATCAGTGAAGCTCATCACCAACTGGGGGGTGATGCTCTGCTCTTGAAGTTACGGGCCAGTTTGATATATATCTCTAGTTACATCCAGAGTTTTACTTCTGGTGCTCCAAAGTTGGTTTTGGACCACACCATAATTATATCTGAACTCTTTAAAGGGTGCATGTACACATGTAATGTTTTTACATAGTCTTATTAGTGTGGAGCCAGTTGGCTATTGTAAAAAAGTTTCACCTGCACAATAAAAAGTATGCTGCTTTAGCTGTATTTGCTCTCATTGTTGTTCACTGGGTTGTCTCTTCTGATGATAACTTTTCCTTGAAGAACTCTCCAGCCAAAGGAGGATCAGAGATTGCTGCCTTCTATCATGTGGCCAGTTAGGCAGAGATTCCTGCGTTAAGCCATTTGGCTGCCTTCTCTAAGTAAAGGACCTTTTTAAGGATCTTGGCGTCTCTGGGAGATATGCTGTTGCTTATCCACTTAATCACCAACTTAAGAGTGAACCCTGCCTTGATCCAGTCAGCTGCGTCAGTAATGGAGGATGTCTCACGCCAATTGCTCCATTGTTCAAGAGTGATTGGGCGGTCTTCCAAGTTGCTGTGGATGTGGGCTGTAATGCTCAACAACTTTCACATGTCTACATCAGTGAGATTAAAGCCGCTGTTGAGCCAGTACTTTATGTCAGCAGGGTTTCATCCCTGTGCTCTCCATTCAGCCGCTATTTCAGAAAACTATGTGGTAAATGGGCCCCACTTTGCTGCTATGTTAGGGTGCCACCTCATGACTCTCATTCTGAGGGCCAGTTCAGGGGGGCATTGGCAGTATGACCCATCTCTGACTTCCTGGACATCAAACCCTGCATCAATCCAGGGTTGTGCTTCTTCTGGGCTGAACATAAGGATTGCCCAGCCTTTAGCATTGCTAGGCGTGATTCCAGCTCTGGCCCACCCAATGGCCTAATCAATGTTTTGAAAGATACTAAAGTACTCTGATAGTCTTTCAGCTGCCATTGGAATGCTTCATAGTTCCCCTGCCAGAGTAGCCAGAATGTATGCCTGGTAGAACTCCACTGCCTCAAATACAGTATACCCACCAGTTCTCCAAAGCTTGACTTCTGCAAGTGAAATTTGGTTGTCAAGTGTGTACTTGATTTCAACAAAGAACATTTTGGTCTTGCATCATTTCTCTGCTAGTTGGAGCTTCTTCACTCCACCTTGGAAGAAGAGTTGAGCTCACTCTAAGGTCATTTTTTCTCTCAGCCACTTCATGGCCAGGCCAGGTGAAAGACTGGTTCATTTTCATGCCATTGTCATAGTGGCAGTGAACCTCAGGCTGTGCCAGCGTAAGATTTGGCTTACTGAGAAGCCTAAGCTTGCCCAGGTAGTTGCCTCCTTCTTGTTGACATTGTAGAAGACTAGAAACTATAGGTCTACTTGTGGGAAGGTGCTTTGCAGGTTCAGTGTCTCTTGCTTGCATCAGTTGCCTTGGCCATCTCTTGAGGGCTTGCCAATTGTCTGTTCTCTTTGGACCTTTTTTTTCTGGCCCCAGAGGGGGGACCATCTACTTTATAACTTTGTTCAAAAACTGAGTCAGTTCCTGAAAAGTCCTCAGTCTCCATTGGCTTGGGTCTAAGGCCGCCTGCCTCTGATTAGCTATTCTTGACAGAAGTTCTCGAGTAAATCCTGGCTTTATCTTCCTTGTTAGAAGGAAGGTTTGAGGCTGCAGGTTCAGCAGAGGATGGCTCTCCATGTTGGTAGGGAAGTCTGCCTGTCTTGTGTTGTATAAGATGCCTAGATTTGTCTCTATAGATTGGACTTGCTCTGGGTCTTCAGACTGCACTAGTTCCAGAGATAGCATGCTTTTCTTTAGCAAAAACTTACTTTTTAACCAGATGCTGAAATTGCTTTGTAAAATAAAATTTCTTTCTCAAAAGTGATTGTAATGAAAGAGAGATATTAACTATACTTAACATTGACATCTCTGCTGCTTGGTATTTGCCTGGTCAACAATTTTCAACAAGCATTATCTATTTTGAATTACTTAAATTTAATTAAATAAGACCTATAGTTAAGTCTTATTTTATTCTTCTCACTACTGTATTAAATTTATTTTTACAATTAATGAATTATAAGCCCTAGTTAGACAAATAAAACCCAGATATTGTGTTATATTAAACACAGATAAAGGGTGATTCCAAGGACAAGGACTTGTGCTTTTTAGGGAATTCTATACTTATTTTTTAAAAATTTATATGCAATAAAAAACAGGAAAGTAGATTAGATTTTTTCTCAAATTTAAGTAACAGCAACTATACTTTAAATTGATTTTAAGCAAAACTAAAGTTGATATTTGATTTCAAAAACTTACAAAGTTTTCATGGATTTCTTCCAATAAAAACATCTAGCTTTATAATCTGATATACCTAGTTTTTCCCTTTAAAAAGTTATTTAAATTCTAGCAAATATTTCCAGAGTAAAAAACTTCATAAAAGCAAGCCAATAACCCGAGCTAAAAGCCATATAATTTATATCAAGAGTACGGATGAGATAAAAACTAAGCTGCATGCAGTAGTTTTAAAAGCTATGGCGACAAGCAAAATGAACTCAGATTTAAACAAAATCCAACTAGCAGGTTAAAATATACACTCTGTTAACAGGGATTTTTGGTGTTAATAGGCAAAATGGGTCAACACAGCAAAGAAGGACTCACACGCAAAACAAAACCATTCAAAATGCAATCTGAAATACATGGATTCACAAACAAAATGGTGTGAGTTGGCTTTTGGTGTACATATGTTTACTATGTGAATCAGTGACAAAATACACCCACACATGGTGCGTCAAAACTCAATCCAAAAAAAACACAATAGGAACTCAAAAAACAAACAAAATCACTCACACAGTTTGTGCAATGGATTGTAATCAAGAATGATACCAAGGCATCTAAAATAAAACACAAGATCTGAAACATAAAATTTAAAAATATTGTGTTGGGTGCTTATATTTGGCATAAAATCCGGGAAAAAGGGTGGAAATTATTTTGGGTATTCAAAAATGGGCGTTGTAAACCAGAAATAACTAATTAAGAAATAAAAAATCTATAATTGGGATTTTGGGTGGGAAAACCTCTAATTAAATATCCATATTCAGATAAAAGCAAAAATTAAAATTAGGGAGTAACTTAATTAAAATTTATTTAGTATTTTATTAAATTTTAAAATGGAAGAAACACAACACCAGAGTACCAATGCACCCGTTGTGCATTGCGGTTGCCCCCGTGGGTCAAAGAATAGACTCAGTACAATACAAGTGCCTACTTGGGAGGTAGGCAGAAGAGGAGAGTTCCATAGTGATGCTGCACTGACACAGCCGGTTCAAGGAGCACAAGCTGCTAGGGTGCAGAGCATAAACCCTTGGGTCCCAAAGCTGACCCAGAAGCCAACCAAGGTCATCACTACCAAAATGGTTAGAAACAAGGAGGTAGAACTTACTTTATATGTGTTTGACGCTGTGTACAGGCAAGAGTTGGTCCCGTCAGCCATGCTGGAGAAGGTGAAGCCTGTACTTGATACTAGCTATGAGCCATACATAAGCAATGGCAATCAGGAGGACAACAAGGAGCCCAAGTTCTTTCAAACTGATGAGGGACAACTGGTGCGCAAGAAAGTTGCAGCCTTCTACAACAAGGTGCCTATGCCCTGTGCCTTGCCCAATGCCGATGAGTCAATCCCCACCGCTAAAAAGCCCGCTCAGAAGCGCATACCTGACATCAAATGCATCATCCTACTTAATCTAATGCATGAATCAGGCAATTACAAGGTGGCCACAGCCATTGTTGGGGTGGATCCCAAGTACACCTCAAAGACCTTCAACAAGTTCCTCAACACGGGTCAAGTCCTTGCCACGGAGAAATCCTTGCGCGTGTCGACCATGCTCACAAAGGAGCATAAATGGGCAATCCGCCAGTGAATAACCCGAGATTGCCATCTTGAACTGGCAAATATACAGGCCACAGTCAAGTCCGCTTTTGGGGTTGAGGCCTCAATTTCCTTCTATTATCATTTGGTCAAGGGAATGCAATTTTCCTGGAAAAAACTTGGGGTATCCCCATACAATCAGAACAGCCCAGCCAATATTGAGACCTGGAGAAAATACGCAAAGGTGTATACTGCCCTAAAAGCCAAGGAGACGGTCAAATTTTACTACATCAACAAATCAGCATTTGCCTCGTCAATGCACAATGAGTATGGGTATGTCCCCAGAGGCTCCAATGACGAGATGGCTTGGCGTGCTGCAGTCCGCGCCACAGCCTATTTGATGGTGGCTCTCCTTGGTCCAAAGGGGGTTGAGCTCTACCAAATGATATTGGGATCTCACAATAGCCAGACCTTCTTATCATTCCTCTGATTGGTCCAGGAGCACCTGAGGTGCACAAGCCTGGGCTTCACCAACGTAATTGTGCTGGACAACGTTGGTCTCCACAAGGTGGCAGATATTCTTGAAGAATTTCCATCAATTGACATGAGCATTGCAGTGGGCCCCCAGCAATTGGCCACGGCAAATATGCGCCTTCTCTTCCTCCCCGCCTATTTGCCCTTCCTAAATCCCATTGAGGAAGTCTTTGGGTGGCTCAAGCGAGTTGTCAAGCAAGGAACCCCAACTGGGACAGAGGACCTTTTTGATTTGCTGCAGGCAGGGATCCATACCCTCCCAGCTGAGACCGTGGCCAAATTCTATGGCCACACTGATTTGTTTATCCCCGCGTGCCTTGCAAATCAGCCAATCAATTAAAGGCTTAGCTTATCCCACTTTTTTATATATCCTCTATTTTACTAATCAAGATTCATTAACTAACATTTTATTATTATATGTTTCCAAGCCCGCAATCACATTCAGCAGCACCATCAATGAAGGTTAGTAATTTATTTATTCATAATCATTTTTATTATTGCATCCAAGGGTATCCCAAACACTTGATAATGGATTACGAAAACACATCAATATCATTTTTTGCAAATAAATATAAAAAGGAAACTAAAAAAATGTAAATCATACAAATTAGAAGTAGATTTTATTGACATATATTATATGCTTTTATTAAAACCTTTCCTGAAATTTATTTTGTAAGTAATGTTTGCTAAAATATTATTTTATAAAATTATTAATTATAATAAAAATAATCTAAAGGGTAAATATGATTATTGGGATAGAGGATATATTAGGAGCACCTATAATGGGTTTGGCGGTATGTACCCACCCTGTGATGGAGGTGGAGCACAACCTCCACTGCCACACCGTGGACAGTGGATACACCCTGGTTAAAATACTCCCGCCTGCTGGTGAAAGGCAGAATGGTTAGGTGGGAGTGAAGCAGCAGCTTTTCAGGCGGGGCCGCAAACCCATAGATTCCAGCCAGGACCAGGGCGCCCTGGATAACATGGTCCACTGAGTCATATCCGGGGGGGGACCTTCTTCCTGTCAAGTGCAAGCCGGGCCTTGTTGATCCCCAGAAGGAACCTGTCCAGGTTCTCCACACTGGCGCTCATTCTAAAGTAAAACAGGAACCCCAGGTAAACAACAAGGTGAAGCCTTTGCCCAGCAAAGGCTTCC
This sequence comes from Entomophthora muscae, assembly GCA_014839935.2. Lineage (NCBI taxonomy): Eukaryota > Fungi > Entomophthoromycota > Entomophthoromycetes > Entomophthorales > Entomophthoraceae > Entomophthora > Entomophthora muscae. The sequence goes on along the minus strand of QTSX02002851.1, from coordinate 579,523 downwards.
GTAAACTCACATAAATTATTGTATACTGTGCTTATTTTTTTCTCATGTTTAGTTTTGCTGAAGGTAAGATTCATAGCTTCTGGGACCCCTGTCTTGTTGGCACTCCAGGCCAGCCCAAAGTCTGCCAGGAGGATTTTAGTCTTCTTCACAGCTGTTGCATCCGCAACAGCCAGTTTTTCTACTGTGCGCCCAAAGTTCTTCAGCAAGTAGGACAGGGTGTGCTCCACTGAGAAGCAGAAGCAAGCAGCCGCATGAGCTTGGCCCATCTCCAGTATATTCTTAAATGGGAGCGCCGCCAGGACGTCCCAAACAAGCTCAATGAAGTTTACACAGTAAACTTCACTGAGGTTCACCAGGTCCAGGCGGACCAGTTGAGCATCCTTGTAGGCAGTAACTACCCACTCAGATGCCCTCTCTTCATGTGTTAGCCCAGCCAATGCCTCCCTGGACATTGAGAATGCACTGTGAATCCTATCTTTGAGCTTCCGCAAGACAGGGGGGACAGGAAAAGCTGCTTTGCCACATGAGTGGCAAAATTTGAGTAGAAGGTGGGGTGAACAAAAGAAACCAGGACCCGGCAGAGTTTGCCATCAACATCTTCTAAAAAAAGGTAAGTATTTATGAATTTTTACTAAATTTATTTTCTTAGGCTACCTTCTTGGGTTTCTTCTTTGCCGGCGGCTTTGGCAGGCTTTGCCATCCTTGGTGAAAGCAGTTGTGCAGGCGTCTCAGTGTCCTCCTTGCGGGCCCTCTTGGTAGGTTTGAGATGTGCATACATATCAGGGTTGTCCGTCCAGACAGACAGCACAGAGAGGGCAAAGGACTTGAATTGCAAGCCTTCAACCACTGTCTTCTGAATGTTGAGTAGGCGCTCTATTGTCTTCTCAGGTGTGTCCGGTATTGTGGTCATGAGTGAGTTGGCAGACACCTTTTTGATTTTGTCCCCTTCAAGGACGGCAGACTTCACCTTTTCCTTGATCTTGCGGTCAATTTCTTTGTATTTTGGCAATTGCCAAGTCAAGGTCTTTTAGAAGTTTTTCTAATTTGCTCATTGATTTTTTACTAACCTTTTCATATGTTTTTATAGCTCTTACCCCATTAAATTCTGTATTATTTTGATACAATTGCCTCTTTGTTTATTCCTTTTTGTTTTCCCATTTACTACATTATCTCATCTTTTTACCCATTTTGTATATGTTTTACATACATCTCAATATGTGTTGTTTGCTTTGTGTGACATTGTTTCCTTGGTTACCATATTATTTTTGGCGCTTGACACAGCCCCTTGTGAAAATATTAACAACGACTTGGTGATCAACTGAATTTGAATTAGAAAATTATAGTGTTAATTGTATTTAGATAAAGTTGTTACTGATCTGAATTCAAAACCTTAATGATAAACTTTAAGCCAATCAGGAGCCGAGTGATAAAGTGATTGTTGTGACATAAAGGGACATTCAATAATTCTTTGGTGCATAATTGCTAATTAATATGATTGGCTGGATGTTTTGCCATTGTACACCATTGCTGCTGTGGCGAGTTGTTGATGGACTAGTGTTAACTCAGCAGCTGATTGGGCACTAGTCCATTAACAACTTGCCACAGTGGCAATGGCGTACAATGGCAAAACATCCAGCCAATCATATTAATTAGTGCACATGCACCAAAGAATTATTGAATGTCCCTTTATGTCACAACAATCACTTTATCACTTGGCTCCTGATTGGCTTAAAGTTTATCATTAAGGTTTTGAATTCAGATCAGTAACAACTTTATCTAAATACAGTTAACACTATAATTTTCTAATTCAAATTTAGCTGATCACCAAATTGTTGTTAATGTTTTCACAAGGGGCTATGGTTTGGTACTAAAAATAACTGTGTTCAGGATCTAGATACACACCATAGTAAATATATGATTTTATAGAAATAAGCTGAACATAAAGAATAAAACCAACTATAAACAAAGAGAACATAAACAATTGAAATTCAAAATAAAGATAATATAAATATAAAATGTTTAGTGACAGGGGGTTTATTGAGGCGAGAGAGAGCGATGCCTAGGAGGCAGAATAACGCGGGAAGAAAGACGTAGAGGCAGTGCTGGCCTGGGGGGTCTGGGATTGGGTGGGTTGGGCTTGCGGGTTAGGGGTGTTGGTGGTGGGGGTGGAGGCAGGAGGATTTTGTGTGATGGCTGCCATATACCACTTGTTGTACTCCTCATCAGTCATTGGCTGGATAGGCTGGTAAGTGGCAGTGGCCCAAGGTGGAAGGTGCTTATCCTTATGTGATTGGCTGCCCATGTTCACATAAAAACCATTTGTGCAAACAAGTCAGCCACCATTTGGTAACCAAAGAGAAAATTGTGATCAAGGACCCCAAGATAGAGGTCGTTGAAAGCCTGAGGGCAGCGCTCCCGTAGTGTATCTTCGATGTTAAAGACAACATCTCCCAGATGGACGTCGGCATGGCCGGCTGGGTACACAGATGCTTGGTGCCCGCGTCCCTGGATGGCCTCAAGGGCAGTGGAGCTACCCTCTATCTGGTGGCTTAAGAAAACCCGATGCTTTGAATTTAAGCCATCCCAGGAGTTGAGCAATCCACCGAGGATGTGGCCGTATGAGTACCCATTGACAAAATCAGGGTTTGTCTAATAATAGACAAACCCCTTGGCCGACACAGCCAGAAATGCACCAATGAACGTCCCCTTTTGACCTTCTTCCTTCCGTTCTTGGTGGTGGCTTTTCCCATCTCACCAAAGTCATCAAAAGCTAATGATAGCTTGTAGTAGGAGATGAAAATGACATCATCTGACAGACTAGTCAGGCATCAGACCAGGGTGGATTCAATGGCAGGATCATACAGAAAATCCTCAGCACCATCCCATTAGTCACCGGCAAAATTGGTAAGAACCTGTATGGAAGCCACCTTCCCATACATCCAGAGCTGCACCATGCGCACAGACACCCAAATGCCATAGTGTGTAAGTTGCTTCCAGACCTGGGTCAAGGGAAGCTTGGGGTCCCGCTGGAGGAGGTCAAGCATAATTGGGTATGCCTCATTGATTTGGGACTTGGGGGCCTTCTTGGGCTTCTTGGCCGCCCCAATCTGATTCTCCCTGTTCATCATGCTGTTGAATTCCCGCATGACAGTAGCTCAGGTAAATTGCAATTGGTCAGCAATCTGATCCCAGGACAGACTCTGCAGGTTGAGTGCCACAATTTCCTGAAGAATTTGGGCAGTGATTATTCTGCGTTTGGGGCGCTGGGCAGGGGGAGCTGAAGCCTGATTGGCTGAGGGAGGGGCAGGTTGGGCGATGGCGGAAAGTTGTTCTGAATTGAGGTTGCCATCCTGATTGGTTGGTTGGTGGGCAGCTTGTGCAGGGGTGGGTGTGGGAGCAGGGGCAGCACTAGACGCAAAGTGACTTTCAAACAAGTCAAAGCCATATGGGTCGGGAGACAGTAACAGGTCAGCTTCCTCATTACCCACCTCAAAGGCTTGGGTATAAACGGGTGCCTCCACGCCCTGAGCCTTGCCTCCATTGAAGCCGGCTTGGCTGCTGGCGCCGTTGAAGATGTTGCTGTTGTAAACCATATTGAAAAAAAACCTAGGATAAAATCACTAAAAGTAGAAATTTTAAAATTTAATGATTTATTTTTATTGTAATCTCAAGTCCATATTTAGAAGGTTCTCAAAACCATTCCATACAAATCTGGAGCCATGAAAATGAATAAAATGCCTCTATTTCTAAATTGGAAAGCTGTTGATTGGCTGTTATACTGTTATTTTTCTATTTTAGGCTGCTTATACTACACATCTTGTGTGAGTTCATTTTGTTTCATGTTTGTGTAATCTTGCTTCTAGATTACTCAGATTTCATTTCATTTTAGTCCTTCTGTTGGTGTCTCATATGAATCCTGATTGGATTATAATATACTCCAGAATAGCATCCATCCATTTCACTTGTTGCGTCAGTTCATTTAGATTGTGGGTTGAACTACACCACTTCATGTTTGATATAATTTCAAATAATGGGCGAGTGAAATTTCGTTCTTGGTTTGACATTTCATTTATTAATTGTCAATATTTAAATTATTTGAATCCTGAATCTCACGCGACTTGGATTTCATCTAAATCTGAAATGATTTTGTTTAAATCTGAGTTTATTTTGCTTGTCGCCATAGCTTTTAAAACTACTGTACTTTATTGTGATTTTAGTTCAAGCGACTACTCAGCGTTAGAATTAATGGCAGAAAATTTATAAATTAATGTACAATGCTAAAATTTAGCATACTTGCTCCTATCTCATTAGCTTTTGTAGATTAGCTTCTCCACTTTGTTAAAGATTCAACACAATGCCAAAGATATAAAAGGTTGCAACAGTATAAAAAAATCAAAAATGCAAGGGTCTGTTTTTCTTTTTCTGACTTACATTTTTCCATGGTTAATCGTGATCCAGGTTATAGATAAGCTGCTTCAATTTCTATATCGAAACAATTTATTTCAGGCAATAGAATCTAAGTTGAAAAATTAGGGTGTGACAAACTAGTAAGGAACTATTATTTTTATAAAAATCAGTTTCCAAATCTGCTTCATTAACGTTAAAATCCAAGTTAAAAAGATAAAGACCTGATATTAAATTAAATAAGGGTACACAAGGCAACTATTATGATTACTTGTCCGACTTAATCAGTGAAGAGTAAATCAAACAAGGTTGAAGCTTAACAAATTGCAAAGGTACAACTCAAATTCAGTTCAATATGTTTCGGTTTTACCCGGGTAAAAGTTGGTTATATTAACTATTCAAACCTTTTACAGTGTCATCACAGAACTTTATAAAAAATAGAAATGGTTTACCTGGAGACAAAGATCGTAGACGCCTTAGCTTTGAGTGAAAGCAGTTTAACAAGTAAAAAGTAGTAATATTTTATGAAAGCTAAAGCGATTCTATAATCTTTGAAGTGCATTCAGAGATTGGTTTAATTTTATAAATATGCTATTTTCAAGACTTCATGAAAGAAGTACTTTGCTTTTGAGTTAGATAGTCTTTAAAAAAGCTTTAGCAAATTATTAAGGGACATTGTAAAAGCGGAGTTTTAGAAAACAAAGCTACTCATAAATAAATTTACAAATAAAATTGATCCAAAAGATATAATATGCTAGGAGATAATATAACACTTCATATTAAGACGAAAAGAGTCCAATATATTTGAATATACTAGGGTATTAGTTAATAATTATAAGTTAAAAAGAACCAAGCTAAAAGTATTTGTGAAGCCTCTAAAAACTTAAACGAACAGACAATTAAATAATATAACTTAAGTGCAGCTAGAAAGTATTGGTGCGCTCTAAATAACATTAGCGTTGTGGTAGTGAACAACAAATATTAAATATTCAGCGCAAATATAAAAAGGGGGATACAAAAGCAAACCACAGCAGGAGACAGCAGCGCCAGCCTCTGCAGATCAGTTATAGCAAGCATCAAAAGTGTAGTGAAAGAGCTAAATATGATTTATTGGGGTGCCAAGGAAGTGAGAATATAAGCCAGTTACAAAGCTTTGATTCGAGCTGACTGAAATGAATTCTAAATATTTGTAGCCAATTAGAATTCACCACAGCAGCAAAATAGATGAACTGACTATCGAAGATGAAATTAATAATTTCACATGAGAATCTAAATGTTATCAAGCAGTTTAAGCGAGAAGCAAAGATAAATATTTTAGGGATAGGATCCTATCTGAAATCTAACTAATAAGCTAAGAATTCACTGGCCTTTGCTCGGGCTGATTAGACGCCATCTTTGAACCTTAATAAATTTGTGTTCTCCAGAAAAAAGTTGTACAGGCTGATTGGGCTTACGGTTCATAGTTTATTGTCATCTCTTTAATTAATTATTTTGGAGTTTGTGGTCAGATGATCTAATGTATAATTTAGGCTGTCTGTGGCTTACCAACTAACTTCACATCTAGCCACTCATCTTAGAGAAACAATTCACATCTCAATTATGTTATTCTAGTGTGATAGCATTATCACTGTTGTGGTGATCCCAAACTGGTTCCAATAACCTATAAGAGATAAGGCTTATCAATGAGCCTCAAACTGGTTATTCCACTGATAACAAAAGCATTCCTTTCTTCTACAAATTTATTTTGAATCAATTTTGAGTCTCTTTGACTGCTCTTGCTTTGGTTTTGGCCTGGCAACATTAATGTTAAAAGATACAGTCTGAACCCCAAACTTCACTTTGATAACCACCACTGAATTCCTCATATTGCTGTTCACATCAGACACATGTATATCTCTGAATCTTTCCCACACTTTCTAATTTTATCAGTTAGCTAATAGTATATAAATTGGTTGTGATACAGCATCTCAAAAAATTTTATCTCAAGTTATGTCATCTCAAAAGCAATAGTAAATATGGCATTTCAATTTACAGCATCTCGGCTAAGAAAACATCATCTCATTTTTTAGTTATGTTTGAAGCAAAAAAACACTTAAAAATAATTTTAAAAATACTTTGAGCTTGAAAAATGCCAATGATTCAAAATATGCAATATAATTGAGGGGCCTTTAGTAGTAACAAGGCTGTGTAAAGTCCCAAAGTAAAATACACCCAAAAAAATCATTTTCATCATAACTATATATTATCTATACTTTAAAAGATTTATATAATAGTACAAAATACTAAATAAAAATAATAAAATAAAAATAAAAATAAAGAGAAGAAGAAGAAGGTTTTATTGAGCAAAATAATCAAGTATTGATTGAGAGAGCCACATAAATAGATTGCAAATGTTCAAGATAACATTTTTTGATAGTAAGCAAGGACTACCTTGCTTACCTCATTGTATTTTTTCACTGCCTTAGTTTGTTTGATGAGATCATCATTATTTTTTACTAGTGGTTTTCTGTTCAAGACCAGATAAAAAGTAAAATTTAATAAATAAAATTCAATATAGTTTATTGTATTTTTAGGCTGAGGTTAATTATTATATGTTTAATTTATTTTTTATTTAAAGTGCTTTCTTAAAATTTAGTTTAAATATCTCTATTAAAAATTAAAATTGAACATTCCAGGTGTAAAAAAATAAACTATAAATCTATATAAGTGGAGTATTATAATTAAGTTTAGTAAAGCCAAAAAAATATTTTAAGATATTATGTTTTTATTTTTATAAATTTTTTCAAATTTTAGAGCTGATTGATAGCTTTACAATAAGCTATTAGACATTGAGATTAGCTTATTATTCACAGAGATGTAATGATTTTGGTTTTTTTTTGATATGTACTGTAGATTCAGAACTTGTTGGCAAAAATGGAGAATTGTCAAATTCTTTTGTATGAACTCACTAACTTAATGGAGTAATTTTCATCACATAACAACTTACTTTTTTATATAAAATGATGAAAAAAATATCATTAAGTTGATGATTTTACACAAAAAAATTATACAATCCCACATTTTTTTCAACAGGTTCTGAATCTACAGTATTAAGGGTGAATTTGTAAGTACCAAATTGAGTCCAAGCCTTTGATTATGACATGAGCTCAATTACAGCATTTTATTCTATATGTTAGCATCTAGAGCTATTACGTTTGATATCGTTTTTATCAGCAGCTTCTGAAAAATTTATCTAGATACTTCTAATTTTACAAAAATTATTTTACTAAGACTTAATATTCTTATTACCTGTTTACTTCACTAACATTATTAGGAGGATATATGATAAAATAGGATAATTATCAAACAATCTGCAGCCACTTGAATCAGGTGATACATTCAAGTGGATATATCTATTATTTCACTTTTAAAATAATAAATTTGAAATGTTCAAGCCAGCCATCCTTTGCTTAAACTAACATTTATGTATCTTTTTTAATTCAATTTTTTTAAACCTGATCAAGCTCTCTTTTCATTGGTCAATTTGATTCTCACCCAAGTTTAAACATTCAATCATATAAAAGGATATCAGACAATTGCTTTATTTTTTCTAATTTTAATTCACTAATTATAGAGGCAAGTAATGTATTCATGTTGCAACTGAATCAATGAGAGTTCAGCATTTTAATTGGGTAAGACAACAGTCTAATAAAAAGGACATGAATAATAAGAATAAGGTGAGGTTTTATTGCAGAATGCTACAATTAATATATGATATGGGAAAGCCACCAGGCCACAAGGGGGTAGCACACTCCATGTAAAGATTAAAGCCAAGGAATAACTTGTGCTGGATCAGCAGGTCAAATTGGCAGCGCCCCTAATTGGAAAAAAGTGCCTGCAATTTGATATTGCTATCAGAATGGCCCATGTTGTTTGATATATCAAGGAATGACTTGTTGAGTGCTCCCTGTGTATCATAAGATATGTTGGCAGGCAAGTCCAGAAACTTGGTTGCAACACTCTCCCTTGCCCTCTGCTTGTTGTCAGACACCAGAATCAGAGTCTGTGAGAGATCTGGAAAAGTCCGCATAAACAATCTTTGTATAAGGATGACACAGCAAGGGCACAAGCAATTGTGGTGGAGCTTCTTGGTGTTTTCTTGGGCGTCTTCAAGCTGATAGGTGTGATTGTCATAGACCACAGCTATCTTGAAGGGCCCTAGGTGTTTGGGTTCTAACTTGGCCAAATTGAGGTTGAGAATGTAGACAGAATCATCTATAGTGTATCTGGCTTCAAGATATTTAGTCCTTTCTTCAATTTGTTTGTGTTTGATTTCTCAGGCTTTGACATGCCATTGGTTTAGGGATAGAGTCGTCAACAATGGGGGCTTTCTGGGAACTGAGACTGTAACTTCTTCTGTTCAACTTCTTTCAGACTGTCAGGTGTTCCAAAGACCAAAGCGCTGGGACTGAACTAAGTGCCCATGTTGACTCTTGATTGTAGAATAAGTAGAGCAGTGGGCAAGTGTTTAGTCCATGCAGTATTGGGATGCTCCTGTGAGAGTTTGGCAATCAGTTGAACCAGGGAGCCATTTAATTGCTCCACGCGTCTATTGGCTTGCAGATGATAGAGAGTGGTGACTATCTGTTGGAGGGCATTCTTGTCACAGTACTCCTTCATGACCTGCCTAACAAGTTCAGGGCCATCATCCGTGATGAGACGCTTGGACCCCCCAAAGCGGGCCACAATTTTCTTGCCAATGAAGCAGGTGATAATGATGGCAGTGTGGTTAGTTGTTGATCAGGCCACTGGCCAACAAGTGAAGTAGTTGATGGCAGTTATGATGTATTTATTCCCCAGTCTGTTTTCAGGGGAGGGGCTCAACAACATCAAGGGCCCACTGCTCAAAGGGTTCCATGGCCTTGATGGGCAGGACAGACTTGGGAGGTGCAGGTTTGGATGTATTCTTTTTGCACAGCACACATGTTTTGAGGAGATCCAAGATATCTTGGCGCATACGCGGCCACCAAACCTTTTGTTTTATGATCTCAAAGAGATTGCGCCCTCTGATATGACCTAAGGTGTGATGTTAATGTAATATTGTGTTGCCTTGTTGTGTGGTGGGAATGTAAGGTGTCTTCTTGCCTGTCTCCGCCCGGCAATAGACGTTGCCAGCACCAATAGTGAACTGGATTTTGTTGTTCTTCAGCTTGGAGATGATTACTGAGTTAAGGCCTTTGTAACAAGTTGCCTTAAGACAGAGGTACAGCATTGGCCAATCTGGATCTAAGCTATCATCCCTGTTGATGGGCCTTATATAGATATGTGAGAGGGCGTCAGCTGTGACAAGTTCCTTCCCAGGCTTGTACTTGATGCGCAACTGATAGGGGAATAGATGCTTGACCCATCCTGCTTGGCAACGTGTCAGGTGGGACTATGTGTTGAAGTACTGAAGTGACTTGTGATCTGTCAGGACGTGGGATGAAAAGGTATCCCCTTTCAGGTAACAGCGTCATTTTTCAATGCAGTGCACAATTGCTGCCAACTTTTTATCATGTATAGGGCAATGTTGTTCTGAGTTAGTAAGTTTTCTGAACTCATATGCCACAAGAAGAAAAACACCTTCATCAGTTTTTATCTGTAGTACACCTCCTATGGCCCTGTCAGATGTGTCAGTCTCAAGTTTGTACTGTTGGTTCCAATTGGGAAACTGCAATATAGATGCAGTTGTAAGTCTTTGCTTCAACGTCTTAAAGGCTTCATCTCTGTCAGAAGTCTAATGAAAGCGCTATTTAGTGCTTAGAAGCTTGGTGAGAGGTGCAATTAGTTTTCTGCAATTGAAATAAACTTGCGCACATAGGCAACCATGCCCAAGAATGTTTGCACTTGGCCCACATCTGTGGGGGGTGGCATGCTAGTGATTGCCTTGATCTTGGCAGGGTTGGGCTTTATCCCTTGAGAAGAGATGGTGTGCCCAAGGAACAGCAGCTCTGACTTAAGGAACTCAAATTTGGAGGGTTTAGCTTTTAGCTGATTTTGAAAAAGGGTGTCAAAGACAGCTCAGAGGTGTTGGAAGTGCATGGTTTGATCTTGGCTGAAGACAATAATGTTGTCAAGATACACAGCCACACATTTTACAATCAATTTCTCAAATGCCTTGTTCATTAACATGACAAAGATGAAAGGAGTGATGGTCATTCCAAAGTTCATGACCTGACACTCAAACAACCCATAGCGTGTGCAGAAGCCAGTTTTTGCTTCATCCTCTGATGCAATGCAAACCTGGTTGTACCCCACAGTGAGATCAATCTTGCTAAAGACCTTCACACCCACAAGTGTGTCAAACAGGTCATCAATCAAAAGCAGGGGATACTTATTCTTAACCATCACCTCATTTAGAGCGCGGTAACTTGTGACCAGGTAAAGGGACCTGTCCTTTTTGGCTGCAAAAATGACAGCAGCCCCATATGAAGAAAGCAAGGGGTTAATGAAGTCCTTGTCAAGCGCGTCCACAAGGTGCTGTCAGAGGGTCTCATCTTCTTTTGGTGTAAGATAATATAAGGGACATGCTTTAGGTAACAACCCTTGAAGTTGTACAGTGTGCTGGATTTCTTGGAAAGGAGGTAGTTGGTCCAGTGTTTCACTATAGACATTTTTATACTCCTCAAGGAGTGTGGCAAGCGCTGGTGGAGATGAAGTAGTCAAGGGAGGGGCTGCAGATGGTTCAGTAAAGATAACTTTGACTGAGCATTGGTTAAAGTCTAGTTTCCTCCTTGAAATTGTACAGCCTGTTTCTGTTATTCTGACAAGGACAGTATTTGTAAGGTCTTGCCCATAGTGGTGCAAGTTTATAAACTAGCGCGTGTAAGGCATTAGGTTTAGATTTAAAAGGGATAAAAAGGTGGGAACTGTCTGCAAAATAATCTTACAGAACCCTGCTAAAAACCTATACTGAGTTACAAAAGGAGTGATTTAGTTTAAGAACCCTAAGAAAAGAAGATAAAATAAAGTGTTTAATAGTGAACAATTTGTAACTAAGGGAATGCCAATATTTGGATATTCTTCATCAGCAAATTGGTACATATAGCTATTGAAAGATTTCTTAAGGGAAAATAATGGATACAACAAGACTAAGGCTTGTTGTTTTACAAGTTACATTTGTTCAAGGAAAGAAAAGGCTAAACTTTAAAATGAATTTAATAAAAGTGTATAAATTTCTAAAAATTAAGATCTCAAGTTTTAAATTAGATAAATAATTGAAAGGTAGAAATCACTTAGAATTTTGGCTTAACACCTACTCTTTAAAAGCTTTTTATTTATAGAAGGAAAAGCCTTTCCAGTTGAGATTGATATCCAGGGAGAAAGCAGCCAAGAAGAGGAGCAACTGGGAAAGTTTGGAGATGACAAAAGAAAGAAAGGGGAAACAGACAACCAGTTTGAAGTTGATCTGCAACGTGAAGCTGGGAGAAAGCGGCAACAACGTAACCAGGAGTTTTGAAAAGGTGAGTGAAAATTAAAATTTCTCTAACTTTAAAGTAGAGAATATAAAGCTGATAGAATATATGAAGAGCAAAAGACAACAACAACATCAATTCAAACGTGAATCAACATAAAACAAGGTAAGTTACTTTAAAAAACTTAAATATTAACTATTAATTCAAAATTTCAATATTTAAAAATAAGGAAAGCTTAAATCAATCAAAAACAAATAAAATATGATAAGTTTTAAAAAGCCTGCCCTTTGGGGCAGGGCATGACATTACCCCCTCCAGATCCAAGCTCAGGATGTGCTTGGATATAAGAATTGAGGGCCTCAGAACAGTTCCCAAGATTAGACAATGGCTCCCAAGAACTCTTCTCAACAGAATATCCCTTCCAAAGAGCCAAGTATTAGAGTTTACCATAGTGATAATAATGATTGATAATGGAGTCAACCTCATACTCAGGGATTCCTTGGACCATGTGAGGAGGAGGTGCTTTGTTGTTCTGATGAGAAGGAGGAGTAAAAGTCTGGAGTTTGAGGAGGAACACGTGGAAGACGTCATGAATGTGATACCCTGGAGGAAGTTGGATACTGTATGCAACCTTTTCAACTCTTTCTGTTACAAGAAAAGGCCATTTGAACCGCGGACCAAGTTTACAAGAGGGCCATCTGATAGGAAGATTCTTTGTATTTAGATATACAAGGTTGTTGACCTGGATGCCTTTTCCCTCATGACAATGACAATCATCCTGGACCTTGTAAACTTTGATAGCCTTTGAGAGATTCTCTTTTAAGGAATTCTGGATGAGTTGTAGCTGGACAAAAAACTCATTGGCTAACAGGGAACGGACAGAAGAGGTGACAGAAGGAACAAAGGCAGGAGTGTAGCCTAAATTTGCCATGAACAGAGTCATCTTTGTAGAGGAATGGGGAGTAGAATTGTAGGAATACTGGGCCAAAGGTAGGTGAGAAACCCAATTGTCTTGTTGTTTGTTGGAAAAACATCAAAGGAAACATTCTAGTATCTGATTGGTACATTTGGTTTGCCCATCAAACTGGGGATGATAAGAGGTGCTAAGGGAAAGGTGAACTTCTAGATGAGTCATAAACTCCTTCCAGAACAGGGAAATTAATTGTGGTCCACATTAGATACAATATCTCTTGGAGTACCATGGTGGATGAAGATGTTCTTGACAAAGAGGGAAGCAGTCTTCTTTTCAGTAATGTTAGAATTGCAGGGAGCAAAAATAGCCTGCTTTGAGAATCTGTCTAAAATGACCAGTATGGCGCCAAAACCTTTGGACTGAGGAAGCTGGACAATATAATCCAAAGAGACAGAATGCCAAGGACCTTCAGGGACTGAGAGGGGACATAGAAGACCCACGGGCTTCTGGGTGGAGTGTTTTCTTCTCTGGAAAACTAGGCAACTACTGATGTATGACTTGACAAAGATGGACATCTTTGGCCACCAGAAGTGATTGGGGAGTTTAGAAAGGGTTTTCTTATATCCAGTGTGGCCTGCAGCAAGGGAGTCATGGAATGTAATGGTTAGAAGCTGTTGAAGGTCCAGAGAAGGAACTACCAAAAGGTTGTTGAAGTATAACACACCATCTAGCAGGGAGAAGGAAGGATTTGTTACTGTCTTATTGTTTGTAAGAGCGTCAATGATCTGAGAGAAGGCTTTATCAGAAAGCTGGGATTTGTAGATTTGCTTCAGTATATTGGGGGTTGTGGTACTGATATCATTGAGTTCAAGGAAGCTCTCAGGTGGGAGGACCAGCTTGGTGTTAAGGAGTTTGTAGTCTTTGTCAACATCAGATAATAAAGGATGACAACTAAGTGCGTCAGGTAGGGTATTGAGTATACCCTTCTTGTACATAAGCTTGAAGCAGAAATTTGACAGCTCTAGTACCCATCTAGCGTGTCTCTGTGAGATGCAGCGCAACTCATTAAAGTAAAGCAAGTCCTTGTGATCCGTGTAAATGAGGAAAGGCTTGTCAAGTCCCTCAAGGTAGCAACACCAATGCTTGAGTGTTTTGATGATGGCAAGAAGTTCCTTGTTGTGTACGGGGTAGTTTTTTTCAGCTGGAAGGTGTTTTTGAGAGAAGTATGCAACAGGGTGTTGCATCTTATCCCCCAAACTGAAGGAGAACACCACCAACAGCATAGTTGCTGGCATCAGTCTCAACCAAGAAAGTTTTGGAAGGATCAGGCATCAGGAGAACGGGAGTGGAGACAAAAACAGCTTTGGTAGCATCAAACACAAGCTGGGTCTCAGGTGTCCAGAAAAAAGGAACTGAAGGAGAAGTGAGGGTAGTGAGAGGGAAAACTAAAGAAGAAAAATTTCTACAAACTTACGGCAATAGTTTGCCAGTCCAAGGAAACCACAAAGCTGTAAGTGAGTCTTGGGAACAGGCCAGTTCTGTATAGCATCCACCTTGCTAGGAGAGACAGTGAAACTGTTTTGAGTGACAACGTAGCCAAGGAAATTAATCTTGGTGCAGAAGAACAAGCACTTTGAAGATTTTGCAAATATGTTGTATTCTTGAAGTCTCTGGAGTACCTGGCAGACGTGGGCAACATAGTTGTCAATGGAAGAGGAGTATATGAGGATATTGTCAAGATAGAGACAACAAACTTTTTAAGAAAGGGCAGGAGTGCCTCATTAATTAAGGCCTGAAAGGTTAACAGAGTGTTACATAATCTAAAGGGCATTAATTTGTACTCATATAACCCAAATGAGGTACAGAATGCAGTCTTTCATTTGTGGCCAGGAGAGACTCTGACCTGGTTGAAAGCGCTTTGGAGATCAATCTTGATGTATACAGAACTACCAGTGAGGCAATTGGCCAAAGCCTCAGAAGAAGGAATAGGGCATATATCCTTGATTGTGATCTCATTGAGGGCTCTATAGTCTACACAAGGGCGCTTAGAGCCATCATATTTACTGACAAAGAAAATGGGGGAAGAACATGGAGACGTAGATTGTGAGATGAAACTTTTGGAGAGTTCCTTATTGATGTAGTTCTTTAGTAGAGTGTTGTCTGAGTCAGAGAGAGGGATAAGCCTTCCCCAGGGGGGAGTGGTACCTGGCTTAAGGGTTATCTGAATATCTTAGGGCCTATGAGGAGGTAGCAAGTTACATTCCTCTTCACTAAAGCAATCCTTGAAGTCAGAGTAACAATAGGGTAATCCATCCTTGTCCTTGGCAGAAAGAGTATCCAGGATTTTACTAGAGATGGTAGTCAGGTTCAGTTTGGAGGGAATTGGGAAAAGAGTACCAGATGCAAGGGGTAGTAATTTGACAATGTTGTTGCATGTAAATGAAATCTTGTTGTTTGGGTGATCAAAGTTAAGCAAAGACTCTCCCAACCACGGGAATCCAAGGATGAACGGGAAGGATAAGTTAGGGGAGGAGTTACATGTGACGCAAAATGAAGAGCCCTCCAAGTCAATGATGACAGGTTGGAGGATAGGTGTGGCGCCAGTGAGAGTGCTGTTTCCCACCTTAACATCAAGGGATCCAAAAGCGGGGAGTTCAAGTAGTTTAGCAAGTTTCTTCTCAATGAAGTTGGCATCAGCGCAAGTGTCAAGAAGAGCAAGCACCTTAATCTTTCCCAAAGGTCCATGAATAGTTACTAAGACAGTAGGTGACTTGGAAGTGTTGCTAAGGAAATCAAAGTGAGAGTGGAGGTCTTGTTGACAAAGGGGGAACATTTGGAGAGAGGGCATGCTGGTAGAAGATAGTTCTTTGATCCACAGTAAGAGCAGAGGTTATTGTTCCTTCTTCTAAGGACTTCCTTGGAAGTAAGGAAAAAAACCTCCCCCAGACTTTGGCTTGGTGCCAGGTGGAGGGGTTGAAGAAAGCGGCACCTTGTCTGGCACAAACAACCAAGCTGCAGGGGATAGGTTAGAAGAAGGATGTGTTTTAGAGGAAAGGTATTTCTTGTTCCACTTAACCACCTCTCTGATAAGAGGTTCTAGTTTGTTGGGGAGGTTGTGGTGGACCAAGAATTCCTGGAGCAATCTGTTGAGGCCTATCTTCTAGAAGCTACAAGCCTCAGCATCAGAGGCTTTTAGTCTTGACTGAAGGGAGGAAAACTTCCAGTTGTATTTGCCAAGTGGAAGCAAACCTTGTGTGAGACCTGCAAACTGAGAAGCAGAGAGAGTGGACAACTCCTTGTCTTCTCCAGAGAAGGATATCAGTGAACTGACAAAGAGATTGTAGTTCTGGGGGATATCTTGGTTGCATATTGAGTGAGAGCTAAACCAATCTCTGTAGTGACCGGTGAGCTTCTCTGCAAGATAGAGGACCTTCTGGGAGTTGGTGGAGAACTAAGACCTGTAAGCAGTAAAGTGGGCCTGTGCATAAGCTAAAGTGTTAAAAATACTAGGGGGTGGTGAACTATGAGCTAAGGTATTGAGAACTACTGTTTGGTTGGTGTAGGTAGTATGAGTATGCCCCTCCTTATTACAAAAAACCTTATCATATAACAAACAAGTAAGAAAACTACTGGAAATAACAACGTTAAACTAATAATAGAGAGAAACATGGCTAAAAAGATGATAGAAGAGATGGAAAAAGTATTGCCTGGGTCAATCCTATGTGAAGCCAAAATAATGTAAGGTCTTGTCCATAATGGCGCAAAGTTATAAACTAGAGTGTGCAAGGCATTAGGATTCAAATTTAAAAGGTATAAAAACGTAGGAACTGTCTGTAAATAATCTTACAGAACCCTGCTAAAAACCTATATTGGATCACAATAGGAGTAATTGAATTTAAGAATCCTAGCAAAGAAGATAAAATAAGGTGTTTAATAGTGAACAATTTGTAACTAAGGGAATATCAATATTTGGATATTCCCCATCAGCAAATTGATACATATAACTATTGAAAGATTCCTCAAAGGAAAATAATGGATACAAAAAGCCTGAGGCTTGTTTTTTTACAAGTTCTATTTGTAGGAGAAAAGAAAGACTAAACTTCAAAAATGAATTTCAATAAAAATGTATAAATTTCTAAAAAAAATAGGATTTTAAGTTAAAATTTGGTAAAGATTGGAAAGGTAGAAATCACTTAGAATTTTGGCTTAAAGCCTACTCTTCACAAGCTCTTTATTTATAGAAATTCTTTGCCAGTTGAGTAAACAATAGGCATAGGGAAAACAGCTAAGAGAAGGAGAAACTGGAGATAACTAACAGAAAACCTGGAGTAGAAGCAGAATTGAAGCACAGAGCAGCTGGAGATAGACAACATAAGCTGGGGAAGAGCCAGCAACTACGTAATGGGAGTTGTGAAAAGGTAATTTAAATTTAAGAATTTTCTAACTTAAAAATAGAAAATATAAAGCCATTGAATAGAGGGAAAAGCTGAAGACCACAACAACAACTTGAACGCAAATCAACGTAAAAACCAGGTAATTAGATTAAAATACTTAAGTATTAACTCTTAATTCAAATTCCAAATCTTTAAATTTAAAGAGGAAGAAAATCAAGCAAAAACAATAAATACAATAGTTTAAAGAGCCTGCCCTTTGGGGAAGGGCTTGACACCTTTCTTGAACTGCAGCATGCCAAGATTTCACAGTTATTTATAGATCCTGCAAGTGATTGAGCGCCTGATTGCGCAATCAAACAATTGCGCTCCCAATGTATCATTTCCTAATAGATGAGTGGCCCAAATTTGATAATAGGCTCAAAGCCGAGGGACTTGAGGCTTGTGTGCCTCTTGAATTCCAGGCCATTTTCTAGTTGAAAGGGGGTTTTCTTGCCCTGGAAGATACTTTGTGTGGGTTCCCACACTGTGGGTTTTCTCAACTCTAGGGAGGCCAGCTGACTGTCCAGGGCAATCTGGGCCCTGACAGGGATAAAAAAAGAGGCAGTTATATCAAAAATAACACAGAATTTATTGGGATAAAAGCTATAAAAACATATGGAAAGGTTAGTAAAAAAATTAATGGGAGACCTCAAAAAGCTACTAAAAATCTTGACTCTGCAATTGCAGAGATCAAAGAAATTGACCGCAAGGTCAAAGAAAAAGTCAAGTTCACTGTTCTCAAAGGCAAGAAGATTGACAGGGTGACAGCCAAGGCATTAATGATCAAAATGCCTGACACATCAGAGAAGACCATTGAGCGCCTACTCAACATTCAAAAGACTGTGGTTGAGGGCCTCCAGTTTAAGTTATCTGCCCTCTCTGCGCCGTCTGTCTGGACAGATGACCCTGAAATGTATGCCCACTTGAAACCTACCAATCAGGTAAGAATAGAGGATAAAGAAATGCCTGCACAACTGCTTGTGCTAAGAATGGCCAAGAGGGCCAGACTGCAGGAAAAGCGGAAATCTAAGAAGGTAATCTGAAAAGAAAAAATTAATAAAAATTTGTAAATATTCACCTGTTTTTTAGAAAACACAGACAACAAAATCTGCCAGGTCCTGGTCCCCTTTTTCCCTTCAATCTTTCATGCAAATTATGCCACTCACATGTTCAAGCAACTGTTTCTGTCCCCTGTCTTCCAGGAGCTCAAAGACAGAGTTTATGTTACCTTTCTGATATCCCAGGAGGCATTAACTGGGCTGACACATGGCAAGAAGGCATCTGAGTGGGCAGTTACTGCCTATAAGGATGCCCAATTGATCTGCCTTGACCTGGTGATCCTCAGTAGAGTTTACTGTGTAAACTCCATTGAGCTTTTTTGGGACTTCCTGGAAATGCTCCCATTCAAGAACGTACCAGAGATGAGCTGGGGCCATGTGGCTGCTTGCTTCTGCTTCCCAGTGGAGCTCACCCTATCTTACCTCCTGGGAAACTTTGGGCGTGTGGTAGGAAAATTGGCTGTTGCAGATGCAACAGCTGTGAAGAAGACCAAAATCCTTCTTGCTGACTTTGGGCTGACCTGGTGTGCCAACAAGATGGGGACCTATCTGGCTATGGATCTTACCTTTGGCAAGACCAAGCACAAGAAGAAAATTAGTGCTGTCTATAAAAAACTGTGCAAATTTATGAAATCCTTTGCTGGTCAAAGGCTTCACCTTGTAGTTTACCTTGGGTATCTCTTTTACTTTGGGATGAGCGCGTCTGTAGAGAACCTAGATAGGGTCCTTCTTGGGATTGACAAGCCCAGGCTATCCCTGGACATGAAGAAGGTTGCCCCAGGATACAACTTGGTTGACCATGTGATACAGGACACCCTGGTCCTGGCTGTAATTTAAGGGTTTGCAGCCCTAACTGAAAAGCTGCTGCTTCACTCCCACCTCACCATCCTCCCTTTTACCAGCAGGCAAGGATACTTCAATAAGGGTGTATCCACCGTTCACAGTGTGGCAGTGGAGGTTGTGTGCCACCTCCATTGTGGGGTGGTTATATACCGCTGAACCCACTATAGGTGCTCCTAATTTTTTCTCTATACCAATAAATATCTTTATACTTTAGATTATTTTTATTATAATTAATTTTTCTAATGTTTATTTTAGCAAACAAGATTTGAAAAATATATCCCAGAGAAGGTCTTCATAAAGGCATATTAATATATTGATAAAATAGACTTCTAATTTGTACATTTTACATTTAATTTTTTAATTTCATTTTTATATTTATTTGACAAGAGTGATATAAATCTATACATGTACTCCAGTATCAAGTGTTTGGGATAGCCTCAGAGGCCATAATAAAACAATTTAATATAAAATAAATAAATTACAGACCTTCATTGATGAACCTGTTGAATGTGATTGCAGGCTTGGAAGTTTCTAAATATAAAATGATAATTAATAAATTTTAAATAGTAAATTAGAGTTTATAAAAAAAGTTGGACACATTAATCCTTTAATTAATTGGCTGTTTGGCAAGGCATGCAGGGAAAATGAATCAGTGTGGTCATAGAATTTGGCCACAGTCTCAGCTAGAAGGGTGTGGATCCTGGCCTGGAAAAAATCAAACAGGTCCTTGGTCCCAGTTGGGGTCCCTTTCTTGATGACTTGCTTGAGCCACCCAAAAACTTCCTCAATGGGATTTATGAAGGGCAACATAGGCAGGGAGGAAGAGAAGGCGCAAATTTGCCGTGGCCAATTGCTGGGGGCCCACTGCAATGCTGGTGTTGATTGATAGAAATTTGGCAAGAATATCTGTCACCTTGTGGAGACCAAAAATGTCCAGTACTATTAAATTGGTGAAGCCTGGGCTTGTGCGCCTCAGGTGCTCCTGGACCAATTGGAGAAAATATAATAAGGTCCTGCTATTGTGAGAGCCCAATATCATTTTATACAGCTCAATCACCTTTGGACTGAGGATAGCCATCATTGAATAGGCTGTGGCACAGACTGCTGAACGTCAAGCTAACCCGCCATTGGAACCTTTTGGGACATACCCATATGAGTTATGCATAGACAAGACAAAGGCTAATTTGTCAGGGAACCAACCCTGATCAGCTGGCTTGCTAGTGTTTGGGAACTGGCAGGCTGTGGACTGGGTGAGCAGGGCCCACAAAAGGATTGTAGCTAAATTAATGAGGTAGGACATTGACTTGCCCACCTACAACCATAGACCAGCAGCGGGGACAATAGTATCTATTACTCCTGTGAGAGTAATATATACAATTCCAAAAAGCTTGTTGGTATGGTCCAGCAGGAGCTTGGCGGCAGAGGCAGGCATTAGTTTGGGGGTGATAGGTGGTTCCATGTCTAATTGGTAGGCAGAAAGGAAGTTGTATTTATCTCTGAACAGGCGGGGTTTGGTAACGTACCAAGGGTCTTCTTGGTTGTATCTGGTTAACTCTGTAGTTCTGGCCAAGGGATCCCGGGCTAGTATATTGTTGGTGGCATAGTCCTTGTACTCAGGCTTTAAGGGGTACTCTGTGAAATGAACAGGACCAAAGGGAGCACCTGGCAGGCATTACGTAGCTGGAGGGCTGGCAGGGGGGTCAGATGATCTTTGAGTTAACTGGCAGATGACAAGAATAAAATACGGCAATAATTGGGAAAGCCAATATCTCATAACCTTTATTTAAAAATGACAATTGGGGTTGGTCTTGACCTGACAGGTATTTATACCACACTTCCAGGCTTCACTTCCTGGTTGGGTTTTCTGGGCTTGGGCAGGTTGGCATTGGGGGTCTCAGATGGCAGTGTGGCGCTTGGCACTGGTGGTTTGCCACTGGTCACTTTGGGATGAGAAGACTTCAAATCCTTCTGTTTTTTGATTCATGTATTGGGTGCCTTTTCAGGTTCAGTGCCTCTCCTGGGACTTTTGGGGAGTTTGGAATAACTCTCATTGAGAAACTTGTGCATTTTACCAAGAAAACTGCCGGTGTCAGGCGTTGGCACCTTGGAGAAATTATTGGCATCTTGCACTGGCAGTTTGCTTACAGAAAATTCAAGGACAGCTAAGGGATTGGGTCCTGGTGAGCTGGTAACAACTTTATCAATCAGTGGTGGGTTATTGGGTTCCCAGCCCATGGGTCTGGCGGTCTGCAAAGGGTTTTGTCCAGGGCTTGACTCTGGTTCCGTATTTTGAGATTTAGGAGTATTCAAATTGTCATTCCTGACATAATTTGTCAATATGTAGAATTTCACTGTCCCTTTGTTTTTGAGGGCAGTGTAGGCCTCAGTGTATTTTTTCTGGGTCTCAAAATTGGTTGGGCTATTCCAATTGTACAGAGATACTCCAAGCTTTTTCCAGGAAAAGCTCATTCCTTTCACTAGATGGTAGAAAAAGAAATTTGAGGCCTCAACCCCAAAAGTAGATTTGACCATGACCTGTATATTTTCCAGTTCAAGATGACAGTCCCAGGTCATCCAATGGCAGATTGCTCATTTGTGCTCCTTGGTGAGCATATTAAAAACGCACAAGGATTTCTCCGTGGCAAGGACTCAGCCAGTATTGATGAATCTGTTGAAGGTCTTGGAGGTGTACTTGGGATCCACCCTAACAAGAGCTGTGGCTGCCTTGTAATCACCAGATTCCTGCATAATCCTGAGCATGATGATGCACTTGATGTCAAGAATGCGCTTCTGGGAAGGCTTTGAGGATTCAGACAAGCCAGAATCCTTATTGGTGACAGGCTTGCAAGGCATAGGTACCTTGGTGTGAACGCAGCAACTTTCTTGAGCACTAACTGCCCCTCCTCAGTTCTGTAGAACTCAGACTCCTTGTCTTCTTCCTGATTGCCATCACTGATGTAAGGCTCATAGCTAGTGTCAAGTACAGGCTTAACTTTCTCCAGCATGGCTTACAGGACCAAATCCTGGTGATAAACAGTGTCAAACACATACAAAGTAAGTTCAATCTCCTTGTTTCTAACTTTCTTGGTGAAGGTAACCTTAGTGGGCTTCTGGGTCAGCTTGGGGACCCAAGAATTGATTCTCTGCACCCTAGCAGCTTGTGCTCCTTGAACCGGCTGTGTCAGTGCAGCGTCACTATTAAACTCTCCTCTCCCATCTCCTTCTTGAGTAGGCACTTGGGTTGCACTAACTCTGTTTTTTGACCTGTGTGGGCAGCTGCAACCACAGCAACACAACAGATGCATTGGTACTCTGTTGTTGTGTTCCTTACATTTTGAGAATTTAATAAAATATTAAATAAATTTCAATTAGGTCACTTACTAATTTTAATTTTTGCTTTTATATGAATATGTATATTTAATTAATATTTTCCCCACCCAATGTCCCAATTATAGATTTTTTTATTTCTTAATTAGTAGGTTTTGGTTTTACAATGCCCATTTTAGAATACCCAAAAAAATTCATCCATTTCCCAGATTTTACTGCAAAATTCAAACACCCATCACAAAAATTTTAAAATTTATTTTTCAGATTGTGTGCCCTATTTTAGATACCTTGGTATCATTCATGATTACAATCCATTGCACACAACATTTGGGTGATTTTGTTTATATAGTGAGTTGCTATTGTGTTTTTTATTATTGAGTTTTGACACACCGCGCTTGGGCGTATTTTGACACTGATTCACATAGTAATCATATGTACACCAAAAGTCAACTCACACCATTTTGTTTTTGAATCAATGTATTTTTAACAGTATTTTGAATAGTCTTACTTGGTGTGTGAGAACTTCTTTTCTGTGTTGATCCATTTTGCCCATTAACGCCAAAAATCCCTGTTAACAGAGTGTATATTTAAACCTAATAGTTGAAAATCACTTAAATCTGAAATCATTTTTTTAAAAACTGAGATATTTTTGGTTTTTGTCATAGCTTTTAAAACTACCATACATTAGTTTTACAACCTGTTAATATAAATAGAAAAAATGGGTTGGTTCGGAAAAAATAGGTTCAGTCACATAGCAAGTTTCAACTGAAACCACTTATATGGTCAAATTTACTCAAAAAATTTCTATTTATCTAGGTCTGGATTAAGAAATAGTCAATCACACAAAAAAAAACAAAATCAGATACCAATTACAAAAAAGAGACAGTAAACAAAAGTAAACCATTTTCAAAACAAAAATAAACCAGTCACATTTTGAAGCAATTTGCATCAAATGTGATAGTGATCATATAGCAAAAATGATACAAACAGATTAAAAATTGGTTTAGTCATAAAAGTGATATTTTCAAACATTAAACAACTCACTTTTTGACAATCTTGTTTATTTCTGGGAATCAAAATATGAATGGAATCTATCAAGAGTGAATTCACCAAAATCTATTCAGGAAGCCACAGCATTATTTTCAAAGTATATGCTTCTAAATTTGGCCATTTATGTATGAGGGAATGTCTCAAATAGGAGCACACCCTTGATTAAAATTAATACTCTAGATGTAAAGTTATGCCTCCCACTTGGGCCTCCACTTCAATCCTCACTAAATTCTTGGGGATCTCTGCCAAATTATGCCTGGATATTTATCCAAAGATTTACTGAAAACCCCCAAGAAATATTATCACACTATTAATTTTAGAATTAGTTTGAAGATGCCCCCACCTAACCCACCCAAAAGACACTTTTGGTTAAATATCATGTGCAAGAGCAACTGGGAGCAGTGGTAATTCCATCCCAGACAGGCCTCTCAATTTTATTTGAGTCAGTTTTTTCTGTGATTTTTTCCATTTGAATTGTCCAGATTTTCCTGACTCAAGAAATGCATTCATGTCTCCTCATATAATTGGCTGATTTTTTTGGGACTCCCAACCTCTCACTCTAAACCCATTCCCTCTCTTAAATGAAGGTAAGTGTTGTAAAAGACCTTAATTCATAATTCTCTAACCTTGTCAGGATTGACAATTTGTTACCCCTCAAAACCCGGGTCCAAGGGCAAGATTCAAACCCTGAACCCAAATTCCTGTGGGCCGCTGGCCCCATGGACCAAGAGCCCACCTGCGTTTTTCTGAGATCAAGCCCCCACAAGCTGAAGGCCCTGCTAAGTCCCAAAGTCAGAATACCAGTACAGATTCAATTATGATGGTTCCTGAGGAGGAGTTTCTTGAATTGCCTAATGGAGGCAGGGAAGGTGGCCCTGTGAACTTCATGAGCTTGAAGTCCTCTTGAGTAACTAATCAAACTCAACTGCCAAGGAGAAACCTGGGCTTTGGGCCCAACCCTGTGACCACAGCAAAAAATCAAAGAAATCAAGTGATCAATTTGGACATTCTGACCAATGAGAGAACATCCAGCCAAGGTGCCATTTTGCTGCTCCTACACCCAGGCCTTCTGGCCACCTGCCCGCATTTTTTTGATATTTTGATGAAGCCCTTATGGAAAATACTAAGGTTGGAGGTGGGATACTATATATGCCTATAGATTCTGCACTCAAACTTTATTGCCATTTTTAATAAAGGTTATGTTATTTTGGCTCATGCAGCTATTGCCTTATTTTTTATTTGCTATCTACCAATTCAGTTCAAGATCTCCTGGCCCTCCTGCCCTACTGCCTGCAGTTTTCTGTCCTCCTGTTGTACCCTTTGGACCCGTCCATTTTACTGACTACCCTCTGAAATCTGAATACAAAGCACTACACCCCAGAAAAGATACTTGAACTTGACCCTTTGGCCCTCATACAATCTGCAGTTAGATACAACCAACAAAGACTGTGGATATTTTCAACACCCAAGTTGTTCAGAGGGAAATTTAACAATCTCTCTGCTTACAACCTTCCCATGGAACCGCCTGTGACCCCAAAACCTATGCCTGCTTCCTCACCCAACTTCCCAACCTACCATTCCAGCAAGATGTTTGGGATTGTGTACATCACCCTCACAGGGGTTATTGACACTATAATCCTGGCTGCCAGCCTGTGGTCCTGGGTGGGAAAGTCTGTCTCCTGCCTTTTTAAGTTAGCTCCCCTCTTGTGGTGGGCATTGCCCGCAAAAAACCTGGCTTGGGTCACTCCTGGAAACAACAGGCTGGCTTCCCAAGACTGGATCCCTGAAAACCCTAATAAAGCCCAAAATATGGTAGTAGTTCTGGACATTTTGGTTTTTTCTGTTGCTCTTGGTGTTAAGTTGATTTCTTCCCCACTTTGGTATCCCAGGAATTGTTAGTGACATCCTTTTGGTTGTTGCTGAAGCTGAAATTTTTATTTTGGTTGAAAGCTGGATTTTATTTCTCTCTATTCTACCCCCCAATTCTCACAGTTTGTGTAACCTCATGTCCCAAAAAACTCCAGAAATTCCTTGAAGAAGGAACATTTGTACAGCTTAAGTTTAAAGGTAGCTTCTTGTATCTTGAGAAATACAGCTTTCAGATAGTCTAAGTGCTCACTGAAAGTGGCACTTAAGACCATGATGTCATCCAAGTACACCAGCACACAAGACAAATTTAAATTTTAGAGGATAGAGCTCATAGCTAATTGAAAAGTAGCAGGTGCATCACATAACTCATGTGGCATACAAGTGGGCCCAAAAAGTCTTTCAGAGGTGATTAGAGCAGCTTTCTCTTGATTGGCAAGAGACATATCTACTTGCTAGTATCCTGAATCAAGATTTATAGCAGAAAAGAACTTAGAGCCTCGTATTTGATGCAGAGCATCATTAATTTGAGGAATAAGGTAAGATGAATTCTTGGTAAGAGAGTTAATGTGTCAATATTCCATCACAATACAATGTCCACCATTTTTTCAGGATTATTAGCAGAAAATCCTGGGGCTCTGGGAATGGGGCTAGTAACCTGGCATCCAATAGTTGTTTTAACTCTTTAGGGACCTGAGCGTCTTCAACTCTGCTACGGCAATAGAGTTTTTCTCTAAAAGGAGTAGCATTCCTGTATTGATCTGATTTATGACTTCTTTGGCCAGTCTATAATTGTTGGGACCTTGAGCAAAGATGTCTGCAAAATTATATGGCAGCTTTAGCACCTCATATTACTGGACTGGGGTTTGTTGCAGAAATTCTAGAGCAGAAAAGAGAGAAAAGACTTGTGGCTCAGCTTCTGGCAGGATAAGATCACAGAACTTCCCAAAGGGATGAAGAGAATGAGCAGCTGGGGCACTCAAAAGACAGCCATATCCAAGTATCTGTCCCTTAGTAGCTTGCATTAAATTAGCAGTAAAGTTAGCTATAAGTATCTGGGTAGGTTCTTATTAGTAACATCCAGGATTCCAGGGCATAGACAGGGTTCATTTTGTCCCAAAGGCTCAGGAGCGTACAATTCCATGGTTGTCTTGGCAGGCAGTTCATAAGAAACCGGAGAGTCTACTATCACTTACAAGCCAGGAGGGATAGAGAAGGTGCAGGGAGCCAATAGAGGGGCTCCTTCTTCTAACAGGCACAATGACATTGGGAACTTGAGATTAGAGAAGTTCATTCTAAACTTCAAGAAGAAAATGCACGTAGATACTCTAGTACACATATCTTTAACTGCTTTCCTGGAAGTTGTACAGGCTCCTCAAATATAAGAGGTATATTATAATTCAGGAGAGATAAAAACCCTTCCTTAATATTAATAATGCTGTTATATTCTTGACAGAACAGAGTACCAATCAGGAGTTTGTACCTCTCATTATCTAATACTACTGCAGGAAAAATAAAAGCAGCTTCCTACAGCAAAGGGAAAGGGCAGAATATGCTCCAATAGTGTGGGTGTTTGACAACCCAACTTTACCATAAGACCAGTTAAAAGTTAGTTTTTGCACAATCTTGAGCTTTTTCATGAGCTTAGATGAGATCACATCAAAAAAATCCTGTGTCTAATATGGCCTTAATCTTTATTTTTTGAACAGCTATTTGCACTTGAGTGATAATGTGACATAAATTGCCGGATAGTAAGAAGCTGTCTCCAAGTGGTGGTGAATCACCACCCCAAATCCACATGGAGTTAATGATTAACCACCAACACAGCTTCACATACTGCTCTGTGAAAATTCCAAATGAGATACTAGGGTTAAGAAAAATGATTAACCCTAACCAAAAGAGCCCAAGATAAATAGCCTGTGAGAGAATCAGAGTGTCTTCAGCATAAAATTCAGTACATTGATATAGAACTAAAGTTTCAGTTTCAAATGTAGGAGGAACAACTCCAAGATTGGCAGGCATTGAATGACATTTGGCAGAGGCAACAACAAAGTACCAACAGCAGGGCCTCATCTTCCTGTAATAATCCAGCTGAGAATTAAATTTTAGGGAATGTAGTGCAGAAGGCCAACTACAGGATTCATTTGAAGTAAAAGTTAGACCAAGAGATATTTGATTTTATTGAGTAAAATTTTGGGAGGACTCAACTCTTAAGAGTTGAAACAGTGAAAATTATCTGATATATATCAAAATTTGACTAAGCAATACCGCCTGGATCCTGGGCTCCTATTCCTTCCACATCATCAAGTGAGTATCTAGTCTAATTTTTAAAGAACCCTTGAGTGACTAACTTCTGATGACCCTGCTGATAAATAAGATCATATTGGGCCACCCTCAAATTACGTCAATTTATCAACGTCAGCTTACAGGGGGACATTGGATTCAACTGGCAAACTGGAGCAGCTGTAACCCATTTTTGATCAACTGTTTGATTCAAGTCCATTAAATCAGTCAATTTTTTTAAAGATTTTTTGGCTTTTTAAGCCTTTTTACTTGGACAAATAATTCACGCATTATGGAATTTACCGTGACATATATCTCTTCCAAAGGGGGGAGGATAGCTAGAACTTTCCTTGAGGCAGCAAGCTTCTTTCCCTGTTTTTCCAAAGTGCAGCAAAGGGTGGTTATCTCCTTATACACAACTTAAAAGCAAGGAGACCTTTAAATTCTGGAATATAGCTTTGGCTAGCTTGTCAGCTTCAGCAAAGAATTCAACCTATACAGGAACCCAGCTGGCTTGGGCAAGGTAAGAGCAAGCAACCATCTTTAAAGCAGTAGAGAAGCCAGGTACTACCTTAGTGGTAGTTGTTTTCCCAGAGTGTAGCTTTTAAGGTACAGAAGCATCCCTGCCTCTAAGTTGACTGGGCTTTTCTTAACTGGATTCTAGGATCTGCACTCTCTACCTTTGGGTTGATACAAACTTGAGAACAATGACCCACAATTCCACAATTATGACATCTCTGACGCTTAGGTTACCCATTGTTGTCAAGTGTAATAATGCAGGGGGAACAGTTGTCTTGACCTGTGGAATTAGAGAAGGTCTCTCTAACTAAAGAGCTAGTATGGTTTAGATTCATGTCTTGCAAGATATTCTTTATTCCCTTCATTAAAGACAGTATTGGCTTATGAGCCTTAAAGTGCAATTATAGCAGTTGATTGACTTTAAGGGCATCAGCACAGGCTTTTTATGCTTTGTTCACAGTGAGCTGACAGCTAGTGATTAACTGTTGGCCCTCCATGTAGAAACAATTGGCAAACTCAGCAAGAGTTTCTTTGGTCTTGAAAGAATTTTTGCATAAAGGTGTCTTTCTTAACTTCTAAGCTCAAGTCTCCACCAAGCTCTTTAAACAACATCTCTTTCATTTGGGCCCAAGAGGTGATGTTAACTAATTCAGGAACCACTTCTTCTTGACACATAGGATGAAGACAGAACCATATGTGTTCTTTCTTAATCTTGTCAGGTGCTTGAAGCATAGCTGTCTCATAGATAGTACAGAAGGCAGCAATGGTTGAGGTTTTTTGGGCCAAATATCTGGGTCATTATTTTAGGGATTAGGCCATTTTCTAATGCACATGCTGCTCAAGTCGCAGCATAACACAGTTCGATTTTGAAAAAGTAACTAATTACACAATTTATATTTAAAACATAATATCTCAATGAAAAATTAATATTTTTTCACACTGTAAACTATCAAAATGAAGCTAAGAATCTTATCTTTCTATTGGTGTAAAATTTTTAATATGTATACTATGCTCAATATTAAAGCAAAAGTAATTTAAAAGAGCATAATCCAGATTTTATTATATGATTATATCTAATGATATAAAGTAGATAACTTTAAAGCTAATAAATACTCTTTTTTTAATACACAACAGATGTTTTTTATTTGACAAAATTAAAGATAAGATTTAGAGCTTTATTTTTGCATTTTATTTTATTTAAAAAGCTCAATTCTGTGGGATTTTATGATAGTTTGAAGTTAGGATGTTTTTATCACTGTTTAGATTGATTTTAAGGTTCAAGTGAGCTTCAAACCTCAAATTAAGCATTCTTTAAATGGAATTCTTTAATATTTTATCATTTTAAAAATATGCAGAAGAGTTACAATTAACTGAATACATCATTTTAATTGATTTGCATTGATTACAAAGTGGATATGATGTAATAAAAATGCTTAGTTGCTTCACATATATCACTTGTGCATGAAAACTGGGTATTTAATTAATTTCTGCAAACATAAATTCAAGTTCAAACTATAATAAAAGCTATCACACCATTTCTTTCAGAATGGTGTCATTTAGCTTGGTATATAAGAGCTAAAGTATCACAAAGCTTCTAATCCAAAAGACCCCATTCAAAGACCACATTCTGATTATAACTACTCCATCATTAAGGCACACATCAGAGATCTGACCTAATTACAGATTCAAAATACTACCATGTCCTCAGTTAAATTTACTTCTTCCATGCTACCCTTTTTTTCCTTGGGAGCTTCAACAAAAAGAGAGATAATTGCAATGTTAAAAAAGGCATTCCTCTTTATTGCTGGTGATGATCTTGATAATTTCATCAAGCACTTCCTTACTCAAACTGAATTTGGGAAAGCTCAGTTCCTGCCAACTATTCAAAATCAAAAAGGCAATGAGTTCATTGAAAACTTAAAGGATCTCATGAAATCTTCTCCTCAAAAACATCTCCCAGCCTTGCAATCTCTGGTTACTTCCAGTTACTCTTTAAAAGAGCTTAATGATATGTGGTTTAATATAACCAAAAGTGAGTTTGAATACTCAAGAAAAATAAATAAAAATAAAAATGTAAGCTTAAACAAAAAAAGCCAAAAAAATAATAACTATTCATTAAAAAATTGCTGGAAAATTCTTTTGAAACAAGCCAGTTTACAAAAAAAATGCCTGAAAAAAATTTATAAAGATATAGAAAAAGAGATGAGTAATTACTCAACTGAAATTAAATTCTCTCTACTTAAAACAAAAAAAGAAATATATGAAAATATGAAAATAAAAAATGAAATTTCAGTTTCAATTTCCACTTACTATAAATTAATCCCTAAAAATATAATAAAAAGTAAAAAACAAACCGATATGTGCAATATTTGTAATTTAAAAAATTCACTAGAAAAAAGAAGGAAGAATGTGAAAGTAAAAACTTACCATTACCAGAATCTATAGACAATGACTTAAAGACTATTAATCAGCACCAAGACTTTTATGTTCATCAAAATTGTGAATATAAAAAAGATATTAATGAACTAGATGATGAGTCTTGTGTTGTAGTTATAGATTATAAGGAAAACTTAAAGGTTGGAGGTGGTCCAATTGAGACCAATAATTGTTTTTATTCAAAAAAACCAATCTCATTATTAGGGTTTGCATTGGTTTTTAAAGAAAACAATAAAATTAAATATGAATATCATGATTTTTTGTCTCAAATATTATCACATGATTCTTTATTTTCAGGTGAATGTCTAATAAGTCTTCTTAAATTAGATAGATTTAAAAAATATAAAATATAAAAGTATGGACGGATAATGGAAATCATTTTAGATCATATGAATTTTTATATTAATTATTTAAAGAGGCACCTAAATATATTAAGGGCTCTATAAAATATAACCATTTTGTTGAATGCCATGGAAAAAGCATTGTTGATGGTCACTTTGGTGTAATATCAAAAATTTTAAAGGAAAAAGAAAATGTACTTTATATTAACAACATTAATGATCTAAAAAATATTTGTGAGAAAGAAGAAAGAAGAAAAGAATTATAAAATTCAGCTTTAACTGGTTCAATTGTTTCCCAAAAAGCATTTTTTTATATTTATGAAAGGAAATTTAGGCCTATAAAAAGAGAGCTTGAAGTTAAAAATCTGCGCATTAATCTTTCATATTTGATGAAAGATGGGAAGTTATATACTTCACCTTTAACATTTGAAAGCTTCTCAGAATATTCTGAGATAAATTATCATTTGATCTCACGCGATGATACCAGAGAAAAAAAATATATCAGAAGATGCTAGTAGTGTATTGGGGCAAGTTCATGAAGTAGGGCAGCTTACTAGAGGGTGTATTTTAAATAGAGTTATCAGTCTTTCAAAAACAACAACCTTTTTTTCTGAAACAAACTAAGAATATTTATGATGAGCCAAAGATAAGGTAATAGCATTTATAGCTTTGGGGCTGCTATTACTCTCCCATGCAACTCATCATAAATATTTTTGGTTTGTAATAGCACTTAAGATATTTTCAGTAGTACTATAATTTGCAATTTTCAATTATAAAATCAATGAATTATTTTTTAAAAAATCACCCAAGCCCAAGATCAATTAAATATTTGGGATTGATTGTATTTTACTCTTTCTGAATAATTTGAATATGAATAATGTGATTAAGTTATAAAATAAACAATCTGGCGCCTAGGCATAACAAGAAAAATAATGTCCCATCTGTTTAAAAGACAGCTTATAATTAGAATCAACACCAGTGTTGGTAGAACCATTGTGTTGTAACTGTGCTGTTTTAGCAGAGTTACATGGAGAAAAATATTTAGAAAATAGAGAATAATCTTTATTGTGAGATAGTGATTGTATAGTTCATGTGAATCAAGGATAACAGGAGCATGATTGGTGATCACACAGCTGGATGAAAGAAGGGGTTGGCTTGATCCTTGTAATGAGTCAAGCGCCAAAACAAGGTATCCACCAGGAAGGATCATCATCTGTTCATTTTGTTAGATTTGGTAATTTGAGTTGACTTCCTAGTCTGGCTTTGAGTGACCAGATAATTGGATTGCGGGTCATAAACCTGCTTGGTTGGAACCTTGCTGGCGGGTCAAGCCTGCAGTTTTGAAACCCCCCCCCCCCCCAACTGAAGGTCAGCCTCCTCTGGGGGCAGGTCATCAGGGAGGTTGTTAAGAGCCTGGGCGCTGTATTGAACTAGTTGCTGTTCTGTGGTGGGCAGGGCGGTTTTTTGTTGTTTCTGTCTTGCTTTGCAGGGCCGTAGGCAATCATGGTGTAGGGTCTTGTCTTGCTTACGTTTTCCAAGCCCTTGCACAAGGTAAGTGATTTTTTGTTTACCTTCAGAATGATTGCTGGCCCCACTTTTTCAGGTTGTAGCTTGCTCTTGTCAACATTCATGACCCATACTTTGTCCCCAACTTCATGTCTATTGCAGATGGGGACAAATGTCTTTTGCAGATGTTCATTACCTTTTGCTGTTTGCTTGCTGTTAGCCTCTATTACTTGAGGGTCTGAGTGTGGAGGGACTTCACTTGGAATTTCCAGTTTAGGTCCTGTCAATTCTTGAATGATATTTGGCTGTGTGCTGTATACCAGTTCAAACAGGCTTTTTTCTGGTGGATCTGTTCACTTGGGCTTGACACACAAGTAGTGCAGTTGGTAGCTGCTTATACCAGTCTTCAGGTCTCCCAGCAGTGAGTTTGGCTAAGGCTTGCACAAGGCTACTGTTAAGATGCTCCACGCGTCCATTGGCCTGTGGATGGTATGGTGTTGTCACAGTGTGCTTGACCCCGTTTTTGATGAGGTATACATTGGTGTCTCCAGAGGTCAATTCCTTGCTTCCATTGGTTATCAGGAGTTCTGGCTTTCCAAACTTGCTGATTATCTCCTTGCCAATAAATTTTCAAATGTCATTGCCAGTGTGTGCCTTCACTGCTTAGGCTACTGGCCATCTCATTGCAAAGTCAATGGCAGTGATGATGTATTTCTTGTCATTGTGTTTTCATGGCATGGGACCAACAATTTCAAGAGCCCATACTTTGAAAGATAGCTGCGTGCAAATGGGAAGTACCAACTTTGGCGGGGTTTTGCTTTTGACAAACTTTTTGCATACCTCACATTGATCTAGAACTTCTTGAACATTGCAATATAAGGTTGGCTACCAGGCCTTATGTTTAAGGAACTTGTATAGGTTTTGGATCTTGGTATGTCCAAGGTCTCTGTGATAGCATAGGATGGTGTCAACTTGCTGATGTGTGGGAATGTAGGGAATGATTGTGCTGTCAGTCATATTTCTGTGAAGAGTCCTGTATACGTCAGCAAAGAGGTGTTTATTATTGATGGCTGTTTCTTTTGTTATGTTGGTGGTGCCAGGGGGAACCCTTTGTCCTTTGTTTGTAGCACTAAGAGAGGCCAGTCTGAGTCAAGCCCATTCTCTCCTCTTGAAGCACAGACATACAGGCGGGACAGGGCATCTGCCATGGCAAGCTTGGCCCCAGGCTTGTACTGGATGAGCATGTTAAATCTCTCCAATAGTTCCATCCACTGCACTTGGCGGTGCAACAGATTTGCTTGAGTCTTGAAATAGATGAGTGACTTGTGATCAGTTAATGCTGTGAATTCCTTCTGCTGTTCTAGGTAACAGCGTCATTTGAATAGACAGTGCACAATAGCCAACAATTCTTTGTTTTGGATAGGGTATTGACACTTGCCATCTGTCAATTTTTGCAATTCATAAGCTACGGGCAGGAAGTCACTATCACTATTTTTGATTTGTAGTACTCCCCCAATGGATGCATCTGAGGCGTTGGTTTCCATTTGATATTCCCCGTCATGTTTGGGGTATTGTAGGATAGGAGCTGTTGTGAGTTTCTCCTTGAGGTGTCTAAAACAGAGGTCAGGTTGGGGGTCCACACAAACTTGAACTTGGCGCCTGTTATGGCAGATAAGGGGGCAGTCAAAACGCCACAGTCAGGTATGAAGCGTTGTACATAGGCCACCATTCCCAAGAAGGTGCAGAGTTCCAACTTATCCTTGGGTGGTGGCATCTTGCAGATGGCCTGTATCTTTTGACTTTTGGGTTTGATGCTGCCCTTTGAGACTATGTGTCCCAAGAAGGGTAGTTGTTCACAGAAGAACTGGCACTTGGAGGACTTGGCCAACAGCTTGTGCTGTACCAAGGTAGCAAAGACAGCTTCTAGGTCCTTGTGGTGTTGTTCCACTGAGGGGCATTAGACAATAATGTAGTCTAGATACACTAGGGCGTGTTTTCCTATGTGGGGCACAAATACATTGTTCATGAAGGTTACAAAGGTGGACAGGGCATTGGTCATGCCAAAGTTGAGCACCACACATTTGTAGGAGCTGTATTTAGTGCAGAAGGCCATTTTGGGAATGTCTTCCTCCTTAATACAAATCTGATTGTAGCCTACAGTTAGATCAATCTTGGAGAAGACGGTGGCTCCTCCCAAGGCATCAAAGAGGCCGTTAATCAGTGGCAGTGCTTAAAAATCTCTTAATGGTAACTTTGTTCAGGTTGCGTTAGTCTGTGACCAGATGTAAGGTACTGTCCTTCTTAGCCACAAAGAATACAGCAGCTCCAAAGAGAGACTGTGAGGGGCAGATAAGTCCTTTTTCCAATGCCTCCTTGAGGTAGGCGCGTAAGGTGTTGTCTTCATTTGGGGTCAGCCTGTAGATGGGGCGCGCCTTGGGTACAGCCCCCTTGAGTTGGATGGAGTGCTGAATATGCTTCTCAGGGGGCAGCCCAGGTAGCGCTTCCTTGAAGATTTCTAGATGGTGGGCCACAATGTTGCGGTCCTGAGGTGTGGAGGTATCCTGGTGATCTTTGAAGTGTATGATCTCATACTGGCAGGAGTCCCAGTCAATTGCCTTCAGGTTTTTCTTTTAGTCCTGGGTCTCTGTGATACGTACAAAGATGTGGTCACGTAGCAGCTGGTCCACGGAGTCAGGGTAAATCTGGTGGTTGACATCTTCACGCTTGATGGTCAACACTGAAGTTGCCCAGTCTACGCGAGGGTTGTTCTTCCGTAACCAGTCTAGTCCCAGTACAATGTCAAACTTGGGAAAGTCAATGATGGGACCTTGAATAGTGGAGTGAAGGTTCTCAAGCATGACAGAGAAGGGGGCAGTTTCCTTTGTCACAGCAATGTGGTGTTCATCAGCCAGGACCACATTCTTAATCCGCAAAAAATTAGTGGCCAGCTTGAACTTATCCATAAAGCTACTGTTGACTAGGGTTCAGTCTGCACCCAAGTCCAGGAGTGCTGAGCCTGTGTAACTGTGAAAGCGGAAAAGATAGGACATCAATTTATTGGGATGTCTGGCAATGATGTACAGTACCAGGTCCTCTGAGGGCACCTGGATCATTGGGCATTGGTCTACGTCCTTGGGTCAGTATTCATCATTGGGCAAGTCAGGAGTTGTGTGAGAGGAGCTTGGCTTGCTTAGTGCTCTCCCTGGGCTTTTCCCTCATCTTGGTTGCCTTGTGTGGCGGTGACACAGAAATGGGTACAGTTTGACTTGCCATTGTTTCCATTTCTATGCCCATTTGAGCCTGTTGGTTTGTGGTTGGTGTTGTTCCCTTTGCCTCCAGGAGGTGGTCCAGCAGAGCGCCCACTGGGATGGGAATCCTTGGGTCTTTCTTGTTTCCCAGTTTTTGCCTTGTGCAGTGCGTTGGATGTCTGCTCTGCTTTTTCCACTTAGCGGTACAGGCTTTGCAGGTTGGTCACCTGATCCAGTAACATGCCTCATCACGTGCAACTTAAGAGCGTTGTAGTAAATGAGGTGTGTGGCTGGGGTGTCAAAGGCCATGTTGGATGGTGCACAAAGCTGGAGTTCCTTGTAGGTGTGGGTGAGTTCTTTTATGGTGCTTGTCTGGGTCAGGTTCTTCACTTGGCTTATGATCATGAGTGCTGTATCTTTAAGCACAAATCTTGCCAGGAAATCTTGCTTAAAGGTATCCCAGTTCTTATTGGTGTGCTCTTTATGCCACTTGTTGCACCAGGTGCCAGAGTCATGGGTCAGGAAAATGGAAATTTCTGCAATCCAAAACCACTGTGGGTATTCCATCTGAGCCAGCTTGCTCTGAGCGGACTGGATCCATGCAGTGGTGTTGTCCTCATTAGCCCCGGCAAAAGGTTCCAAGGCGGTGCTTTGTAGTCTTTGAGCTACATAGGCGGGCATGGTGGTTTTGTTGGCTGGTTGCGGCATCAAGGAGAATGATTGATAGAACCCTTGTGTGAATAGGGCATTGAATGTGGGTAGCGGGATCACTGTGTTTTGGTATAGGACAAAACTATTGGGTATCTTGGCACCAGGAGTGTACAGAGTCCAGTCAGGCGGGAGGCCAGACATAATTCTGTTGAGGTTTGTTGGCTGCGGTGTGTGCGGGCAACAGGCGGAATTTTTCAAGATAAGGTAGGATGGAGAACCTACCTGTTCTACCAATTTTGTAACTGTGCTGTTTTAACAGAGTTACACGGGGAAAATATTTAGATAGATAATAATCTTTATTGTGAGATAGTGATTATATAGTTCATGTGAATCAAGGATAACAGGAACATGATTGGTGATCACACAGCTGGATGGAAGAAGGGGGTGGCTTGATCCTGGTAATGAGTCAAGCGCCAAAACGAGGTATCCACCAGGAAGGATCATCTGTTTATGTTGTTGGATTTGGTAATTTGAGTTGACTTCCTAGTCTGGCTTTGAGCAACAGGATAATTGGATTGCAGGTCACAAACCCGCTTGGTTGGAACCTTGCTGGCGGTTTAAGCCTGCTGTTTTGACAATTGGAACTGTCTTGAGAGTTAGAGTTGGAAACATGGATCTTGGAGGTGAGCTCAGCTTCACTCTCAGCAGGAGGCTGAATGGCCCATAGTTGATGTAAACTCTCTTCTAGGGTAGTGAGAGAGATTTTCTGCTAGACCATGGTATCTCTAAAGATAGTAGCCACTCAAAGGACATCATTTATTTGTATTTTCTGTACAGATGCAGTGGCGCAAACTCCAGAAATTTTCAAAGACAACTCTTGCACCTGGAAAATGCAAGGAGAAAAACATTCATCCATATTTTTAGTGAGCTCACTCATCTCTTGTATTAAGAGTCAAAGGCCTTGTAGTTTTATATAATCCTATTAATGTCCTGATTCAAATGGGCAATAAGAGCTGCACGCTTGATTTAAGGTTCCTCTTCTCTCTCAGGGCAACAGCCTTCTTCCTTGAAATGAGGA